>JANRMT010062814.1:71689133-71703521 GCA_026402145.1 Polypterus bichir lapradei
TTATTCATGGCCCCATCTTCACGAAATTTGGTAGGCAGCTTCCCTGCGCTAACCGAAACCAATGTGCATACTTATTTCGGTGGTATGACGCCACTGTCAGCCGCCATATTGAACTTTCCAACGTCACTAATTCTCAAACTTCCCGTGTAGGTAGAAGGCTGAAATTTGGCAGGCCCATTCCTTACAGCTTACTTACAAAAGTTAAGCAGGCTTCATTTCGAAATTCTACGCATAACGGTCATAACGGTCAACAACGTCCGCCATGTTGAACTTTCTTATTTACGGCCCCATCTTCACGAAATTTGGTAGGTGACTTCCCTGAGCTAACCAAAACCAATGTACGTACTTATTTCGGTGGTATGACGCCACTGTCAGCCGCCATATTGAATTTTCCAACATCACTAATTCTCCAACTTCCCGTATAGGTAGAAGGCTGAAATTTGGCAGGCTCATTCCTTACAGCTTACTTACAAAAGTTAAGCAGGTTTCATTTCGAAATTCTACGCGTAACGATCAACAATGTCCGCCATGTTGAACTTTCTTATTTATGGCCTCATCTTCTCGAAATTTGGTAGGTGACTTCCCTGAGCTAACCAAAACCAATGTACGTACTTATTTCGGTGGTATGACGCCACTGTCAGCCGCCATATTGAATTTTCCAACATCACTAATTCTCCAACTTTCCGTATAGGTAGAAGGCTGAAATTTGGCAGGCTCATTCCTTACAGCTTACTTACAAAAGTTAAGCAGGTTTCATTTCGAAATTCTACGCGTAACGATCAACAATGTCCGCCATGTTGAACTTTCTTATTTACGGCCCCATCTTCACGAAATTTGGTAGGTGACTTCCCTGAGCTAACCAAAACCAATGTACGTACTTATTTCGGTGGTATGATGCCACTGTCGGCCACCATATTGAACTTTTCAACAGTCTTTGTTACTTATGGGCCCATCTTCAAGAAATTTGGTACACGGGTTCCCAACGCTAACTGAATCCTATTTACGTACATATATACGTCCATAGCCTGCAGCTTGGTCACCATGTGAGGCGGCGTTGGGTCTCCCATCCCATCACCTTCCACGTTGTTGGCTGCCTGCCTATATAAGGCCGTCCGTCGCTCCAGTCTCTACATTCCCTTCCTTGCTTCGCCACGGGATTCACGTCTCCCTACTGATAACTACAGCCTTTTTGTTTAATCCACGGCTTCTCCACTGTTTTATTGTTTGTTTATTACAATTATAGTTATTGTATAGGTATTTTACACTTACTTTACATTACTCAGGTACCCATTTCCTTCATCATTCCAACCCCCATTACCATGTCTATCGAGGTAATCACCATCGATCAAAGAGCTGTCACTTACCGAGTGGTTTCCATGCCCGGAGATGGCACCTACCTTTTCCATTCTCTGTGTTACATATTGCACGGCCATATCAGGCTCACTCTTGATATCTGGAAGAACATTGTGTCTTATGTATTGAATGACTGGGACAGGTTCAAGGTGTGGACTGATGACGGTACAGGAGATAATTATACTACACAGGAGCACTAGAAGAGTGAAATGCTTAAGCCCTTCACCTATGGTTCTGCATGTGAGTTGATGGCTGCCGCTGAATTGTTCGGTTGGTGCTTTCAAGTGTACCGAAATGGCCAAATATTTTACACCTTTCGACAACCGCCAATGCCTCTTAAACATCTTACATTCATAGGTGACAATTTCAGTAGTGGACACTTTGATGTTTATGAATGTTTAAACTCTCAAAAGCTGGATGTGAAGTTATCGATGAAACCGGTTGTAAGCTTACAACGCTTGACAGATGCCGAATGTCACTTCAACACAAGTCCTGCAAATACTGTCATAATTGAAACAAACCATGAAACTGAAATCGATTATGACAGCAGCAATCCATGCTGTGAGATTTGAAACAAGATTACTGTTCACATGGCCAACTGTAAGTTGCATGCTCAAGAGTAAGCTCAGCGCACAGCTTGGTCATGTTACAACCGGAGGGCCGAACTGACGACGTGGTATACAAAGAGATCCTTAACAAATAATTATTGCCATATTTTCCCTCACTTTAAAAAGGTTAAATTTTCTTCTTAATAAAAATTTTAATGCAGTACTTCGCCGCTGCAAAGCGCGGGTATTTTGCTATATATTAATAAAAGGCAAAGCACTCACTCACTCACTCACTCACTGACTGACTCATCACTAATTCTCCAACTTCCCGTGTAGGTAGAAGGCTGAAATTTGGCAGGCTCATTCCTTACAGCTTACTTACAAAAGTTAAGCAGGTTTCATTTTGAAATTCTACGCGTATCGGTCATAACAGTCGACAACGTCCGCCATGTTGAACTTTCTTATTTATGGCCCATTTTTACGAAATTTTTTTGGCGGCTTCCCTGCGCTAACCGAAACCAATGTACATACTTATTTCGGTGGTATGACACCACTGTTAGCCTCCATATTGAACTTTTCAACGGTCTTTGTTACTTATGGGCCCATCTTCAAGAAATCTGGTACGCGGGTTCCCAATGCTAACTGAATCCTACTTACGTACATATATACGTCCATAGCCTGCAGCTCGGTCACCGTGTGAGGTGGCGTTGGGTCCCCCATTCCAACGCCTCCCACGTTATTGGCTGCCTGCCTATATAAGGCCGTTCGTCGCTCCAGTCTCTACATTCCCTTCCTTGCTTCGCCACGGGATTCACGTCTCCCTGCTGATAACTGCAGCCTTTTTATTTAATCCACGGCTTCTCCTCTGATTTATTGTTCGTTTATTACGATTATAGTTATTGTGTAGATATTTTAGACTTAGTTTACATTGTTCAGGTACCCATTTCCTTTATCGTTCCAACCGTACCCCCATTAACATGTCTATCGAGGTGATCACCATCGAGCAAAGAACTGTCACTTACCGAGTGGTTTCCATGCCCAGAGATGGCACCTGCCTTTTCCATTCTTTTTGTTACATATTGCATGGCCATATCAGGCTCACTCTTGATATCCGGAGGAACATTGTGTCTTATGTATTGAATGACTGGGACAGGTTCAAGGTGTGGACTGATGAAGGTACAGGAGAAAATTATACTACACAGGAGCACTAGAAGAGTGAAATGCTTAAGCCCTTCACCTATGGTTCTGCATGTGAGTTGATGGCTGCCGCTGAATTGTTCAGTTGTCACTTTCAAGTGTACCGAAATGGCCAAATATTTTACACCTTTAGACAACCGCCAATGCCTCTTAAATATCTTAGATTCACAGGTGATGATTTCAGTAGTGGAAACTTTGATGTTTATGAATGTTTAAACTCTCAAAAGCTGGATGTGAAGTTATCGATGAAACCAGTTGTATGCTTACAACGCTTGACAGATGCTGAATGTCACTTCAACACAACAAGTCCTGCAAATACTGTCGTAATTGAAACAAACCATGAAACTCAAACCGATTATGACAGCAGCAATCCAAGCTGTGAGATGTGAGACAAGATTACTTTTCACATGGCCAACTGTACGTTGCATGTTCAAGAGTAAGCTCAGCGCACAGCTTGGTCATGTTACAACCGGAGGGCCAAACTCAAAATGTGGTATACAAAGAGATCCTTAACAAATAATTATTGGTATATTTTCCCTCAGTTTAAAAAGGTTTAATTTTCTTCTTAATAAAAATTTTAAGGCAGTACTTCGCCGCCGTGAAGCGCGGGTATTTTTCTAGTGTATATATATATATGCATGTGTGTATATATATATGTGTGTGTGTATGTATGTGTGTGTGTATATGTTGATATGTATATATATATATGTATATATATATGTATATATGTTGTGAAGGACAGCCGGGTCCCATGCCCGGCAGGGACGCCCCTGCTGCTTATGTTCCGGGGGAGCCTCCATGGACAGTCCAGTACCTCCCCCGGGACGCTTGGTGGCAGCCTCCCTGGCCGACGGTGTTTTCCCAACCACCCGCAGGGCTCCATGGGAGATGGAGTCCTCCACAGCTTGGTTGGGGCCCGGCGTGGCAGCTAGGGGGAGCTGCCTGTTTCCCACAGCCCGGCTGGACGAGCCTGCAGCCCCACCCGGAAGTCCAATTAGGACCAGGTGGTTAATCACCTGGAACGCTTCCGGGTGGGCTATAAAAGGGCCCAGCCACCACCACTCGCTGAGCCTGAGTTGGGAGGAAGAAGGAGACGAAGCTTGTCTGGGAGGAGTGGTGGAGAATTGTGGTTTGTGTGCTTTGGGACTGTGTTTGGGCTGTGTGGCACAGGGAAGACGTGTCACACAGCTGAAGAAAAGAAAATAAAGCCTGTGTGTTTTATACATGTGCCTCTGCGTGGTCTGTGCCGGGTCGGGCGCTATATAGCGCCTTTTACAATGTATACATATGTGGATGTATGTGTATATATATATGTTGTGAAGGATGACCCGGACACAGACAGGCAGACACGTTAATGTCACCCATAAACACAGGTTTATTTTCCATTCTCCTTTACAACTCCGCTCACCAACCCCCAATACTCCTCAGTCCAGGCCACTCCAATGCCTTCTCTTTTCTTCTTCTCTTTTCTCTCTCTCTCTCTCTCTTTTCTTCTCTCTCTCTCTTTTCTTCTTATCGCCTCCTTCCTCCTCCAGACGTTGCCACTCTTCCAACCGACTCTTGTCAATGACTGGAGGGAGGCGGCCCCTTTTATAGGAACCCGGATGGGCTCCAGCTGCTTCCCGGCAATCTCCCGCTGACACACCCCCGTGTGGCGGAAGTGCCGGCTGCACACCCAGAAGCCGTCCGGGTGTCCCCTGTCGTCTTCCCCCCGGCACTTCCTGGTGTGGCGGAAGTGCCGGGCTCCCGGGATAATCAGGCACTGGGGCGCCGCCTGGCGGTGGCCACGGGTCCCTACAGGGCTGGGCTTCCAAGCCCTTTACCCGAGGCCCCCAACATAACCAGGACGGACGCCCCCTTGCGGTCTGGGGGAGGCACAAGCCCTCCTCCGGTCCTCCTGGACCACAATGTATATATGTATGTGTGTATATATATATGTAGATATGTATGTATATGTATATATGTTTATATGTGTGTGTGTGTGTATATATATATATATATATATATGACAGCAATACTCATAACAGTGACAAAACAATTACATTGACAATCATGTTACGTTATTTTCAAAATGTTTCCTTTTCTTTTTCATTGCTTCTTTAACACACTACTTCTCCACTGCGAAGCGCGGGTATTTTGCTAGTATATATATATATATATATATATATATATATATATATATATATATATAAACACACATATACACATATATATATATATATATACACACACACATATACACATATATATATATATACACACACATATAAACATATATATATATATACACACACATATACACATATATTCTCACACAATTGATTAATTGATGATGGCAATTAAATGCTGCTTGAATATAAATATACATATAGTTTTTGTCATTATAATATACATTTACTACATTTTTAGAGGTGTGTTTTTTTCTTCAGTGTATCAACTATACATTCATAATTCTTGAGGTATAAATGTAAAATATGGATTACCATTTTAATTATGTAGTACTTGTTTCTTACCAGGACCTATGCTGTATCACATACAGCAACAAACAAAGCACAATTCTGTAAAAAAAGCCCATTATCTTTTCTTTTTCCAATTAAAAGTGTAAGCTGCTGCATTTAAAACAAGCTTGCTGTTAAAACTCAGGCGGTGTCAGTTTTCAATCAAAGGACAAAATTAAGATCTGAATTCCTTAAAGAAGCTTTTCTTGCTATTAATCTAGTTGCACAGAACGTGCACTGACTCAGGTTTCATAACACCTTGCGTAATGGAGCACTGCAACTATATTACCATAAAGCTTAGTAAAGCAAGGGCTGTAAATATCAGTTTTTATGACTGACAACCTCACCACCTCTGATGTCACTTCCGGTTCATATCCACCTGCCTCTTCCTGCCTGGCTGGAATTTAACCAGAAGTGTCTCCATCTTGGATAGTCTGATCTAAGATTTGCTTCCACAGTGCTGTTTCTTTCTTTTGTTTTTTGCTAAAAAGCCGCATTATAATATATGTTTATCTTTGTCCTCTTTTACAGTGACAAAGTTGGCAGGACATTGCAAAAGCTTTGCAAGCCATGGCAGTGGAGTTACTTGCAGCTGGGAGAACAGCGAACTTAGCTTGCCAATGCAGAGTTGCATAACCAGGCACGTGAGGCCATCCAGCGGAAACAGCAGATATTGTTGCCTTTATATCCTGGGAATGAGCAGAATGGGTACACATACTGGCATCATTCCTGAGGGGGCTGGCTCAGCTGGCTTATTATGACCTCCAGACTATACCCAACTTAAGACGGAGGTGCTGCTGAGGTTTAGGATAAGTCTGAATCAGCAGGTAAGGGTGCGTAGGGAATGGAAATTTGACCCAAAGTGGTCATCCGCTCCCAGGCTTTTGATTTATGAGGCAGTGCCAGGCGTTGGTTAAAACCAGGGGAAAACAATGCCAAGAAAGACAAGTCAAGAAATATCAGAACAGAGAGTAGTAGCTTAACAGGCCTCACCTAAACAAGTCTTTATTTTTCTACTGGCACGATTTAAAGTTTGTACATGATATATACTGTGGCAGGAGGCTGGGGGCCAGACCCCGCTGGGGTGCCTGGAAGGATTGGCAGTCGATCTATATGTCCCCCAGGCCACGAGGGGGCAACCGCCCTGGATAGCAAGGGAACCACGGGGTAGTAGCAGGGAGGCTCAAACCAGTGGGGGCCTGTGGTTACCGCCAGGGGGCACCCCAAGCCTCATGAGGTCTGGGAGATCTGCACTTCCGCCACACCAGGAAGAACGTCAGTGAGCACCTGGAGCACATCCGGGTGACTATAAAGGGGGCCGCCTTCCTACAGTCGGGGAGCGAGAGTCGGGTGCTGGAGGAGGACGAAGCTCCAGTGACGGAGAGAAGAAAGGCGGCCCACAGACATTGAAAGGCCCGAGTAAGGGTGATTGTTGTGGGACACTGTGTGTGTGCAAAACTGTAAATAGATGGGTGTTTTATAGAAATACTGGTGTCAGTCTGATGGTGTTCGGGCTAGCTCTCACAATACTGAAGAAGGCTCCTCGGCACCCGGATGTGCACATTTATTTAGTCAGCCAAGCCTTTCTTCTGATGTTTGTGAAGACACCTTTACGCTGGAGCCTGACATGTTTGATTTAATAGGATTTTTATAAACTTAAATAAAAATACTGAAAAATACTGAGACTGAGTTTTTCCCCTATAAACAGCATATTAACTAAAGAACAAGACAATCTTATAAACACTACATGTTTAAGTTAAAGTAAATGTGTAAACATCCTGGATAAAGATGTCTGTAAGCAGTTCCCTTGCTTTTACACACACTTTGATTTTTCTCTGAATGATAGAAAGAGGTTCTGCCACCAAGCCCAACGACGAGAAGCAAAGGACTAAATGGGGAGCCGTATAGTTTACAGGCCATTGCTTTAGCTAATAGTCCATGTTATCTAGTAGCTGAATGCTAACAAAATGAATCTTCATTGTGGGCTTTATCTTTGTAATAAATAATGTAGTGCACATTCTTATTGTGTTGCTTTAAAATTACATTCCTGTGTATTTTGTAAAGAAGAATATAATGGTGTATTCTGTGAAGATAAGCAGAGAAAACTGAGAGCAGGAATGGCTAAAGGTATATGAGGATTGCACTAAAAAGCCATTCACATGGTGCCCAATAGTAGAAAGAAAGTCACTGCATGTTTTGCTAATTATTTGAACATTAAAATATTAAGAACAATTATTATAACAACAAACCACTCAGCCTAATGAGTTCATCAATTCTGTTTACTCAGGTTCTCCAAAATAACATAGTATCAAGTTTTCAAAGTCCTTAAATGACCACTTTCTACAACATTACTGTTCTGGCATGCTGGCTTTCTTTTTTCTTTTTTTTAATTCTCTTTAGTTGTTTATTCACTTTTTCCTTCCCAATTTATTGCTGAATCTTGCCATGTCTGTTAAAATTAGGAAAGACTATATTTCATCTTCTGGCCTTGGATCACTTAATCTGCATTCCTCACTGCTGGTAGAACAACTTCTTGGTAATTTATTCCACATATCTACACACCCCATACTAAACTAAACAAACCCTTTTTTTTCTAGGTAGGACAACATATATTATACTACTGTGAGTCAGGGGACATAGCTGGATGAGGCAAAATAGACATTATCACCTGCCAAAAGTTAAGAAGAAACCATTAGTTTTCAAAACTGGATACCCTCTAAGCCTCAGCTGTGCTTTGACATTCTATCCATGAAAATAACAAACAGAGGAGAAGTTTAGATGCAACCTTGACAGAGTCTTATTCCCACTGTAAGCAAATGTAACTTTACATCAAGAATACAAAAGCATCTTTCATTTTGCAAATACAGGAACTAACAGACATGCAAAAACAACCCTAACATTCCATAGTCTTACTAATCCTTCCACAAAATGCCAAAGACCCAAGTTCACGGACCTTTTTTAATTCTGTAAATCATACGGAGACAAGAGTTGCAGATTTCCACAATCCCCTCAAATATACTACCTGTTTTTTAAACTTCTCAATAATGTTTGGAGACTATCCTGCTAACATTACAGGGATGGCATCACCACTAGTGTTCACCAATAGGCACAAGGGTTCCCAACAAAAAACACATTTTGACTATAGTTGATGTATTTAGACTCCAAATTTCTGCATATTCCTAAGATGCAGACAATGGCCTTCCACAGGAGAGAGTGGAGATTGTCCAAAACGGAGACATCTGCTAGTCAATCCAAGGACATTCTTATTGTCATACGTTGTCTTCCATGTTAGTCCAGTACACGCTCAATCTGTCTAAGCCAGCACACCATCAGATGGTGACTGATTCACTGGCCAGGGTCTCTGTTTACCCAAATGTACAGAATATACAGCCTCAGATAAAACAATGATCACTGATATCTGACCCAAGGTTTTGCGGTAACAAGTACATTTATAAAAAAAAAAATCCTGTGTTTGAATATATTATTTGTTAAGAACAATCCACGACAAGTACTAATGTCCGGTAATGACTTACCTTATAGATTTGGATCAGATAAACAAATCCTCACAACCAAATCCCCCAAGATATCTCTCTGATTCCCCGCGAGAGCAGTGAAGTTTCCCAGCACTTCTACAATATCAGTAATCAGTACCCTTTAAATCATCAAATAAATCACCTCTTAAAAAGTTCAGCAATAGGATTTTGACCTCAGTGGTGTTGGATTGACACTAAAATTTTAACTTTGGAACCAATGCCAGCTTTTGCACCTCAGTAAAAGCACCAAAACGATACCCAGATGCTTTGTTCCCCCACAGAGTGCCCTTTTGTGATTCTAGCATGAAGATGTACGGTACATACATTATATATGAAGAGTGTGCAGTGGTGTTGGGAGGGAATAGAGGACCCTTGGAGAGCCAGTCAAGCTGATGTATGCCAGCACACCACAAATTAATCCTAGTACCAAAGAAACATAAACATGGTATATTATTGTTTTAAAAATTATATATTTAGATACTTTTTTAGCACCAGTATACTGTGCAGCTCTAGACCACAAAACAATGAAGGCCTTTTATGTGTTAGTGATCTGGAAAACTATTTTGTTCACAGCCCTTACATTCTTGGTAGCATTAGCCATGGCAAGTGGGTCTAAGACGAGAGGCTACACAAAGAGCAATCCAAAAGTAGAACTTGTATTCTGATTCTCAATAAATGAACTTGAACTTTGCAAGGAAGAGGGACATTGGATAATACTCCTGGATCTAGGCCTGGGAGTAGCATTCCCTTTCATATATACCTGGTGCCTTGGTGATCTAAGTATTATGGAAGGTCAAAGCCCAAAGAAGTCATGTGATCCTCTATGCAGGCTCACCACCTGACAGGTGATAGAACATAAGAAAATTGAAAATTAGAGGAGATTATTCAGTCCCTTAAGCTCATTTCTTTAGCTAATAACTAAGCTGTCCAGATATTCCATCCAGATACTTCTTAAAAGATGTCAAGTTGTACTCTTCATCTACATATCGTAGTAGTTTGTTCCATATTCCCACAACTTGCCGCTTCTCAGCATCAGTCAGCCCTTAATTTCCATTAGTGTCCTCAAATACGTGATCCACCATTAAGTTCAAATAATTCTGCTGGATCTACATCTATCAATGGATTAGGTCCTCGTGTAGCCTCCTCCGCTCAATACTAAAGAAGTTTAATTCTCTGAATCTTTAATAGTACCACACACTCTTAAGTTCTGAGATGTACAGTACCTGGCTGCTCTCCTCTGCATACAGTCAAGTGTTGCCATGTCTTTCTTATAGTGTGGTAACCAGAACTGCACACAGTACTCCAGATGAGGTCTCACGCATGATATAGTCTAAACACAACATCCCTCATTTCATACTCAAGGTAGAGGTTTGTTGCAGCATCAATAGGATGAAAGTATGGGTAACAAATACTCAAACATAGCCGAAGCTGGGAATGGAAACATCAGGAACAAATAGTTATATATATACACACACACGCACAGAAAGATATAAAGACACCTACACTCTAAACGCCAACAGACCACTATAACCTCAGTGCAATTTACACACACATAAATAAAGTGTAGTCTTGTTCCATCCTCCAAAGACACTGACCAGTTTATTAGTACATCTAAATAATTCTAAATTGATATAACTGTTTGTGCATTTGAAAATATGCACCGTGAGATGTGGTCCAACTGTTTACCTGTAATTCAACACTGTCTGTTGGTGCTTATGAATTAGTGCAGATATACTTAATCCTTACTTTTGTAACCTTTGCTATTAATGGTTTTGAACATTATTTGAGTGGCAATTAGAACTGTACAAGTCAAAAAACAGAATATTAACATAGCAATTTGTATATATGATACACAAGTTGAGCCTATTTACGATAGATGCACTGGCTTTTTATCAAATGAAAATTCTGGCGAGGTACCACATAAACCAGGGAGAGAAAGATACTGTCAGAAAGGACAAGAGCCAACATGAGAACTTGTATAGACTCTGTGTGTGTGTGTGTGTGTGAGTGTGAGTAGGAGAACGATGATCAACCACAATGTGCGCATGGGAGACAGCAAGAGGGCTTAAATAATAGTAATACCATGCCAGACCAGCAGGTGGCGAGCTGCACTAACTTTCTCTCTCTGACCTCTGCAGACTATCCTTCGGAAATCCCACTAGGTACGGCGTCATTGATGACGTCACTTCCAGTATCGGTGCGAGGTGTAATGGATGACGTCACTTCCGGTCTTGAAGATGCCACTCTCAACTCTGGCGCTCCGGCTGACGTCACTTCCAGTCTCAACGACATCACTTCTGGTTCTGGGCCAGATGCCGTCAGTTCCGGCCACAGCCTTTAAAGCCTCCATTTTACCAAACTCAAATCAGTTCTGTTTTGGACATTGTACTGATCACAACTCGAGAAAAAAATACTCATTTTGCAGCCAGGGATGTTATATGGGTGGCTGCGCCAAACCTTTGATGTTTCCTGTGTCTTACTGTCACACACTTCAACAACAGAACTCTCCGAAACTACTCTTTTTCTTAAATGCATTGGCTCTTGGAGTTAAAAGAAAGTGAATGCAGAGGGTTTTGCCTCTGAGCCAAAGTGAGAGAGACGAGAGCCAACCAATGGAGTAAATGGGCAAGCAGTGGATGCCGCTGAGAAAAAAGAATTGGAGCATCATGGAAAATGCCATGGAAGATCAGAGCATTCCCAGTGGCACTCGAGTGGGGCTGAGGAAAGAGATGGCCTCCATTAAATTTAAGTTGTTCATGAGGGAGAAGGGGAGAGAAATTGCATTTTATAGCAATTATAAAATGTCAGTCGAATAAAACAATAAAAAAATGAAGATCTGTCAACATGCTGTATCATTTTTTTCAGTAGATCCTGACAGCCAGGGCCGGATTTTCCTATAGGCTAACTAGGCTTCAGCCTAGGGCCTCAAGATCAAGAGGGGCCTACATTCAAATTGTTAGCAATTTGAACAAACTTAAAAATGGGAGGTGAAAGGGCCTCATAAGTGGAATAGCCTAGGGCCTCTTTTCATCTAAATCCGGCCCTGCTGACAGCACTGGAATATATCCCAATATCAACATCAAAAAATGAAAGTTAAAAAATGTCCAAGTTTTTTCAATGGGCAAAGTACTAAATTGTATTGTACGTATATAATTAATCAATACGATTCATGATAATAATGAGAACCACTCCAAAACAACAAAGTGTGAAAGTTCACACACCCTTTAAGTTGCATTATAAAAAATTAATGAATGGGTTGCCTAAAAACCCACTAACCTTAAAGTCCCAAGTCAGAACTGAAAAGTTTAGGCTGCACATTTGCACACCAAGAACACTGCAGGATCAGAGAGCTGCCCTACACCATGAAGGTGGAAGTAGGCTGGAAGTCACAAAGAAAACTTCCCAAACTCCAAAAAGAAATAGTTTTAAAGATAAGAAATTATATTTGTGAATAACACAGAAAACTATGAAAATGTGATGACCAAGTTGAGTTTGCTATAAACATTTTTAACAATATGTTAAATTTTTGAGGCAAGTTTACTACTTATTAAATTTCTTTAAAACAGGATCCTCGTCTGGCTGAGAAGGGGGTCCAGGGGGCCACCTGCTCTTAATGCAGAGACACTACTGTTTAGAAGTATTCATTTGCATTAATATATGTTTACAATTGAGCTGCATTTCATTATATATTTAAAACAAAAATTATTTACACATATTTTGCTGTAAACAATGTATTCAATTTATCATTTGCAAGTAAAAACAGAAACATCTCCTCGCCTCTAGACAAGGTAGAAATGAAATGAAGGAGATGTTATTTTTCCTCTTGTAATTACATGGCTACCAGAATCCACTCATCAAAACTTACAATTCATATGACGGAAGAATAACTCACTTTCATTGTTTTAATTACTGTACCATGAAATGTCTCACTCTAACAATATTTACTTCTGATCCAAAACATCCTTATTTATTTGAAATGTAGTGTAACAGAGATTCGATTTATCTGTAGGAATGAAGACAGAAGTATTTTATCTCAAGGAACAAATATACTTTCTTCAGTACCTTTAAATGCCACATTCATTAAGTGGGAACATTCAATCGCCTTAGTTCTATATTATTTTTTTTGTAAATTTAAGTTTTATTTACACATTACTAAATATAATCCACAACAATTTCATTACGCCATACAACAAAAACAGTTTTGTTAATTTACAGTCATGTTAAGAAACAGTCATTTTCCCATTTTCATCTCTTAACCAAAGACCATCAACCCTCTAAAACAATGGACTAAATAAATATTCACACTACACATTTTGGATTTAAAGTCATTTCCTAGTAAAGCCCTATTTCCCATTACCCAATATCGACAAGCTCTTCCATCTCTCCTTAGCTGCTGTGAAACCACACTTCACAATATCTCTCTTAATTTCCCTTACTAGCTCCGTTTCCTTTTTTTTTTTTCCTCTTATCAGCTCTTTATCAGCATACACCTGGCATCCCATTTGCCAGGCTAATAATAAGCCATATCAAAAAAAGCTTCCCTTGAACTTCTGCCATTTCCAGCTAGACCATCTCTTTTCAAAATTAAACCATACAATCTTTTACCATTATCAACAATCCTACTACATTCGTCCACACTCCTGGTGTCCAAACTGCATTCCCAAAACATGTGTCTGGTTGTCTCCACCTGGGCACAGTCTGGTCTTGTAAATGTCCTTGCCTGTGTCAAACCTTGCCTATACATCCTCACCCTCACACATAATCTTTCCCACGCCATCATACATCAATTAGTGCATGTGTTATGCTTAATAGCGAACAAAATGACTCTTCAGGACCATGCTTCCAAAATGATTAATTATGGTGTGCAGGATCTGTGGGGTGGGCTAATTTTGCTCCTGTCAATTATTCTATGACCATAACATGGGAAAAAGGGAGCTTACAAAATGCAGAGCCTGAACAATGTGAAAAGCTGAAAAAGTAGGTAAAGAAGTTCCTTCTTGCTTTCTTTGCAATGTTCTTCTTCTTACAAAAAAAGTGTGTTACAATATTACTATACTGGAAGAGACCAATAGTCTTTTAGAATATTGCAACCTCTTACGGTTTAATGAGGTGATGTGAGAATAGAGAAGAATGTCATTATGGCAAATCTTGTGCAAATCCACGCATGATCTTTCAAACATTTACATTTATCACATCACTAATTCATTTGATTGATAGATAGATAGATAGATAGATAGATAGATAGATAGATAGATAGAT
>JANRMT010062814.1:71703531-71750931 GCA_026402145.1 Polypterus bichir lapradei
GATAGATAGATAGATAGATAGATAGATAGATAGATAGATAGATAGATAGATTGAGTCCCTGCAGAACTGTCTGCTGCCACACAAACAGAAAATTTTTGAGAGCTTTTACGAAGGCCGTCAATCTTCAATCTTCATCTGCCAGTGGGTGGCATTCTGAGGCACTTATTCTTGTGTATCCATTTAGTACACGAAACAGTAAACGATTATGTTCACGATCGCTGCCACTTCGAATAAACACTGTTCCGTGTTCTATCATGGTCTATTCCAGGATTCTTGGCACTATGCTGTTGCGAGATGTTGTCGTCAGGCAACAAGTCGTCGATTCCAGTACACGAAGCCTAGGAGGTGGAAACTGTTCGACGTACTTCAACATGTC
This sequence comes from Polypterus bichir lapradei, assembly GCA_026402145.1. Taxonomy (NCBI): domain Eukaryota; kingdom Metazoa; phylum Chordata; class Cladistia; order Polypteriformes; family Polypteridae; genus Polypterus; species Polypterus bichir. The sequence goes on from JANRMT010062814.1 coordinate 71,703,908, forward strand.
AAAAATTTCCATTCTGACAAAGTGTTATATTTTAGGATGCCAAGATGCATGTGAATCTTTAACATATATTTGACGGCACAGTGCCATATGCTGAAAGATACCGCAATTGCACTGACAGAACAGCTGGGCAACACGTCGTCGAGCAGCTGTTCTGGAATTTGTTTTGCAGAAAATTAGCAACTCTTTGGCTGTGGCGTGAAGTCTAAAAGCTGTTTAGAAATACATTACACCAAGCTAATGTAATTTAATAAATCACGTGACAAAATTATAATTACAGTACACCTGTTTTTCTTGTCAATAAGCAGCGGGCCAATTCATGAATGGCAAATTACCAGAATAAATATATTATTATTTTTACAATAATCAGTACTAAATAATACGATAAAAAAAGTGCAAATATCTCACCTGCCCGGCGGCTGGAAGGTTGGCAGACTTGCAGCTAGCTGCACGTTCTCTACTCTGCTTTCAAACCCGCCACCAGAGGGGTGCATGCGGCGCTACTGCGGTTACCGCAGGGTACACTGGAACTTGAAGTTCTTTCAACGAGGACATTTCGAAAGCGTCGTTAACAATATAAACTACATCCCCCATGATGCCTAGATAAACTAGGGGGCGTTACTCCTCTACATATTATCAATTTCGGCAAGTACCCGCCTCCTTACTTTTGACAGGAAAGCATCAGGCTGATGTGTCTCCTCGGCTATACTTTAATTACCGACAGCCCGGAGTTGTGACGCTGCAAGACATTTTTAGACACCACAGGAATACGCTGAGACGCGGTTTTCAGTTATTTTTGTTCATATTGCGCTTATGCGAAAGTACTGACATGGAGCACAGATTCCCTCTGGTGGCGTTTCCTCTCACTAAAATATTCATGCGAAAATCTTTCTCAATATTGTTGCCACGTTTGGCCAACACTTTTTAACCTTCTCAGTCCACTAACGTTATAAGTAAACAGAGCTGTTCCCTGCGCTGGTTGGGATGTCACTAGCTGCGGGGCTCCAAGGTACTGCTTATGTCTGGAAGAATGGAGTGCACGGAAGAATAAGTGCAGGATTTAATACATATGCGTCGCATAACGGCGGTGAGGTAAACAACGTAATATTTCACATTAATGTGACACAGAGACAGGGCCTAATAGTAATCAGATTAAAAGTAATTATTGTTTGTTTCACTTTGTGAATAGTCTTAATCATTTAATTCTGTGGTTCCCAAAATCAATCCTGGGGACCCACTGTGGCTACAGGTTTTTGTTCCAAACAGATTTACAATCAGTGATAATAATCAATAACAACTGATCTCATTTAATTAGCTGGTCTTTTTTACTCTTCTCTTATTCTGCATTCAGAAAAACACAACAGTATGGTTTTTACATTTATAAGACATTTAGAAATATTTATATGTGATTTAAGAAGAAATAACTATCTTTTGTTGTTTTTCCTATTATTTTCCATTTTTCCTGTGTAGTTTGGTAACAGTGACAATAAACAACCAACACAGCAGACACCCAGGATGATGAAAGCAGCAACGACTTCAGTGTCAGACCCGATAATTATCAAATAATCATTTAAATAACCAGAACACCTGGAAAAACAGAATAAAAATCAGGTTGAAAATGCTGTTAACGACTTAAAAAGAAATTATATATTCCCCATATAACTGCTTATTACATTTTAACCCAGCCACAGGAGTGCACAAACCAGCGTGTTTCTTCGTGCCAGTCCCAAGCCCGGATAAATGGGGGAGGGTTACGTCAGGAAGGGCATCCGGTGTAAAATTTTGCCAAATCAATATGTGGACAACAATACAAGCCAGCTATGTTATATGGGTTGGAGATGGTGGCACTGACCAGAAAGCAGGAGACAGAGCTGGAGGTAGCAGAGTTAAAGATGCTAAGATTTGCATTGGGTGTGACAAGGATGGATAGGATTAGAAATGAGTACATTAGAGGGTCAGCTCAAGCTGGACGGTTGGGAGACAAAGTCAGAGAGGCGAGATTGTGTTGGTTTGGACATGTGCAGAGGAGAGATGCTGGGTATATTGGGAGAAGAATGTTAAAGATAGAGCTGCCAGGCAATAGGAAAAGAGGAAGGCCTAAGAGAAGGTTTATGGATGTGGTGAGAGAGGACATGCAGGTGATGAGTGTGACAGAGCAAGACGCAGAGGACAGAAAGATATGGAAGAAGATGATCCACTGTGGTGACCCCTAACGGGAGCACCCAAAAGAAGAAGAACTGGTTATTACATTTTAATGAAAATCTACCAAACTTATTTTGTAAATTCTATATTGACTCAAAAACACAGAAACAGGGAAATAATGCCTCACTTAATTAGGCTAAAGTCTCCATTGAAAAATGGAAGTTGGTTGGAACAAAAACCTGAAGCCACAGTGGGTCCCCAGAATTAAGTTTGGGAACCGCTGATTTAAATGATTTCTGCCTGAGCGCACAATGTGTTATTTAATTAATATGTATATATAAAGGTCACGCTAAAAATGATTTTCCTTTGTGGATTAATAAAGTGTACCAAATACCAAAATATACAGTGTTTTAAGTTAATAGGCCTCAGTTATTACACCATTGGTTAACTGGATATATCAGAAGAACTATGTAACTAAGAACTTTTCTGTATACAGTATTTGTATTATTTTTTTTTTTACCAAAGGCACATATAAGTTTCACTTGAGCTTCTTCATGTTGAACATGCTGCATACAGTCCTTGGTGGTGTGGTGTCAAAGTGATTGCAGCAGAATTCTGTAATATAGCTGTATTTAGTAATGTTACAAAGGTTATTTAAAACTGATTCATTCAAAGCTAAAAACGTCTGAAAATCTCAACTCCCCATTGGCACTGAATCCTAACAATAGTACTGCTTAAGTATACAATGGATTTGAATTTATTTTTTTCCCTGTTTCTAACTGTGCTTCTTTCACCAAGGAGACCACTGTCCCCGCACTCTTTTCTTATTGCACTCAATTCAAATGCTGTCTATGGATCATCAAGGAACTTGAAAAAGTAAAACAGTCTTTCACAGCGGCCATGGAGCTACTCTTGGAAGAGGCTGAGGACCTCTTGGTCTTTTTATTTTCAAAGCATGGGCTCTGATATATAATGTAAAATAAACAGAAGTGTTCTCTGTGCTACCTACCCTTTCATTGGGTTATCAGAACCCCAGTGTAAGACGAGCTTAGCTTCATTATGTCTAAACATCTATTTTCTTAACCTCCATTTTCTATCAGAGTGTTGCAGAGCTTATCCTGGCAGCACCAACCATATATACAAAACCAGTTAGTGATCTAGTCAGAGGGGGTTTTGGAAGAGCGACCGCATCTCCTTAGCGTGCGTTCAGCCCCCCTCTTCACAACACGACAGGCAGAGCTGCGAAGTGGCTGGCGCGTAGTGCGCCCAGGGGTTGGCGAGCGAAGTGAGCAGGGGGCAGAGCCCCTTAGTTATCACAAAAATGAAGATAACTATTGACTTACCCTCAAATAACTTTCTGTTTGTAAACTGCAATTTCACATTTTTAAGCTGTAGCTTGTTTGTTGTAACTTTTGCATTTTTTATATTCTCTTTTCTTTTTCTCCTATTTTATTGTATACTAGGCTGACCCGCCTTTTAAGGCGACCGACTTTTAAGTTGACCACTTCTTAAGGCAATTCAATATGTAGATCAATTTCATATTTTACACAAACTCATTAATTTGGTTATATTGCATTTGAGCGGTATTACTTTAATACTCATAGTTTCTGTTATTTTTGTGATGAAATTTAAACTTTTTTTCTATATTGAGGTCGCCCTTTTGAACCCCCCTGATATTTACTACGCGGTGAGGCATTTGTACTCCATCAACATTAATTATTTCCAGAGACATAATTTTGTCTATTTTTCCAGCACATCACGCACAAAAGCAAGGGAACGATGGGAGCACCAGAACTCTGCTCACATCATGTCGCTTCGTACCGCAAGCTGCAAGTAGTAAGTCTGTGATAAGCTGCATACCGCTACGCTTTCCACTCACGGGACAAAAGGACAATCCCGACCGCTTTCATATAGTAAGAAAGAAGAAGAAGATATCGCACAGTCTGGAGTAGAAAATCATCTTTTACCTGGAAAAACAAAACTACAAATCCCATCGTGCATTGCGTGTGTGAAACTCCGCGCCTGCGTAGCACTCACGGGACGGAAGGACAATCCCGACCGCTTTTATATAGAAGGATAGTGCATTTCATTTCTAGATATTACTAATTATCCAATGCATTTTCTACTTTTGTTTCGACACGGATTGATGTCTATTTTCATGTGCTTCCAATATTTTCCTCTATTGGCATTTGCTTGATTTTCCAATCATTACTTATATATACACACTAGCAAAATACCCGCGCTTCGCAGCGGCGAAGTACTGTCTTAAAATTTTTATTAAGAAGAAAATTTAACCTTTTTAAACTGAGGGAAAATATGCCAATAATTATTTGTTAAGGATCTCTTTGTATACCATGTTTTCAGTTCGGCCCTCTGGTTGTAACATGACCAAGCTGTGCGCTGAGCTTACTCTTCAGCATGTAACTTACAGTTGGCCATGTGAACAGTAATCTTGTCTCAAATCTCACAGCTTGGATTGCTGTTGTCATAATCGGTTTGAGTTTCATGGTTTGTTACAATTACGACAGTATTTGCAGGACTTGTGTTGAAGTGACATTCGGCATCTGTCAAGCGTTGTAAGCACACAACCGGTTTCATCGATAAAATCACATCCAGCTTTTGAGAGTTTAAACACTCATAAACATCAAAGTGTCCACTACTGAAATCGTCACCTGTGAATCTAAGATGTTTAAGAGGCATTGGCGGTTGTCGAAAGGTGTAAAATATTTGGCCATTTCGGTACACTTGAAAGCGACAACCAAACAATTCGGCGGCAGCCATCAACTCACATGCAGAACCATAGGTGAAGGGCTTAAGGATTTCACTCTTCTAGTGCTCCTGTGTAGTATAATTATCTCCTGTACCGTCATCAGTCCACACCTTGAACCTGTCCCAGTCATTCAATACATAAGACACAATGTTCCTCCGGATATCAAGAGTGAGCCTGATATGGCCGTGCAATATGTAACAAAGAGAATGGAAAAGGCAGGTGCCATCTCCAGGCATGGAAACCACTCAGTAAGTGACAGTTCTTTGATCGATAGTGATCACCTTGATAGACATGGTAATGGGTGTTGGAATGATAAAGGAAATGGGTACCTGAGCAATGTAAAGTAAGTCTAAAATACCTATACAATAACTATAATTGTAATAAACAAACAATAAAACAGCGGAGAAGCCGTGGATTAAACAAAAAGGCTGTAGTTATCAGTAGGGAGACGTGAATCCCGTGGCGAAGCAAGGAAGGGAATGTAGAGACCGGAGCGACGGACGGTCTTATATAGGCAGGCAGCCAACAACGTGGGAGGCGTTGGGATGGGGGACCCAACGCCACCTCACACAGTGACTGAGCTGCAGGCTATGGACGTATATATGTACGTAAGTAGGATTTAGTTAGCGTTGGGAACCCATGTACCAAATTTCTTGAAGATTGGCCCATAAGTAACAAAGACTGTTGAAAAGTTCAATATGGTGGCCGACAGTGGCATCATACCACCGAAATAAGTATGTACATTGGTTTCGGTTAGTGCAGGGAAGCCGCCTATAAAATTTCGAGAAGATCGGGCCATAAATAAGAAAGTTCAACATGGCGGACGTTGTTAACCGTTATGACCGTTACGCGTAGAATTTCTAAATGAAACCTGCTAAACTTTTGTAAGTAAGCTGTAAGGAATGAGCCTGCCAAATTTCAGCCTTCTGCCTGCACGGGAAGTTTGAGAATTAGTGACGTTGGAAAGTTCAATATGGCGGCCAACAGTGGTGTCATACCAACGAAATAAGTACGTACATCGGTTTCCATTAAAAGTTTAATATGCGGCCGACAGTGGCATCATACCACCGAAATAAGTACCAAATTTCAGCCTTCTACCTACACGGGAAGTCGGAGAATTAGTGACGTTGGAAAGTTCAATATGGCGGCTGACAGTGGCGTCATACCACCGAAATAAGTATGTACATCGGTTTCGGTTAGTGCAGGGAAGCCGCCTACCAAATTTCGTGAAGATGGGGCCATGAATAAGAAAGTTCAACATGGCGGACGTCGTTGACCGTTATGACCATTACGCGTAGAATTTCGAAATGAAACCTGCTTAACTTTTGTAAGTAAGCTGTAAGGAATGGGCCTGCCAAATTTCAGCCTTCTACCTACACGGGAAGTTGGAGAATTTGTGACGTTTGGAAAATTCAATATGGCGGCCGACAGTGGCGTCATACCACCGAAATAAGTACGTACATCGGTTTTGGTTAGCGCAGGGAAGCCACCTACCAAATTTCGTGAAGACGGGGTCATTCTTCTACCTACACGGGAAGTTGGAAAATTGGTGACGTTGGAAAGTTCAATACGGCAGCCGACAGTGGCGTCATACCATCCAAATAAGTAAGTACGTCGGTTTCGGTTAGCGCAGGGAAGCCGCCTACCAAATTTCGTGAAGATGGGGCCATAAATAAGAAAGTTCAACATGGCGGACGTTGTCGACCGTTATGACTGTTACGTGTAGAATTTCGAAATGAAACCTGCCCAACTTTTGTAAGGAAGCTGTAAGGAATAAGCCTGCCAAATTTCAGCCTTCTACCTACATGGGAAGTTGGAGAATTAGTGATGAGTCAGTCAGTCAGTCAGTGAGTGAGTGAGTCAGTGAGGGCTTTGCCTTTTATTAGTATAGATTCAAGTACATAAATTTGAGGAGCTAAAATATGTAACCGAATTATACTCTGTGATTCCACCATTTTAGAGTTGTTATGTACGTATTCTGTATTTTGCCTTGTTGTCTGTAGATTTCCTATTATATTAGATTGTCATAATTACATGCAGCCACTTTAGTGACATCGGGGAAAAAAGTTTTGATGGGGCAGAAAAAAAAATCCTGGTCAAAAAAATGAAAGGAGAAAATAAAAAAACATTCACGGTGTAAAAAAAATGATTGCATAAATGTGCGAGGGGTATTCTTCTTTTGTGAGGAGTTAAAATGAAAAAAAAAGACAATTAAAAAAATGGACACCAGAAAATACTAAAAACTTTTTTCTGATTAATCTGAATTAGTCATTTGATTGCGTTTGTGCAGTTAACATAAGCCTCAAGAAGCACTAATTTAAGAGAAATCGACGTATGCCACTTTATTTTACTTAACTGGAAAATGCAAAACAAAAAAGCATACAATTATTTGACTTGACTGAATTTAATTTGGCACTGGGTAATTAACAGGATTGTAATTCTTGGATGAGAAATGAACATACAGTATTTGTTCAAACAGACGGTTAAACATTTCTAATAAACCATATTAACGCAGCAAAATCTGACAGAAACCATAATTCAGGCACGGATTTTGTTTCCTTTACTTTTTACATCAACTGGGAACTTCGGGCTTTCCCACTTCAAGCCTCATTTCGAATATCGTCTTCTCGACGTCTTTAACGCGGATACATTAAACTTTTCAGTTAAGGCCCTTCTATCAAGCCGATAGTAGGTGTCGAAGGAGCTTCGCGGATTTCTCAAATTTGCTTTTTAACAGATCGTTTTACCCATCGCATCAAAAGACGAGGACGTCTCAGAAGAAAATGACAAACAGCCGCCGCTTTCCAGCCTTCAAACGCTCTCGTCGCACGCACCGCCTTCCGCGTGACTCCGCCCCCTCTCTGTGTCGAATCTGCAAGAGCTAATTCTGCGTTTCGTGTGTTTTGTATTCTTCATATTTCACACGTTGTAGAATGTCTGTATAATCCACTAGGAAGCAGAAAATAAATGTGTCACATTGTAGTACAAGGTGACTAAGATAGTCATGTGTTTATGGAGTTATGTATTTTTTGTACACGTTACATATGTGCTGACCTTAAAATACTCGATGCATTTACTCAGTCGTCCTGTCATGGCGGCGGCCGGTAGCAAAGGTTCTAATTCTTCGGAAGCCTCTGTTGAGGCGTCCACGCTTCAGTACAGCCTCATTCTAGACCACCTAGTCGGGGAAAAAAGGCGTCCCCGAGAGCTACCCGCTGGAGTCACGGGAGGCCTCCCGAGTCCTCAGAAAAGCGACGAGCAGAAGATGATCGAGAGAGGAATGGAGAGCTGCGCGTTCAAGGCGGCACTGGCGTGTGTCGGAGGTGAAAGAAGGGTTCAATTATATTCATTTTGCACGTTGATTTGACCTGGACACTTTAACAGTGATGTCATATTTCGCGTCTTCTAGGTGTTGGGTATGTCATTGTCTCCAAGGCCATGTCAATTTAAACGACTGATAATTGCTGGCCTTTTCACATTCACGTTTTCCGACTACGCGGCGACCTTGCAGCAAGGTTGGCAGGTCCTAAAAAAAAATTCCAGACCAACAATAGCTAAAAACTAATGGCGGTACAAACCAGCCGAATAAACCTTTACATCAAAACACAGAATATACAGTCGAAGAGTGAGGGGAGTTTCGGGAGCGATGAGTAATGCGAGTGAAGTCGAAGAGCGGGCGGGTGACATGAAGTGGCCCCTTAGGGGTTTTGAGGTCTTTCATGCAGCAGAAGATGGGGGCAGTTCTGTAACCCATCTCCTTGCAAGATAGAGAGTGGGTTGTAGTCTACAATGTGACTTTTGTCAATACACTTTTAAACCAGCCCATTAAACACACATTGCCAAATCGATATTTTGATTCCCAGGCCACTTGGAAAAATAACCACATTTGGTGGAAAACCTGCACATCTGGCAAGCCTGCCTTCCAGCACAGTGACAGCCAATGGAGTGCAACCTGACCGAGCCGGCGCAGTATGAATGGTTAACAGGTATGGCGAGTTCAGCCGCAGTCTCCACTCAAAATCCATTCTGTTTACGTACGGAAAACATGACACATCACACAGATGAGCCTCTCTTCTGTTCATGATGTCCAAAAGCTCCCATCTTACTTAATTCTCATATGGAAAATTAATTGTAGTTTTGGATCAGCATTGATTGGTTATCCGCACTCACACATGCACACACAGCCCACCCCTACGACTAAAGTCCAAGTCAAACCTGTTTGTCAGAGCGACCATCAAGACTGAGGCACTGGGTATGTCGCATTACACGACTGTGAAAAACTCACTGCGATTATTTAAACAAAGGCTAAGGCTGAAAATCACTGGACAAACAACTCGCATCATGTGATGTGGCCTTAAATCGCTTTTCAACTCAAGGCAACTTCTGGATGCACTGACTGCACTGCACTTATCTGTCTGTGACTCCTGGCCAGAAGATGAGCTGCGGTGCACCGTCGGTCACTCTCACAAACCCCTTCACATGTTGTACAGTAATAGGGTATGTAGTAAGTAATGTCTAATTTACACATCTGATAAAGAGTGGCAGTTATGCTGTTAAAGTGAATGTTTGTGAATTGTATGTGTATTTAAACAATGCCTTGATGGCTTTGAAATGCTTAATGTTAATTAATTAAGACTGCAGGCTTAATACACACTCATTTCTGTACAACAAAACATTTCTTTCCCCCAGTTTGTAAAACGTTGCATTCATGTATTCTTGGAGTGAATGTTATGTTCATTGTGAGTGAGTGTGGACAGGATTTCTAGGTACAGCTCAGGCTTGGAAGGGATCCAGCTGGGAAGTCAAAAGGCTGCAGCCCCAGCTCTTTACAGACGATGTTTTCATGGCCTCGTCAGACTTTGATGCCTGAAATGATTCACTTCTGCCTGTGATGCAGTGGTGATGAGAACTAATGTCTCCCTATCAGAGGTCAGGAAAAAGCTGAGCATCTACCTCAAGTGGAGTTCTGAAATCCCGGGGGTCTTAGTGAGTGAGTGAGAGCAGAGATTGTTGTGACGCTAAGCATCATGTTTATGTAGCAGCAGCAACAATTTGTTCTCGTTTCGCCACCATGGACAGGCACAATGTGAGCAGAAGTCTGCAGACATACAGTAGCTGTCATTATTGGGTTTCTTGAGTTGTTCAAGGGCAGTTACTCACCAGTTGGGTTTAAACTCAACCGCGGCCATCAGTACGCTTGAAGGTGTACACAATTTCACCTTATTAAGTAATGGGTTAAAAAAAAAAAAAAAAAACTGCTTACCTTAGAAATTTAAACAATGACAGATTTATTATGAGCAATCTTGGATTTTGCAGATGTTTTTTGTAAGTGAGGAAGGGGAGGTTATCTTTTTTGTTTTTGCTTTAATGGGTTTTTGCCCCTTTATTCCCCCCTGGCACTTTCTGATACAAACTAGAGGCTGAGATTAAAGAGCGACTGCATCTCCTTAGCGTGCGTTCAGCCCCCCTCTTCACAACACGAGAGGCAGAGCCGTGAAGAGGATGGTGCATAGTGCGCCCGGGGGTTGGCAAGCGAAGTGAGCAGGGGGCAGAGCCCCTTAGTTATCACAAAAATGAAGATAACTATTGACTTACCCTCAAATAATTTTCTGTTGTAAACTGCAATTTGTCATTTTTAAGCTGTAGCTTGTTTGTAACTTTTGCATTTTTTATATTCTCTTTTCTTTTTCTCCTATTTTATTGTATATAGTGCAGTTCATTTCTAGATATTACTAATTATCCAATGCATTTTCTACTTTTGTTTTGCATGGATTGATGTCTATTTTCATGTGCTTCCAGTATTTTCCTCTAGCGACATTTGTTTGATTTTCCAATCATTACTTATATATACACATTCAAGTACATAAATTTGAGGAGCTAAAATATGTAACTGAATTATACTCTGATTCCACCATTTTAGAGTTGTTCTGGATTTTGCCTTGTTGTCTTTGTAGATTTCCTATTATATTAGATTGTCATAATTACATGCAGCCACTTTAGTGACATCGGGGGTAAAAAAAGTCTTGATGGGGCAGAAAAAAAAAATCCTGGTCAAAAAAATGAAAGGAGAAAATAAAAAAAATTCACGGTGAAAAAAATGATTGCATAAATGTGCGAGGGGTCTTCTTTTGTGAGGAGTTAAAATGAAAAAAAAAGACAATTAAAAAAATGGACACCAGAAAATACTAAAAACGTATTTCTGATTAATCTGAATTAGTCATTTGATTGCGTTTGTGCAGTTAACATAAGCCTCAAGAAGCACTAATTTAAGAGAAATCGACGTATGCCACTTTATTTAACTTAAATGGAAAATGCAAAACAAAAAAGCATACAATTATTTGACTTGACTTTGAATTTAATTTGGCTATATACACTGGGTAATTAACAGCTGATTGGGCGAATATGAATTATTATCCCGATAAAAGAACTCTGAAGTTTTTTCAGGAATAACAGAAACTCTTTTAACATATCAGACTCACCATCCACTCACTGGTCACTCTACATCCTTGTCCTCCCCTCTTGTCCTGAATGCTGGGTAGTGAAGGACACAATAAAATTGCAAGTACAAGCAGTTAGAATGAGGGTCCTGGGCAGGACTACTGGTTTCCCTCTCAGTGACAGGTGTAGGAGCTCGGCAATATGGGAGGACCTTAGGACAGAACCGCTGCTTCTCCTCATTGAGACTGATCACTTGTGCTGTTTTGGGCATGTAATTCAGAAACCTCTGGAGGTATACGGAGCACGGCCCACCGGGAGAAGACTGAAGGAAAGATCCAGCGTTTGAAATGATAATATCTCGTGACTGTCCTTTGAGCATCGGGGTATTCTGGAGAAATTTGCTGAGGATAAGGAGGGACTGGTCAGTGCTGCATAACATGTTACTATTGCGCCCCTTGCCAGAAAATACGGAATGAAGATGATGATAACGACTCAAGAAATCTCTTTATTGCAAGTGGATCATTGATATAGGTATTAAAAAAAATCAGAACGTAAGCCCTATTGAAATTTAAAGACTCGGACAGTCTTCATTGTTGTAATTTTAAAACTGTTATATTTTGAAATGGGCTTGTAGAGTCATATGTACGGGAGGTGCTTGGACAGTCAGTTACTTGTTTTTGGTTCCCAGAGTTTTGAGCTTACAGGGATGATGGGCAATGGAGCATTAGCAGGCAGTCTGATGTGACTAGTGCTGCTATTTGTGTTTATGAAGTGAGTCTGTATTTTATTTTATTTTGTTTTATTTTACTTGCAATGCTGATACTTATCCGGTTGATTTCTCTTCTCTCTGTACATGTAGGTTTTGTTCTTGGGGGAGCGTTTGGCATATTTACTGCAGGCATTGACACAAATGTTGGATTTGACCCCAAAGACCCATTAAGAACTCCAACTGCAAAGGAGGTGCTGAGAGACATGGGGCAGCGAGGGATGTCTTATGCCAAAAACTTTGCTATTGTAGGTGCGATGTTTTCCTGCACAGAATGCTTAATTGAATCGGTAAGTAGCTCCACTTAAAGGGCACACAAATGGAATAGCTTAAAAGAAAAATGAAGTTTATCCAGTGCTAAGTGTGCTGTGCATGTGTCGTTTGGGCTGAACAAGTCACTGCTTAGGGTGACTCGGTGATGGAGATGAACTGCCAGCCTTCATGCCCAGAGGTCCCTCTTTTTGCCGGTAGGTTACACTGCCTGCGTATTTGTTGTGCCACAATAATGTTTTTTAAGATCTGTGTCATTTTAGATTTGAAGATCTTCTAATAAAGATTACTTTTCCTTCTGTTGATATTAATAATTTTTATTCTGTTGAGTAATTATAATGTATGCAGCTGAAACATTTAGAAAGATTTTTATTTTCAATGTAATGTTGTAGGCATTTCAGTTAGAAAAATTGCCTGTTTATTATGATCTTGTTTTAAATTATTTTTTTTGGTGAAGGCCATCCTAAAGTATCCCCAAGTACATGTTCTGAAATCTAAATATACATTGTGAGAGCTATGACTGTGGGAGATCATGACTTGGGTACGGTCTCACTGATCAACCTAAAGCTGTACTACTCTAATATAGTGCGACTCTTTCAATAAAACCTGCTCTGCCAAACGTGTTTTTTCTTTCCCAGTATCGAGGGAAGTCTGACTGGAAGAATGCGGTTCTTAGTGGTTGTGTAACAGGGGGAGCAATTGGTTTTAGAGGTGAGTTTCACTATATATGAGCTCTTTTTTTATTAACTCTTTGGGTTTTGTTATCGGTAAGCAAGTACTGGGTGAGTTAAGAAGGGGCTGCTTAACTTCCTTAGCGGTATGTTTACATCCAGAAAAAGGTGTCAATAAATGAATTTAATTTTCAACAAGAAAAATTATGTTCAACAGAAATACCAAAGTGTCCACATAATTACTGTAGGACAGGTACGTCTCGTGTCCACGGCTGTACAAACGCATAGCCCGATGGCGCAATTGGGACAGTAGAAGCGAGTTTCTTTCCACACTTTCCTTATGATGTTTTTCTATTGCTTGTGCATGAGAGGGTGGAATGTCTGTGCCTGATCTGCAAAATCGACCTGCACCTTGTGCTTTTGTAGGCTGCCACAGTGCAAGGCTTAGCGACTTTCATATTTCAGGTGCTGCATTGTGAACACTTGTTTAGATGGCTGATATCTTTCTACTTGATCAGTCATTTTGCTTTTTTTTTTTTTTTTGGCCATGCACCTACTTGCACCCCCCTGCAGCTTTACGCACCTGAATCACCAAACACATCATGGTGGATCCATCATACAGTGCCATCCATATGCATTAGTTTCACTGTCCGTGTCAATGTCTGATGACCAATTTACACTGTCATCGCTATCATTTGATTCAATCAATGGTTTGGTTTCAGTTTGTTGTAAAGCTGGCTTTACAGGGTCTCAGTTATATGCCATCACAGCAGAGTCCTCAATTAGACAACACTCATGAATATTGAAGAGTTGGAGAAAAACGCTTTGAAATATTGGTATATATTTTTTTTTTGCAGCATGGTGTTATTTTATCCACTAGATGGCAGCAGAATGCTGTCCTGTGAGTACTTTAGCCATAATGTTGTTAAAGCCGATCATTATTGTCACCCCAAATATGACTTTGTTCTAGTGAGTTACACTAATTCACAATTTAATGGGCTGCAACTCCCCAGGCTCACTATAGCAACAGGTATATTGGCCAAAGTTAACTTTAAATTATTTAGCTGGTCTCAAATCACTGTCTCCATTTCATTTTACAAATTTATTAATGGAGTATGAATGGAGTTCAGGCTGTTACAGGATTTATTTCATGTCTGTCTCAGCCTTGTTACCCAGAGCAGTATCCTAGCTGAGGGAGCTGTTTCTGAGTGGTAAGGATGTTTGCTAATGGCGCCTGATGGCAGGCTGCAGGTCATCTGATTAATAGATGGCCCTGCTCTTATCAAGGTAGGCACCATGACACTTCTACCATTTGCATATGGCATTGATCCTTAGCGACTTGGAGCTGTGCATTCATGGGGCTTTTCTCTGCTTCCTTCATTAGCAGGAGTCAAAAGGAACTGACATTCATCAGACCAGGCCTTCCAGTGCTGAATATTTGCATTTGTTTGCTTTCTGCACCCCCTTCCTTTTGCTGACAAGAGTAGAATTTGTTGGAGTCGTCTATTGTTAAATTTCATCAGTTACAAGATGTGAGCTTTGAGATGTCAGTTTAGGAAACCTTTTATGAGGGTTAATGTCAAGTGTTAGGACATCATAATGAAGTGGAGGTCATTGTTTAGAAGCTGCTTTGATTGAGGGCTTGGTAGTTTGTGAAGCCATTAGTAGTTACGCTTTACCAATGAAAGTTTAGGATGAAGTGTTTTTATTGTTCACATTTCTTTACATTCAAAAAGTTCATTAATAAAGTGAGTTTATATTAACACTTAAGTTTAATGATACCCAGAAAGTTCTACTTTTTCTATACATTTGTCTTGTAAAACGTGTGAAAGATTTATTTTAAACGTGAGTCTCAAATAGTGTAAAGGTTATTAGTCTAGTAAATATGTGCTAATGTGCTGCTTTTGAGGAAGCACTACTGAAAATGATTAAAGTGGAAACAGTTTCTTAGCCACAATAACTTTCTGAAAGCTTAGCTGGCGAAAAGCTGCTGGTGAGCAACATCTCAAGTAAAATCCGCGCAATATTGCCAGAAAATACATTACCTATGCAAAACACAAATTAAATAAGAGGTCAAATACTGTGATGATTAGGCAAACATCTTTTTATGTTGTTTACAGACCGTAGTTTAGGACAAACGGCATATCGTTCTCAAAGTGTCATTTTCTTTTCCTGTGTAAAATAGTAGTTTTAAATGATAAAAATCTATATGAACATACACAGCTATCCGAGAAATGTGCTTGCTTTTTAAAGTAAACCAGTGAGGCAGGTTGTTAAAGACGCTACCTTGCTTGCCGTGTTTCCCACATGAAGGGAAAGGTTTAGTGAAAACAACTGCTGCTATGTCAGGTAATTCTCAAATCATAGATTTTCTTTCACTTTCTAAGGATATCATCCAAATGATTTGAAGGCTAAAATGGATGAGTAATTCTCAGTCCTTCACTTTTATCTCTTCACTTTCCTTCCAAGTATTTAATTAAACCTAATAGTGCATGATAAATATACACAGGTATAAATGGTAACAAGCTAAATGGAGAAATGCTGGTCTCTTTTGTCATTTGTATCTTGCTGCTAATAAGGAGCCATTAAAAATTGAGAATATGGCTGTTCAAGACTAGATTAAGCAATGAGGGTTCAAAATCTTAACAAGCGAGACAACTAAAGTGAAGCAGAAGTGTTACTTGAGCAGTAAGTGCTTCTTATTCAGCAAGCCACTGCGGTCCTTCAGGACTGAATCTGCCCAGTAAATCCCCCCCCCCTGGTATAAACGCAGACATTTGTAGTAAAATTGCTCTTATTATTGATAAAAGTTACAGCTGAATGTGTTGTAAAAACTAAGCAATCGATGTGAGAGGAAGTGCAGTGTCATTAAATTTTAATTTAACTTAAATGTTTTTTTTTTGCTAAGAATAAGTTATAAAAAATATTTACATTTTAAGAAAAATAAGTCATTTATTCTTAATTTTTTTATTGAATTAGAATTAATCAATAAAAAGGGTAAACCCATTTTTATTTATTAAAGTAATGATTATTTTGCATATAGTTAGCTATTTTGTGTTATTATTTTTCACGCATGTGTTCAGTGGTGTTTTTGTTTTCAATCGACCAAAGTGTTCAGTTTGAGCTAACCCGGTGATCCGCACACTTTCAGAGGCACTCAGTCTTTCATTGTGCAGCTCCTATAGCTGAAGACGACTACAGCAGATTGTCTAAGTCGACAAATTGTTACTATGTTTGGGTAAAATAAACTTAACATTCATTCAGTTGAGAGGCATTGAGGAGAGAGTGACTGCAGAAATGGACACCTGAAAGTGCATGAAACAAAATGGTTTTAAACTTCTCTTCCTCTCTTAATGATTTCAGCATATCCACTGCATTATTAACTGAAGAAACTCCTACTAAACATTCTGCATATCGACAGGGTGAAAGCTAAATGGATTATTTTTTTTTCTTTTCCTTTATTTAGCTGGACTGAAAGCTGGAGTGATTGGGTGTGGAGGCTTTGCTGCGTTCTCGGCAGCGATTGAGTACTATTTGCGGTAATGCTGATCTCTGCATCAGAGGGGACGTTGCAGCAGTGGCTGTCAACTGTGGGCCACTAAGTGGCCACTATCTGGCTACTGGCCAAACTCCGTGCAAATGGAACCCAAGGGGCTGCCCTTCTTTGGTGATCAGTGAGGTTTGGATGCCAGTAAGCCAGCACTCATTTATTTCAGTATGTAACTTTTTATTTGTTCATTGATGTACTAAGGGAGCAAATGCAGTTGTGTAAATGACCACGTCAACAGTAAAACTAACAACTTGGAAATGTCCATTTTGTAAGTCTCTGAAGCCGATTACATAGAAGTATCACATACAGGAAACAAGTGCCAAGAGATGGAATCCTAACCCCTTGAAGAATTTGGCTTTGGAGTGCCATGGCTGCTGCAGAGCTTCACCTGATAGACCTGAGAACAAAACCTTTACAGCAGATGTCCATGCTGAGCAGACTTGTCAAACCTGCTTCAGTCTGGAGATTGAAAGTAAGCTGAGTACAGAATCAACATCTAAAATATGTGCTACTTTTGAACTGTTAATCCAGTTGAAAGTCATGGTATGGGGATGGGATTGTGACCCTTGTAAATGTCAACCGATGTCACTAAGCGGCACAGTGTGAAAATGGAAGCAGATGACAACAATGCCGTATGGTCAGATGTTTAACTCATCTTAAGGACAGTAAAGTAAAATATGTACCGTACATTGTCTCAAATTGGGGGCTTCAGTGATGTATTAGGGTGGGATTCTAGTAAGCTTTCAGCCTGGTGCAAGTCCTAACATCTTTTCTCAGGCATCGGGTCAGTAATGAGTTGTTCCAATGTTTATGACAACATGATTCCATTTGATAGATTTAATAAAAATAATTTGTTGACAGAAATGATTTGAGTTTTTTTGTCTAAGGAAGGGAAATAAATATTTTTGGGAAAAAAATCTAACACATTTATTTTGTTCAACACAATATTGGATTTAGGTGTTGTTTTTTTTTTTTTTAAGCAGGTCAGCCCAGATTCTAGCCCATCCTGGGAATTACTAAGCTTTCACAAAGCAGCTGTGAGATGTGCCAGGGCAGTTCTTGGGGAGGCATCCTTACAACTTGTCTAAACCACCTTAACTGGCTTCTTTTGAACTGGAGGAGCAGCAGCGATTCTTCTCTGAGGCCTAGGTGGGGATGGAGATGGAGGTCGACGGGTAAACCAAGACTTTTATCTTTAGACTTGGCTCCTGCTTCACCACCACTGACCAGTGTAGTGCCCGCAGAACAGTAGCTCTGTAGCTGTAATTCACTTATCAATCTTGTATTCCCTTTTTCTGTCACTCATGAACAAGATCAAGATACTCTTAACTCTTCCAAGAAGGGCAGTTGTTCCCCATCATCAGGACAGAGCAATCCACTTGTTTCTGAGAAAGAACCATGACCTGAGCTTTGAAGGTGCTGATCCTCATCCTTGCTGCTTTGCACTGTGTGGTGCTGATCCTCATCCTTGCTGCTTTGCACTGTGTGGTGAATTACTGAGTGTGTGCCAAAGAGGACATCATCATCTACATAAAACAATGATGCTAACATTGTCTCCCCAACTGGACACCCTCACATTCTCGGCTGTACCTTGGTATCCTGTCCATGAAAACCACAAACAGGAGTGGCGACGAGACACAGCCTTGATGGAGTCAGACACCCATTGGCAACAAATCTGACTTCACTGCAAGTATCTGGACGCAGGTCTCACTGCGTTCATACAGGGAGCAAATGGCACTCAAACGGGCCCTATTACCCCATATTCCTGCAGCATATCCAGCATCACATGCTGAGGGACACCATCATAGGCTTCTTCCAAATCTACAAAACACATGTAGACTGGGCTTTTACACTCCACTGTAACCTTAAGCAACTGAGTAAGGGAGAAGAGCTGGTCCACTGTTCCATGGCCTGGGTGGAATCCACATTGTTCTTTTTGTATCTTAGGCTCAAGCATCAGATGGAGACTCCCTCCAGCACCCTAGCATAGACCTTACCTGAGAGGCTGAGGAGTGTGACCTCTCTGTAGCTGGAACACACCCTCTGGTTACCTTTCTTAAACACCACCCCACTCTTCCATTCTAAGGGCACTACTTAACTTGCGTCCTATGCCACCCTGAATAGACACATTAAATAGGCTGTGTTGTCCTTCTACCCAAGCAGCCTTAAAACACTACACAGTCCTTGGACCACCACAGTGACTTTGGCAACATTGATGAGATCACCAGCGTGTGTTCAACATCCCCCTAATAGAATAACACGCCTATTAGGTTGAGGAGTTGCTCGATTTCCCTAGAAGAGTTCAGCATCCCAGGTTAACGTAGTTTGGTCTAGGTCATGCCTTACCTTCCTGCGGTGTCACAAACAGTTTACCAGAACAGCGTTAAGGCCATCTGATAGTCTTTCTCCATGGCCTCCCCAAACACCTACCATGCTCAAGTTTTTGCTTCCACAACTACTTTTGCAGCAGACTTCTTACAGACTGTTTGTAGATCCCAAGGGAGCATTTCCCTCAAATCTGCCGCCTTTGGTCTGACTGATTCCCTCATATCTGTTGTCCACCTAATGTTGCCACCATGTGATGTCCTGACTGCCTTAAGACCACAGCTTTTAGCAGCCACTTCCACAACTAAGGTCTTGGAGAGTCCATTTAGATGCAATATCTCTGACCTCACTGCACACATGGGAGAAGTTCTCTTCGGTTCCATCTCACTACTAAGTAGTGATCTTTTGACAGCTCTGCCTCTCTCTTCACCCAACTGTCCAAAACATATGGCCCCAGGTCAAGCAAGACAACTGCTAAATCTATCTTCAACCTTCAGCCCAAGGTGTTCAGCTCTTTGTTTAAGAACATGGTGTTTGTTATGGATAATCCATGACTAGAACAGAAATCTAGTAACAGCTCACAGTTCTGGTTAAGATCCAGTCTCCAGTTCCTCCATAGGTATCAAGTCATCTAGAACGACTCCAAAGTCAGTGGGCAGCACCATTTCAAGCACCCCCCTCGCCTTCTCAAAAATGCTGAATACTCCGAACAGCCGTTTGGTTCATATGCACAAACAACAACAGTCGGTTTCCCTCTCTGTGGCTCATGGCTGCATTGAAGCAACCCTCTTGTCAGCTGGGGAGAGCTGCAATCACACAGCCCTCAGCCAGGAGCTTGAGAGTATCTCAATACCCACCTGAGGTCCTTCATACATCAGAACTCCAGAGTAGAAAAGAGACCAACCCAATCAAGAAGTTTTGTTGTAGAACCTATGCTATGTGAGGCATTGACAGCAGCTATGTCTAGTTGGTACTTCTCCACCTTCTCAGGTTCCTCCCTGTTAGAAAGGTCATGTTTCAAGACCCCACAGCCACCCATCATTGTAATGGTTTAGTCTGTCTAGGTCTTTTTTGCCTATGCCTGCCACTAAACTGGCATCGCACCTGACCCTTACCTTTATCTTGCAGGTGGAGAGCCCTCAAGATTGCCCGTCTGCCCCCCCAGGCCTGATAGCCCGATGCCAAGCAAGGTACATGGTCTTCTAATCTGTGCCATCATGAGGATTGTTTTGTTCTTTAACATTTCAGCCCAAACCCGTTCACCAAGGCAGACGCTAGCAGGATTTGAATTGCAATGCCCTGATTTTGGCTAAATGCAAGCCATTAAAACTGAGGCAGAAATTTCTACCTGTGATTACAACATCTGCTAGTCTGTCATTTACTTGATGGTCAAATTTGTTTCCTTTTCGGATTATTCAGCCACATTATGCATTACCATAGCAAAGAGAGCTAATTTTGGGAATTAAAACAAGACTTTTAACTGTGAATTCTTTGTGAGCCAGATTCAGGGAGTGGATTTTCACCAATACAGCTTTTCTAGTCTTCCTCACCCCAGTATTATGGTGCCCTTCAGGGTCAGATGTAATTTCTGGAGCTGTGACATGGAATACTTTGCAAGTCAGCTTTTCTGGCTGTAGGTACAAAGAAAAACTTGACAAACTTGGTCTCTTCTCAAACGTAACTGTCCTCCTACCCAGCCACAGGGACTTTAGATGCAAGAGCTTTTTTTATTCCTCATCAGTTCATAATTAATCACTTTAACATTCCAGCTCATGACATTTTATTAACAATTAATAGAAGAGTTTGGGATTTTACAGTTCATCTTTTAAGATAAGAGTAGAAAAATAATTCTTTAAATTTGTTACTTTTAGCAAAATTCTACACCCCCACGTCAAGTCTCAGAGTGACACTTGGGGGCAGCGCATAAGCGGTGTGTGACCTGCCATCTGGGATTCTCTACTTCTCATCAGTCTGCACCCCACCAGACGAGGAGGCGATCAAACCCTTCAGTGTGCCTGTTCTCTGTCACGCCGTGAAGCACAACATACCCAAAAGAGTTCATCCGCAATAACGCGGAGCAATAAATTGCAGAAATTAAAAATGCATGCAAATTATCATAGATATTCCTATTAAAAAAACAAAGAATAGTTAAAAAAAAATAATAGCTTGTTACTTGGTGTTAAACTAAAGATCCATGTTATATTTGTGTGATGTTTCCTTTTTAAAATTGTCACCAAGAGAGAAAAAGAAAACGTAATGATGTTTAACAGGTGAGTCATAAAAACGTATAAAAAGCTCAACCAGAAAGATAATTCAAGCAAATGAAAAGAGCCTTATATGATGTCTACGAGGCATGTTATCATACCGACTGAAGGCCTTTAACACATGTGACATTAGTAACCAGAGCTTACTTACCATTGAGTACATTCGTATTCTCCATCCCACTTCATGGCTGTTCCTGTTCAAGTCTTAAAACTAGAAGTGAGGAGTCTTCATTTTCTCTTAGAATATTCAGGTGAAATGCATGTCTGGATGTGACCTTCAAGCCTGGCTGGAGAGCCCACGGCCGCTGCTTACAGAACCTGGCTTTCAAAAATTGACACAGAAAAATCTGGAAAAGTAAAAATCCAGCTATTCTTTTAGAGAATATGAATTTCACAGGATTTCCACATTTCAATCCCTCTGGAATTCCTAAAGGTCCCTCCATTTCTCTTATTTCTGTGATCTGTTAATTTATTCAGAAGCGTTACACTGTTGTCAGTAATATCTGCACCACACAAATAAATAAATCTTCTTCTATAATACGCTACCGTGGCTGTTCGTTTGTCTGTCCAGGATTTTAAATCACCTGTAGCTCACAAACCGTTTCACCTATTGATTTGAAATTTGGTACACATATACTACGTGACGTCTACTATCTGCTTTCGTGGTGATGATTTTTATTACTCTTTTTATTTTATTTCATTGTAGAATCAACTCTCGGCAGGGTGCAGCAGGGCGGCCGTGCGGCCCATGGGTATGAGCGCCGTTCTCATTCCCTACCACCTTCGCTAATCATTCTTGAGGCAGATTGAAGACTTAAGTGCCAGCTTAAATGAAAAATTAATGAAAACATACTAAGTAATTGCAACACAAAAACTAACTTAATCAGTTTTAACGCGAAAAGATGTCGACGAAAGAAGAGAAGCAGCGGGGCGCTGGGGTGGAGAAAAGAACAGTCACTCAGGAAGGAGCAAGTGCATCAGCCTCTGAGCAAACGAATGCTAAACAGAGACAGAGAAAGAGGATGAAAACTAGGAATACTCAAGTCAAGTGTATTCACTGCATGTTATCATGCAGTACGCCGTTACTGCTAATAAATAAATAAGTGTACTTTACAGCGTTAGGTGCATTATACCAATCTCTGAAATTAGAATTCCTTTACCACAAACCATTTCCACAAGATACCAGATTCTGTGAAAAACACTTAAAAAGACTGTTGCTTTTTTAAAAAAGTACTGTTTGTTTCACAGCAGAAGTATTTTTTAACCTCAGAATATAACTTGAAGCAGATTTTGAACTTAAAAATAGCAGTCATCCTTATTCTTAACATTAGCTGAAGCTGAAACTCAAAAAAAATATATATTTAGAAGACTTGTAAAATGTCATTTTATTGCGCAGTAGAGAGAGCTGTTGTTTAAATGGTTTTTACAGAAATATGCAGCGTCGGGTTGATCCATCCATCGTCTTGAGCAACACAAAAGCAAACGGTAACAAGAACACACAGCCCAGCCCAGCCCAGCCCTCCTTTACTGAAAAACATAAAAGCGTGTGCCACCATTTTCTTGGGAATATAAACACAGAAAACGACGGGAATCTGTCCAAGGAGCTTCTCTCTTAATGCCCAGCACGTGGGTGGTGTCTCTGAAGAACACGGTGTGGGGTTCACAAGACCATCGCTCAGATAAAGTGGAGGGAGTCTACCTTAGCAGACATCTGTTGGCCATTCCACCGTGGGACTCCTCCAGAGGATTACAAGAGGAGAAAAACTAAGTAACGACTTTTTGCAACCAATACTTGTATTTAAAACAATATCAGGTGTAATTTGTCTAAATAATGAATTTTAAAAGTATATTCTTTTTTTTTTCCAATATAGTGATTTTTCACTTTAAACCACAGTGGACGTGAGAGAGCAAACCTGTGGTCAGATAACCCTCAGAACGCCTACATATTTGGACGGGGAGCGAAAAAACTGTCTGCAGTCTGGTGTGATTTCTTCTACGTGTTCTTTGCAGCTTTCGTAGCACAAGTTCCATTTTAATGGGTGTATTCTCAATTAAAATTCCATTTATTAGCATTATATACAAGTCATCGTGATTATGTATTTATGACTTCAGTAAAACTCATATTGGATATCTATACTAATAAAAGGCAAAGCCCTCACTGACTGACTGACTGACTCACTTACTCATCACTAATTCTCCAACTTCCCGTGTAGGTAGAAGGCTGAAATTTGGCAGGCTCATTCCTTACAGCTTACTTACAAAAGTTAAGCAGGTTTCATTTCAAAATACTATGCGTAACGGTCATAACGGTCGATAACGGTCGACAACGTCCGCCATGTTGAACTTTCTTATTTATGGCCCCATCTTCACGAAATTTGGTAGGGGGCTGCCCTGCACTAACCGAAACCGATGTACGTGCTTATGTCGGTGGTATGATGCCACTGTCGGCCGCCATATTGAACTTTCCAATGGTGTTTGTTACTTATGGGCCAATCTTCAAGAAATTTGGTACACGGGTTCCCAACGCTAACGGAATCCTACTTACGTACATATATACGTCCATAGCCTGCAGCTCGGTCACCGTGTGAGGCGGCGTTAGGTCCCCCATCCCAACGCCTCCCACGTTGTTGGCTGGCTGCCTGCCTATATAAGGCCGTCCGTCGCTCCGGTCTCTACATTCACTTCCTTGCTTCGCCACGGGATTCACGTCTCCCTGCTGATAACTACAGCCTTTTTATTTAATCCACGGCTTCTCCGCTGTTTTATTGTTCATTTATTACGATTATAGTTATTGTGTAGGTATTTTAGACTTACTTTACATTGTTCAGGTACCCATTTCCTTTATCGTTCCAACCATACCCCTATTAACATGTCTATCGAGGTGATCACTATCGATCAAAGAACTGTCACTTACTGAGTGGTTTCCATGCCCGGAGATGGCACCTGCCTTTTCCATTCTCTTTGTTACATATTGCACGGCCATATCAGGCTCGCTCTTGATATCCGGAGGAACATTGTGTCTTATGTATTGAATGACTGGGACAGGTTCAAGGTGTGGACTGATGACGGTACAGGAGATAATTATACTACACAGGAGCACTAGAAGAGTGAAATGCTTAAGCCCTTCACCTATGGTTCTGCATGTGAGTTGATGGCTGCCGCTGAATTCTTCGGTTGTCACTTTCAAGTGTACCGAAATGGCCAAATATTTTACACCTTTCGACAACCGCCAATGCCTCTTTAA
The DNA here is from genome assembly GCA_026402145.1 of Polypterus bichir lapradei. Taxonomy (NCBI): domain Eukaryota; kingdom Metazoa; phylum Chordata; class Cladistia; order Polypteriformes; family Polypteridae; genus Polypterus; species Polypterus bichir. Next base: position 71,728,345 of record JANRMT010062814.1, read on the forward strand.
CATCTTAGATTGACAGGTGACGATTTCAGTAATGGACACTTTGATGTTTATGAATGTTTAAACTCTCAAAAGCTGGATGCGAAGTTATCGATGAAACCGGTTGTAAGCTTACAACGCTTGACAGATGCCGAATGTCACTTCAACACAAGTCCTGCAAATACTGTCGTAATTGAAACAAACCATGAAACTCAAACCGATTGTGACAGCAGCAATCCAAGCTGTGAGATTTGAAACAAGATTACTTTTCACATGGCCAACTGTAAGTTACATGCTGAAGAGTAAGCTCAGCGCACAGCTTGGTCATATTACAACCGGAGGGTCGAACTGACAATGTGGCATACAAAGAGATCCTTAACAAATAATTATTGGCATATTTTCCCTCAGTTTAAAAAGGTTTAATTTTCTTCTTAATAAAAATTTTAAGGAAGTACTTTGCCGCTGCGAAGCGCGGGTATTTTGCTATATTTAATAAAGGGACTTGAGGGGTTAGATATCCAGCGCAGGTAAAGTCAGAAGAAAAATATATAATTTTTCATATTTTTGAATACCCTTTATTCAATACTTCATTGAAGCCCCTCTGGAGTCTTTCTGGGTACAACGCATCAAGCTCCACACACCTGGTTGTAGGGACTTTCTGCCTTTCTTCTCTGCAGATCCTTTTCAAGTTCTGTTAGGTTGGATGGAGATAGTCATTGGACAGAAATCATTAGGTCTTTCTAGAGATGTTCAGTTGGCTTCAAGTCTTTCATGGGCCACTCAATGATATTTTCCGGAGTTGTCTCTAAGCCACTTCTGTGTTGTCTTTGCTTTGTGCTTAGGGCCATTACCCTGTTGGACTGTGAACCTTTAGCCCAGCATGCTTTGGAGCAGGTCTTTATTAAAGACATCCCTGTACTTTGTTGCGTTCAGCTTCCTCTCAGTCCTGACTAGTCTCCCAGATCCAAAAACATTCCCACAGCATAATGTTGCCACCACCATCCTTCACCATTAGAATTTTATCCCTCCAGGCATGACTCTTAGAATTGAGGCCAAACAGTTCAATCTTGATTTCATCAGACCAGACTTACTTTTCACATATCTTAGAGTCCTTTAGGCGCCTTTTTTTACAATATGTCTTTTACAAAAGGGAGGCTTCCATCTGTCCACTCTCCCGTAATGCCCAGATCAGTGGAGTTGTGCACTGATGTTTCTCCTTCTTCAAGTTTCTCCCTTCTTCACACAGGCTATCTAGAGCACAGCAAGGTTGACCATCAGGTTCTTGGTCACCTCTCTTACCAAAGCCCATTTCATCTATCTGATTGCTTAGGCTGGGCATGTGGCCAGCTCTAGAAAGTGTTGTGGGTGTTCCAAACTTCTTCTATTTAAAATCGGCAGGACCATTGCATTCTTGGGGATCTCCAAATGCTGCAGAAATGTTTTTGTAGCCTTCCCGAGATCCATGCCTTGACACAATCCTGTCACTTAGCTCTGCATTCAGTGGCTTGTACCTCATGGCTTGGTGTTTGCTCCAATACACATTGTCAACTATGGGACCTTCTATAGTCAAGTGTTTGCCTTTCCTAAGCAGGCCCAATCAATTCAACAGACCACAAGTGGACTCCAGTCAAGGTGTAGAAACATCTCAAAGATGATCAGTGGAATGGGAGCCAAATATCAAGAGTCACAGCAAAGTGTCTGAATGCTTAAGTGTCAATGTCAGATTTTTGCTTTTTATTTTTAATACATTTGCAAAAACTTCTAAGACTGTTTTCATGTTCCCATTTTGGGAATGCCTAGTAAGGGAAAGAATTAATTTAAATGATTTTAGCACAAGGCAGGAGGATCATAAATTGTGTAAGTGAATGGACACTGCAAAGGGGTCATCAATTCTATTCACTGATCTTAACGCATGTCTTGTTTTGTTTCTTTGCATATTAATTATAACTATGAAAAGCACTTGGGGTGATATTGTTTACCTGTATATTGTGTGCAATAAATAAAACTTATTATTAACTATTACTGATGGATATGTGAGGTAGCACTGTGTTTCTTAGCTTCATAATCCTGTCGTTACATACTGACCTTTGGATGGGTTTTGGTTGCAGGAAATCGACTTGCTCTGCAGTCACAGGAATCTCTATGGAAGATCATTTGTGCCAAAATTAAATGCAATCCAATGTGTTAACGATATTGCAAAACAATATTATGCAAGTGGAACATTTGATTTTGGCACTGAGTCAAAATTAAAAACATATCCTTCAAACGAATGGTTGATTTTCACTATGGAAAGCAATTTTCGTGTCAGTTCAAAATGCAATACAAAGGAGCTTTGCATTTGAATTCATGTCCACAGACTGCATTTCGTTAACTAAAAGCAAACATTTTGCATTTCGCTTAGTGGCAGCTCCATGCATATTGTATTTCAATTCAAGACCACACTTTAATTGTGTCAAAACTTAGCAAAGAGGCATTCCAGTCATGAGTGCGTACAGGGAGACAGGCTGGGGTCTTCTCATTCATTGATCCAAACAACAATTTCATTCTTTTGTGTGTTGAAGGTCAGTAAAAACAATATAATATTTGATTATAACATAGGATATCAATAAAAAGCTATGAAGACAAGAAACCAAGCTTGGTGACGCTAACAAATGTGTCACTATACTCAGCATTTACTTAAAACTGCTAACAACCCACACCTCAAAAATGTAATCGCACTGCTTAATTGAACATGTAGATAAACTTTAATGGCTTACCTACTTTTTGCTGTTTCAGTTAATCACTCGACACTATCGAAAATGTTGTTGACTGCCAAACACAGAAGTGTTTAGAACTGGAATGCCTCTTTCCCCAACTGTTGACGCCGATTGGCCATTTGGTTACATTTAGTTTTAGCACGACTGAAGCGTGGTCGCGAATTGAAATTCCAATACACACGGAGCTGCCGCTAAGCGAAACGTAACATGTCTGCTTTGCTTTTATTTATGATGTGTGATCTAAGGACATGAAATGAAATTCAATACACTTTAGTATTGTATTTCAAATTGACACAAAAATCGATTGCTGTAGCGAAAAGAAATTGATCACTTATGTTTTTAACTCACAATAAAACCGTGCCAAAATTACATAACCTACGTGCATATGTATTACATTATAATGTAGTTAACACATTGTATTGCATTTAATTTTCACACAAATAATCTTCCATATGTTCCAGCATCTAAACCCAAAATGTTAAAACAACAGAGGGCTCAGTTTTGAAAACAGTTTATAAAGAAAAATGAAATGTTACATCAATTACACAAACAATATTCACTTGGTGTGCTTAATACACATTTATTGATTTCACTAAAAAAGAATATATAACAATAAAATAATGTTTACATCAACAATGATCATTATATTACTGGAAACGACTTGGACTGGCTTTAGAGTCAATTTGAAATCACAGGCCTGACGTAAGGTTCAAGGTGCCTCCGCATCTCGACAGTCAATGTGAAGCCAAAGGGTAGAGGAGGAGGAGGAGAAGGAGGAGGTCATCGTCTTACACAAACAGGCTGTTAGCACCACACTAGGTTCATTCAAAAGTCCTGTTTACCCTCTCAAGCTTTGAAATTAACCGTTGCGTTAAAAAATAAAAAGCAACTTAACTAGGCAGGATTTTCTGAGCCCAGACCGTCACGTCCATTTCCTTAGAGGCTTGAGGCTGGATGCATTTCCAAATATTTCATGTGCTGTGCCTGCTAACCCAACTCTTGCTGTAATGTACAGGCAATACATGAACTTATCACTCAAAGAATTTCTCAATAAATAATGCACATTATGCCCTATCGTGCACAGCTGGCATCCATGCTCCTCTGTTTTTCTCCATTTACCTTTCATGATTTACACAAATATACGTCTAACTTTTCTCTTTGTTTCTCATTCTCACACACACACACAACAACCAGATGTCATCAAAATAAACATCTATAGAAGTGTGCAATTCTCTATCCGGAAACTCCAAGGGGTAAAAAAAGTCAATGAAACACAAAGAAAGCCAAACAGAATGTGTAACCACTCAACTGGTCAGACAGACATGCTACAGACATTTATTTAACATCATACTTGGCTTTTACCATTTGGCGAGTTGCTGTACCTGCTTTTAAACACCAGTCTACATTATCAAAAATGACATTACCACAAAAAAAGTCTTTTATTTAAATATTCGCCATCCTTAATCTCCATGGACTGATTGATAAATCAACTCAAAAGGACCAGACACAAACACAAATTTTTTTTCTCCTTCAAGTTATTTACCAAAAAAGAGAAGAAATATGGTGGTACTGCTTTCTGAGAGAAGGACATTGGCTTCTCACAAGGAATGATTTGTATCTTACATCTGTTGGGTAAGTGCAGACCACCATCCTGATCATTCTGCTACATCAGTCAGTAAGGAAATGTGGAAATGGGGCCGTCGGCACACATGCACACAGAAAAGAAAGATCAGAATGGAGCACAGGGACGAGTGATCATCCATATCGGTGTGCATCTTTGCTTTTATCTTCCCTGATTTTTTTTTTTCTCCCAAGCAATCCGCATAACAACAACAATGAAATGTTTTGTGTCGAGCGGACGCAGAAGAATTCACTGGGGCGAGCAGTGGATTGGCTCTCCCTTCCCTACCATGGCACACTGCTTTCTCTGCAAGTCACTGCAGCCTAAACATCAGTTGAGAAGTACAGGGTGTTGCGCTTGAGCTCTGTGATGGAGATGGGTGGGTGTTGAAGGTAGTACAGCAAGACCTGGACCTGGCGAAACAAAAATGGCAGGTTACAAGTTGAAACAAACAACAAAAAAAAAGGAGAAGAAACATACATTTTGAAACTAAATCAGTGTTTCCTATACTCTGCCAAATCAAAGGCTACTTTGCTTTTTATATTTCTTTTTCCCAACAGTTTAAAGGTTTGGTCAAAACGTGTGCATTCAAATCACTGACACTAGCCGGCACAAATATTAAAATCATCCAAAGGGCAGCTGGAAACGTTACAAATAAAAATGGGCAGGCCAAGAAATGTAAAAAAAAAAAAAAAAAAAAACCCACACACACAACATTAATTACAATATGAGGACATTACTCACTTGCGCCATAACGTCATGTGACCAGATGTCTGAGGCCAGACTGACGTGCGCTTTGCTCTCCACCTCTGAAGGGCGCAGCAGCGTTGGGCCAAAAACAGTAGCAAGGTTATGCAGGGACATTTTATTAATGGGCTCCTTTTCTGCAACTCTGAGAGAAGTGAAAAGAAAGAAAGAAAATTATATTAACCATGCTGTAATACTAATGAGGATGGAGGTCAGAGGTGCCTGTAGCCCCTATAAATGGCCTTGTGTAATAAATGCAGCTCATTACACCCATGTCAATGCACTAAATTCAACATTACAGTTCACTCATTTGGCTTATCTGGATGTATACACATTCTGATGTCAACAGCACAAACGAGCCAGCTTTATGGGTACACATTTTCAAATCTGTTAAGTGTGCAAAAGCACCTTACGTTAAACAAGGTTACATTCACTATGATGTCTCGTGCATGGTAAAGCATTCTTGCCCCCTGCTTTTACATGAGCACTTGTTTCACCAAGGGGAGAGTATTTACATGTGTGCTCCAAGCACCGCCCCCCCATATTATTGCTTTTTTTTGTCCGCCATTTTTTCTATGCACTTTCAATTCACTGAAGGAGACATCATCTGTGATACTTGCATTTGATTAATGAAGTGCGGCACTTTTAAATGCACGCTCGATTTTGCATTTGTGCATTCCTTTTAATTGGGGGAAAATACAGGTGGTTAGGACACTGAACAGGCCACAACTCAACAGGGAGTGGGATGTGCCCGAGTGATTCATTGGTGAGTGACCCAGGTAGTGTCCAGAAGGTGTGACCAGGAGCTGCAAAGCCACAATAAGAAGCTTGCAAAGGCAGGCGCTCCCTCTCTGCCATATTCCATCCTGAACAGAGCTGACCAGTAAGTAGCTAATGTTACTACAATTTTAGGTGCCTTCTGAAAGTACACATCCAGCACTATCAGGTTTGGTTTGTAACCAACACTCATTGTACTCTACTTCCTTATAATCTGGGCATTTTATCAGTAATACATAATTACTTGTGTTATGCTTTCTCCTGCCTGTTCTCTAACTATGTCTAATTGTCTTGTGGTTGTAGATGTAAAAGAAATGGGGAAGTGCTGAACTACAGTACCTGACAGAGTGGTTACAGCATGGAATCTGAGACATTTTCTTAAGGTCTACATGACAGAGTGTAAAGGGAAGAATGGGGTCCCCTAGGACTAGAAAACAGATGAAGCTGTGTTGCCTGTCTTTGTTTTATGTGTTGTTGGTATTCCATTACTGCCACGTGTCTGTTGGAGACATGTCATGTTATTTTCTAACCTGCTTAATCCTGAGCAGGGTTGCGGGATGGTGTGAGCCTATCCCAACTAGCATAGGGCACAAAACAGGAACAAACTCTGGACAAGGCATCAGTTCATCGCAGTGTGAACACACACACACAATGGCCTACTTAGCCTCACCAGTTCAGCTAATCTTTATGTTTTTGGACTGTGGGAGGAAACCCATGCAGACATGGGGAGAACAAGCAAACTTCACGCAGGGAAGACCCAGGGCACAACTTGGTCTCCTTACTACAAGGCAGCAGAGCTATCAATTTGCCACAGTGTCGCACCTGTAGGAAACATGCAAGTCAGAATTTCTTTTTCTTACATACACTTGACAGAAAATGTAAACGTGAATGCATGTTTTACACTTGGACTGAGGCAGGTCACACAGTAAGACTGAGGTAGAGACTGAAACTTGCAGTTTAATGCCCTTTGCCCCTTTTACAGTGCCTGAATATGACTATTTGTAATCTGTATCCTTTGTGTTATCTTAATAATTTCTTTGTATTCACATGTACATTTATTTTATACTATCTACTTCTATGCAGGAAAATGTTACCTTACCAATTAAGAAAACGGTAATACAAATTTTCTAAAACCCGCTTTGAAAGTTGGTATTTCAGTGTCATGTCCAGCTCTTGTGTAATCTATTCTAGTGGCACAGGAAGTACTTAAGTGTTCAAAATGTGATTATTTATGATTAATGAAGCAATCATAATATAAGGAAAGACTGATTCAAATGAGAAACTAAAACGTCATGTCCTTGACCCTGGGACCTGCTCATCATATTTAAAATTCCTTCTGGATTAAACACAATACACAGAAACTTTACAGAATTTAATGTAATCACATTTTTAACCTACAGAGGGGTGAAACAGTTTATAGAACAATAAAGTATTTACCTTTTGAGGTGTTCAAGGATAAACAAGAAAGTGATGATGTTGGGTTCAGGTAGTGAACGTAGCAAGTGCATCATGCAGTTCTCCTTGGCGGCAGGGTCTGATAGAGCTGTTTAAGGATATTGGAGATATGCAAACTTTGATTCAGTAAGAGACTGGAAATTCATGCATTAGTTCATATTACAACACATTTATTTCTTTAGATTCTTAATTATATGGGAGAGTAGAGGTTTGGCCTCAACTGGCCAACTCAATTTCTATACGCAAAGTTTGTCAAAAATGTTGGCACCAGAGTAATAACTTACCAATGCCCTCCATGAAAGCTGGGTACAGTCTGTCTGTGAGCAGGGGTTCTGGAAGTTCTCTGAAGTACAGCTTTAGTGTTCCAGCTATGGCATTAATGTCCATGTCACTAAGCATCACCAGAATGTCCTTGGTATCTAAAACAACAAGTGAGACCCATTAGGCATGCACTGACCAATAAACTAGGCTGGATGGATAAACAGCTGGACTGTACACTCCAATGCTGCCAATGATGAACAAGCTCTGCACTGGTGGCAATACGATTCTGTAGCTGACTCCTCAGGAGAAGAAAGTCCTGGCACTTGCTGGACACTTTTAGCTGATCATTTTGTGCCAGGGCCAAAATAAGTGAAAATGGGTTTTTGTAATAAACAATTCGTTTTGATAATAAAACCCTCTGCAATGAATTAATATGCATCTGATCATTGCACAATAATATAAAAACAATGTGAATTACCACCCACACGATGGCCCAGTGGGTAGCACTGCTGCCTCACAGTTAGGAGACCTGGGTTCACTTTCCGGGTCCTCTCTGCGTGGAGTTTGCATGTTCTCCCCATGTCTGGGTACTCCGGTTTCCTCCCACAGTCCAAAGACATGCAGGTTAGGTGCCCTGGCGATCCTAAACTGTCCCTAGTGTGTGCTTGGTGTGTGTGTGCCCTGCGGTGGGCTGGCGCCCTGCTCATGGTTTGTTTCCTACCTTGCACCCTGTGTTGGCTGGGATTGGCTCCAGCAGACCCCTGTGACCCTGTAGTTAGGATATAGTGGGTTGGATAATGGATGGATGAATAATCACCACAAAATCTGAAGTCACAAATTTTACAAAACATAACATTTGTGTCACTACCAAAATTTTTGGCTACTACTGTATACTATAGAGCTGGGGGCTATATATATGATACATGGTGGGAGACTGCATGTCTTTGCTTCATTTGGCTTTATAGAACATTACATTAGACAAGAACAGGCCATTCAGCCCAACAAAGCCTGCCAGTCCTACCCATTTGCTGTAATTCTTCCAAAATAATAAAAATAATGTCTAGTTTTGAAGGTCCCTAAATTCCTAGTGTCTACCACACTACTTGCTAACTTATTCCAAGTGTCTATGGTTCTCTATGAAAAGACAAACTTCCTAATGTTTGTGTGAAATTTACCCTTAACAAGTTTCCAACTGTTTTCCTGTGTTCTTGATGAACTCATTTTAAAATAACAGTCTTAATCCACTTAACCTACTCCCTTCAATCATGTCTTCTCTTAATCTTTTTTTGCTTGAACTGAAAAGGCTCGGCTCTTTAAATCTTTCCTCATAATGCATCTTTTGTAGCCCTGGAATGAGCCTAGTCACTCTTCTCTGTAACTTTTCCCAGCACTGCTATGTCCTTCTGGGAACCTGGAGACCAAAACTGCACACAGCACTCCAGATGAGGCCTCACCACTGCGGTATAAAGCTTGAGCATAACCTCATTGGACTTGTACTCCACACACGATGCAATATAACCTAACATTCTGTTGGCCTTCTTAATGTCTTTTTAATAAAGTCTGGTAATTAATAGTGTCAAGTCCACTATAACTTCTAAATCCTTCTCATAAGGTTACTTTCAATTTTCAGACCTCCCATTGTGTATTCAAACCTAACATTTTTACATCCTACATGTAATACTTTAAATTCAGAAGCCTTTAAAGCCTGTATGCTGTTCAAGTCCCCCTGTAATGATTCGGTGCTTTCTAAATTATCTGCCAATCGACCTAAGATTGACATCATTTGCAAATTTAACTAGCTTGTTATTTATATTTATATCTAAATCATGTATATATATTAAAAATAGAAGTGACCACTAGCACTGTCCCCTATGGCACACCACTCTTAACATCAGCCAATTCTGATAAGGTTCCTCGCACCATCACCCTCTGCTTCCTGTGTCTGGGCCAATTCTGCACCCATCTACACACCACACTGAACTCCCACTTCTTTTAGTCTGAATTGCTTTTTGACCGTATTATCAGGTTCTTGCTTCACCAGACACTACAGGTAAATTTTGATCTTAATTTGTATGAGTACAGAACTGTCTACTTTGTATTACTGTGGTTTCTACTCAGCAATTAGATGCAGTGTACTTTAGTGCAATATTATTTTTGTTTCTCTAATTTTAAGAATGGCTTTAAACACAAAAGTCCATTTTATTGTCTGTCAGTGCCTATACTGGAATAAAGAAATTAACTACTTTTCAAAATGACAGCATGTTTTGTGTGTTACAGCCTATGATTCAGAGAAACTGCAAAGAGCACACCAATCTGCACAATCCATGACTTGGACATCCCTGCTGTTTGTTTAGAGGCCTGCTCACAATTGAAATACAGGCTGTAATATTGTATCAAACTTAAAACAGCTATCAGACACAAAGTACATTTCTATGAAAAAAACCCACAGGTTACTGCTGAGTCTACATTTGATGTTGTAACTATGGAATAAAACTGCCTCCCCTGTATGGCCGTGTGCATACTGTAATGCTGTACACTTCTGTATGTGTGAGATACTTTTATCATTGCTCCTATTCAAGTGTTGCAGATAGTGTGCTATTAAACACTTCATTTTATTGTATATTTTAAATATATGGCTTTTAGTACCTAAAATGTGAAATTCAGGACTAAGTCGTCAATGCAGTTTTATTATCAACTTTAACTTCTCCCAAAAGCATAATTCATACATATGGTATCTTTTCAGTTGTATTAGTATGTTATTTATGTTTTGAAAAGACAAGTAAACAAACAAACAACTCTCACGTAAAGCCTGGAATTGTCATAGCTCCAAAAAACTCTGTGAAAAAAATGTCTCCCTCGAGTATACATTGTGAAGCATCTACAGTTTAAGTATTTCCTCTGTGCAAAACAAATAATGCATCACTGTAGCCTTACTGGCTTCTGAGGCCTCAACGGAGCACACTTACTTGTGTCAAATGCTGTTTTCAGTGCCTGGATGTCAGTCGCGACTCCTGAGATTCGGTATATGCCCACCTCTTCAATCCCCCTCTTCTCCACCTCCTCAATACACTGGCGGACAATATAAGGCACTTTGGAGCGTTCTCGCCTGTATGAAAAATAAAGAGAACTAAGTGATAAAAACACTGGGGAAAAAAGAACAAAAACTTGAAGCATTGTGGAACTGAAAAGTAGAGCTCAGAACTGTGTGAGACACAGAGTTAAGATTAGGACGCTCTCTACCAAGAATAAGCTTTTACTTTTAATTTTTACTCAAAATTAAGGACAACATGGGACTCACTGTTTCAGACTGAGGCTATACCCACACTACTACGTTTTTTAAACAAAAATGGTCTCTCTTTATACAAGCCTTTTCATTTAATTTATTAAAGTACTAACCACAGTACTTGTCAAAGACAGGTAATAGAGGAATTAAAAAATATTTACTACCTCTTGCCCTACATGTACCCTTAGCACCTTACCTCTGTATTTGTGTGTGTGAACGTCTCTTAACTGGTGTTCATTCTTTCAAGTGTGATCCTGTGAAGCCTGCTTCTCAGACTCTATCATTATTTTCGAGATGCCTTCCTGGCTTACTGTCCAGTTTTATACTTGCTGTCTTTAAAGAAGCCTCTCTCAGTATACCTTGTATGCCTTTACTCATGCATCACACAATTCCTCTTTCGTGGCATCACCAAAGACAAACTGACCAATCACACTAAAGCGAAATTGACAAAACACATCGCTCTAAGGGACTGGACACACAGACCTTAGTGTTTTATTATACAGTAGTTGTATGTCTACACTAAAACAACCAAAAATGCATAGACGGAGATATTCACCTAGACTGGCTGTGCACGCGTAAACATCCTTAAAGGTTTGATAATGCTGTCAGCCACAGGATTTACTGCAAAACTTCAACGACCTGTAAATTATTTGTCTTTTGCACATGTATGCAGAATTCAAACTATACAAAAGGCAATTAACAAGTAAGCAACACAATAAATGCAATGGAAAACATCTCCACTATGTCTGCTATGTTGAAATATGGTTTCCTTCCATTAAGGGTGACCAGGGAATTAGACGTTGTAATAAGCAGAATTCAAACAAGGAAGGGCTATTAAATAAGCATGAGTAAATCAGAGTGCGCTTAGTGTGCATTTTTAAAGATCTATGTTTTCACCAGTCCACATTGCAACATTGACTGCGTTTTCAGAAGTATACAAATCTGGAGAGAGATTTTAAAAGTCTCTCTTTTTGAAGGTTAAAAACACAAGGGGAGACTTTTGTCAGTGTTTTGAAATTAAAATATAGTAGTATGGACTTAGCCTGAGAGATGAAGTTAGCACTTTGGAAATCTAAGCTTGTGATGCACTCCAGCACATTTGACTGCCAGTCACTTTCCATTTGTAAAGGCTAACAGGGGTGTATTAAAACAGCTCCATCAAAGAGCAATGACTGATGGGTAATGGGAACCATTAATGGGGTTTAAGATCTCAACAGCAAGAGTACTACTTATTTTAACGGCCAGGAAGTTTCTTAAAAGCTTTGACAAAAGATGTTGCAACCTTGTCTTTACTTACTTTGTTACCACACTGATCTTGACTCCAAAGACCCCACTCTGCTTTTTTGAAGGAGTTCTTTTCAAACTCAGATCCCTGCTTGTGAACTTCATTGAAAACTCCACCTTGATCTTTTAAAGGACAAAAAAAAAGGTTATTTAAAGAAAAACAGTGTAAATGAATGAGAAGGATCCATTTCTTATTACTGAATTAAAGATTTTGTTTCTTAAACAGGCTATTGAGATTACTCACCCCATTCATCTCTATCACATCCATGTGCCAGTTTTTGGACTGCACCACCTGAGGATCCAACTAAAAGAAAAAAGTCAAAATAAATGCTCATGAGTCCCACTTCAGTTATTAGGGGAGTTGTTCTTTCTTTTGTCATTTTCATTCTTAAACAGCCAGGTGTTTTATTTTTAAAAGTTAATAGTCCAAAGAATAGAACGCAAAGTTAACCTCATTTGTAAAAACTAAGCCTTAGATGATGTTAAGATTAAAAATTTCAGATGAGCCAAAGTACAAAGGATTGACATTAAAAAAACAAACACTTTTCATTAACAATTCATAAAGAAATATCTCAGTAGTCCAGCCGATTCTATAATCTCTGTTGTTTTATACATCTGCATGAATGTTAATCTCAGTTTAGCATGAACCTTGTGCTTTAGATTTGACTCCAACATGGCAGCGTATTATTGTTAAAGTGTGTTTTATAAGACTGTCAGGATTCTCCTTTCTTCTAAGTTGATATCACACTATACAATTGCTTATTCACATGAACACTCTGTATGGCTGTGCTAGCAGACAGCTCCACTATGGAATCACAGCTCTCCTGTCAGAGCTTCAGGCACTTCCTTACTCAAATGCCTTTCAGTCGTTGTTTACTCAAACTAACATACTGCACATCTCCTGATGTTGTACTACTTTGGAAGGCAATCTGTAATAACAGGTCAACAGCAACTAAATCCAAGGTGAGAGTTAAATCATGCACATACTGACGGCTTCCCACCAACTATAGTATTTGGGTTTAAATGCCCTGAATTTGGAAATACGTGCATTAAACTACAGATCTTCACTTTCTGCTTTTTAACTACTGATTTTTTTTTTACAGTATAGTGATCTCAAAACAAGTTTTCAAGTTCAGATACCAGCCGTCTTTGCTGATAGCCTTTTCTTCTCTGCATTGCAGTCTCTTAATGTTTGGGAAAATAAAAAGTCTTCCAGCTTTTGAAAGGCCTGGGCTATTTTTAAGACACTCATTTTCCATTGGATTAACGTTTCCCAGACGAGAAAAGCTAAATATAACCCATGGGAATGCTGGCATTTTGACTTTTAAATTTATATTTCCAGATTTTTAACAAAGCTGAGAAAAATAAGTGAAGGGTCACACAGATGGACTGCAGAAGTATTGGGGGTTTATAAAGATCTCTATTACTGTAAAGACAAGCACCACAGGATGCATCTCTCAGTTGTTCCCTGTAACACATTTTGTGGTGACTACAATAAAACTGTTGATTTACAGACAAATGTCCCTTTCTAAATCATCCCTTTTACCAGGAGCACAAGGTCAGAAATCTGCAGGGGTGTACGGAGGTGCAATTCAAAGTCATCACAGCAGAATTTCAGAAGAGCAAGAAAACCATCTATTTATCAGCTGAAAAAGGAAAAAACAAAATCAAACTAAATTACTGTAAGTCTCGCTATTACACACATCAAAATTGTATAGCCAAACTTGGCAATATGAGCCCAAAGACTTCCATCATTCTAAACATTTTTTCAAAGTATAGGCAGGTCAGGCAAATAGTTCTTAATTTCAGGATGTTAAATACCAAAATGTCCAGAAGGTCAATATACAGTGCATCCGGAAAGTATTCATAGCGCATCACTTTTTCCACATTTTGTTATGTTACAGCCTTATTCCAAAATGGATTAAATTCATTTTTTTCCTCAGAATTCTACACACAACACCCCGTAATGACAACGTTAAAAAAGTTTACTTGAGGTTTTTGCAGATTTATTAAAAATAAAAAAACTGAGAAATCACATGTACATAAGTATTCACAGCCTTTGCTCAATACTTTGTCGATGCACCTTTGGCAGCAATTACAGCCTCAAGTCTTTTTGAATATGATGCCACAAGCTTGGCACACCTATCCTTGGCCAGTTTCACCCATTCCTCTTTGCAGCACCTCTCAACCTCCATCAGGTTGGATGGGAGGCATCACTGCACAGCCATTTTAAGATCTCTCCAGAGATGTTCAATCAGATTCAAATCTGGGCTCTGGCTGGGCCACTCAAGGACATTCACAGAGTTGTCCTGAAGCCACTCCTTTGATATCTTGGCTGTGTGCTTAGGGTCGTTGTCCTGCTGAAAGATGAACCGTCGCCCCAGTCTGAGGTCAAGAGCGCTCTGGAACAGGTTTTCATCCAGGATGTCTCTGTACATTGCTGCAGTCATCTTTCCCTTTATCCTGACTAGTCTCCCAGTTCCTGCCGCTGAAAAACATCCCCACAGCATGATGCTGCCACCACCATGCTTCACTGTAGGGATGGTATTGGCCTGGTGATGAGCGGTGCCTGGTTTCCTCCAAACGTGACGCCTGGCATTCACACCAAAGAGTTCAATCTTTGTCACATCAGACCAGAGAATTTTGTTTCTCATGGTCTGAGAGTCCTCCAGGTGGGCTGCCATGTGCCTTTTACTAAGGAGTGGCTTCCGTCTGGCCAATCTACCATACAGGCCTGATTGGTGGATTGCTGCAGAGATGGTTGTCCTTCTGAAAGGTTCTCCTCTCTACACAGAGGACCTCTGGAGCTCTGACAGAGTGACCATCGGGTTCTTGGTCACCTCCCTGACTAAGGCCCTTCTCCCCCGATCGCTCAGTTTAGATGGCCGGCCAGCTCTAGGAAGAGTCCTGGTGGTTTTGAACTTCTTCCACTTACGGATGATGGAGGCCACTGTGCTCATTGGGACCTTCAAAGCAGCAGAAATTTTTCTGTAACCTTCCCTAGATTTGTGCATCGAGACAATCCTGTCTCGGAGATATACAGACAATTCCTTTGACTTCATGCTTGGTTTGTGCTCTGACATGAACTGTCAACTGTGGGACCTTATATAGACAGGTGTGTGCCTTTCCAAATCATGTCCAATCAACTGAATTTACCACAGGTGGACTCCAATTAAGCTGCAGAAACATCTCAAGGATGATCAGGGGAAACAGGATGCACCTGAGCTCAATTTTGAGCTTCATGGCAAAGGCTGTGAATACTTATGTACATGTGCTTTCTCAGTTTTTTTATTTTTAATAAATTTGCAAAAATCTCAAGTAAACTTTTTTCACGTTGTCATTATGGGGTGTTGTGTGTAGAATTCTGAGGAAAAAAATGAATATAATCCATTTTGGAATAAGGCTGTAACATAACAAAATGTGGAAAAAGTGATGCGCTGTGAATACTTTCCGGATGCACTGTAGCCATAGTATCCATATCTGAAGCTTCTGTCAACGAATATTCAGCCGTTGTCCATTAAGCCAACACGTTTCAGGACTCCAAACCCCTTCATCGTGCCAGACAAACTGGGACATTAAGATGAATCGATTGCTTATATTTCATTAACGCTTACACATTCAACACAAATGCTTGCTCTGGATGGAGTATTCAAAGTAAAACCTCAGCAGAAGTATTCTGAAACACTCCTAAAGCAAAGAGTCTGCAGTTTTACTTCTAAAGGACATATTCCTATTTAAAGAGCACTAAACTGGTAAACAATTCTGGTGTGCCAATGACACCAATATATCAATTAAAGTAGGAGCTTTAGGAGACCTCCTAGCCTTAAAGGATTAGCGTCTGTGTGTCAGTCCGTTGCTATGTCTGTCATTCCAGATGGCGCATAACAAACATTTTTAGCAATAAAATGCATTGTATTTGTTATTCCAATGGTGCATTAGAAACATTAACACTGATTTTGCAAATCCAATAGCAAATGGCATATAACAGAGACATATGCATTACATTTGTCATTCCAACTGCTGGTGCATCACAAACATTTGCATTAAAGTATTTAATTACTACAAATGTTTGTGACTCACCTTCTGTTAGAATGACAAACGCAAAGCACTTTATTACTATATGTATTATAAAATACATTCCAATAGATGATGTGCTGCAAACATTAATGTCGAGGTCTGTGTTGTTTACTTAAATTTCAATGCATCTTAGATAAGTAGCAAAGCTAGTTGAAAAATAAATGAACACCCAAAAATACCAACAGAGCATATAAGGCACATACTAAAAAGCTTATACATGTGATCCTTCCATGTCCTAACTTCAAAAGTGACTTTATCAAAGATTATAGCTTCTTAGATCCCTAGAGCTTGGCATGTCCATAATTGAGATAACAGTCCTTTTTTGACAGTGAATCACAGGCATCATTTGTATAAAGCATGCCCAGCTTGGTGTGTCTACTAAAGGGACATAACACATACTGATTTCCCTGGTTGAAGGCACCAAATAGCTGATTAGAAAACCATTCTCCTAAATTCCCTGAGCTACATTCTGGTTGCTTAATTAAACAGTAAATGACTATTATTGGTGTTTATTACTTTTCCGTGATATTCGAATACACTGTATTATGTTATTTTCTCCAAGATTTTGCATTAATAATTTGTCCAACCAGGTATGATATCTTCTGCACTTCTACCCTTGCACTTTATATGTGACAGGCATAATTATCCCAAAACGATACCAGAACATAGCCTGTCATTTTCCTCCCCATCCTGAGACTATATAAATACAAATCAACAAGTACAGCACAAAAACATCTTGCAGTGGTTTGTGAACTTCAGCTCTTTCAGCACACCCTTCCTTAACACCAATTCTAGATAGGATGGCAGGACGTGGCAGGACACATTCATGTACATACCTGAGCCCACACATATTCACGAGGGGCCAAGTAAGAGTCATCATCTGAATAAGAACTGAACCCTCATCCCTGGTATTTCAGAAGGTCACATGTTCTCTATATAGTTATCCTTACGATTGTAACTTAGAAGGTGTGAAGTCAGCCTAACATAGCGATAAGCTGGCAGTGCAAAACCGAATATTCATGGTCTATCAGACTGTATGTACCATATCCCCACCCCACACCAAAAGAGCTAAACCAGAAGGTTACTATAGAGAGACTGGAGTAGAGCTCTGTATGTATGTTTTCTGTCCCCTCATTTTAAGTGCACAAAAGTACTTGGACTACTGGCTGCCATAAGTTTGCTTCTTATTAATTTGATGTTCTAGTTATGTTTTCTGAAAACACATAAAGGAGTGATATATGTATAGTGTTGGATTAGGCCTTTGTAATTTTCTCTGGTGTCTTTCTCTAGGCAAAAACTAAAATGGACGTAAAGTATGAATATAAAGCCCAAAGAGCTAATAACACCCTCAAGAGCAGAACTGTGAAGGCATCACAATATACAGCTCATTGCAGACTTAAAACTATAAAAGTGCAGAGGTAAGCCATTATAGTAAATGGTAGTAATGGTGATGTTAAAACAATGCCAATGTGATGGGAAGTAGAACTGTAAAATACTGAACTAAAGCGGATTAAACAAAGCCTACCATTTTCCTCTCTGAAACACGTGCTAGTTAAAGGTAGTGCCATAGCTTGGACACACACACCCACCATTTACTCAGCTGATAACTGAAGAAGAGAGAGTTCTGAAATATACTGATTTATGCTGTCTTCCTACATAAAGGAAAATGTGCACAGATTCAATGACCACACGACAATAACCTAAAGCTTATCATCAACACAAACAATGTGCTGATCAAAGAAAAAAAGAGTGAGTTTATTAGCTAGCTTGGATGGACCTAACATCACTTTTGTATTTTATGGCTCTCAGGCTTAGAGAAGATATGGAGCATAATTGTATGCAGTGTTAGGAAGATGGCGTATTTATTACATGGTTCACCCAAGCTGGTATAAACTTCTGCACAGAGAAGTAAGCACTCGTTTCTTACTAGCTTGGAATGAAGATAAAATAAGTTAGACAGGATACCAAAGTATTCATCAAGGGGCTGAACATTTAATTAGTTACAACTGACAGGATTACCTGTACATTGTGGCATATGCACAGTGATTGTGTTCTTAACCTTCTCTTTTATATGTTGGTCTCGATATTTGTATGCAATCCAAGTAATTCAGCACAGAGTAGCTTTGGATTTTGAAGCAGTGAACCAAAAGGATGACACTGTCAGTAAGGTGTGGTCAATAACTCGGCTGGTGTCCCTCTTACTTTTTCTAGTATTTGCTTCTATCTGCAGATTAGTTGTGGAAATGAATTTGTCTGTAAGAGATTAAATTTGGCAATTATTTTCTTTTTTATTTAACTGCACACCATCGTACCATTAAAAAACTGCCAATATGGTGGGTCTACTAGTAGGCCTAGTAACCTAGTCTTCTACGACATTTTCGGGATTGTCAATATCAAATATCTCTTGCTCTAGTACAAGAATTCCCAAAGTGGTCAATTTGAACTTTCTAGGGATCGATAGTTCCAATAAAAAAATCTGAGGGTCGACAACAGCAAAAATAGACCCCCTTACTACTACTATTTGTTTGTTACTTCAAAATATCTATGATTCCAATAGGTACCTAATTAAGAAGTAAAATAATTCAAAAAAACACTTTTTTGATAAAAACACATTACATACCAAACTTGCAAACGAAAAGGTAAAATGTGTCATTAAAAGACACACGTAAGAATGCATGAAAATACATGTAGCACAAACATGTCTGTGCATTGTCTTATTGAATGTATCAAAGCAAGTGCGGGCATGAAAAACTGTTGCATGTCCGCACATGCTCGCGATGGGATGAGACGACGGATATTTGATATTAGCAGAATCTATCAGTCTTGTACGGTCATGCTTTCATAAAACACTATAAATTGGTTCGTTTGATGTGACATGTACTTATTTGTGATTTGAACTTTGAATATAATTATTTATTGAGGAGCAGTACTACAAAAAAGAAAATCAGAGGACACAGTTTATTTATTCGAGTTTGAACAAAAATCTTCTGTTTCAAGTAACTACATACTTGTTTTTTTTATCACGGGGCTGTCGAAATTATTTGTTAATACAAGTTTTTATTTCTTCAGATAATAATAGGACTGAACCAAAAAAGAAATGCAGACAGTACAGCTTGGACTATTTGTACTTATTTTGAATTTACATATTTATTTCATAAATGTCTAAAATGTAAAAAAACTCTGCTCGTATTTTTTTGATTTAATTTTTGTTAGTGTAGGTTTCGATATTAAATGTTGCACACGATATTGCCATATTCCGTAGTCCTTTTATCTTTTTCAATCATTAATTACAAGTGATTATAATGAAAAGTTTGATATCTAGTGAAACATTTAATATCAAGTACTGTACAAATTTATTTATTTGAGTAAGTAAAGTAAATGACTAGGGGGTCGACGGTTTTAAAAGTTTTTGGTAAAGGGGTCTGCGGCTGAAAAAAGTTTAGGAACTTTTACTCTAGTGTCACCAAATCACTGACGGGGCCATAGACACCTAACAGTCCAGTACAGGGAGTTAAGCTGGTGTTAAATCTTTTTGCAACAGAATGTACTCTTGTGCTGTCTCCACTCTAGTTTTCAAACAGGGACTTTGATAAGCTCCAGCTTTTAAACATTTTCAACTTCATGATGTAGCATTTTTTCATGTATGATTTCCTGGAGACAGCAATATCATCTGGCACATCACCTATTACCCCATTCAGCAGCTATTATGTCACCTGGAGGTACAAGGGGCTGTATTTATCTTTGTTTGTTGTGTAGTCTGGTATAGTTGTGTGGTGAGCATCAGTTACTAGGAATGAGCAATATACCAGCTGATAAGGTGACGCTCTTCTTCTGACATGGATTTCATTAATATTGCTTTACTGGTATTCTAAAAATTGACTGTAAAACTTAGATTTAAATATACAACAAAAAAGTGTGCAAAACTATGCAAGGGAACAGGCAAAATGGTTTTCTTAATTAGTTAATGCCTTTTGTGTATGGACTTGTATGTGACTATGTGTAATAAGAAGAACCTAACCCTTTAAGATATCACCCAGAGTGCTGTGCGTTTCATCCCATTTGGTGAGTCAGTGCAAGCTGGATGGTAGGACAGGAAGCGGCCACTTCTTGTGCTGTGGTTCACTGTTCCCTCTAAGCTGCGCGATTGCGCGGCCGCACAAAAGCAAAACTCAGGTTGCGCAAAAGTTTTTATCTGCCGCGCAAAAATCATTAATATATTAAACATATTTTTATATATTTAGTTAATGTTACTCACATTCTGCTAATAAAGTTTTAAAGTCTATATTCAAACCACAAAACCTATGTTTTTTGCTCTATCGGTACATAATTTATATAACATAAGATATCTATGGGTTGCGCGTTTTTTACGTCATTTACATGTCAGTGTTGAGTCTGTTGACTTCCGTTTCCCGTGTTCTGTTTATTTCTGGAAGATCCGATCCGATATTTAGTTAATAAATTGTTATTTAAAGCTAGTAAAATGTCGAAACGCAGTTTTGAAGAAAATGAAAGCGATAAGGGGACGAAAAAGAAAGTCTGCGTAAAATTTAAGGAAGAATGGTTGCAAGAATATGTACAAGCCGACATGCCAGATTCAACCGGTAAGCGACGCACATTTCTGAGAAAAATTTTTAAATATAATCCAGTGACATCTGAAGTTGTCTGTATCATCTGCGAGCGAGCGAATGCCCAGTGCGATTTAGCTTACGGGAAGCGATGGGATGAATGGAAACTTGACTATTTAAAACGTCATTTGCTTCAGAAAGTTCACAAAAAATCTGTTAATACATTACGAAGTCAGCGTCGAGGAACAATTAGGACCTTGTTGAGCGAAACCCGAGAAGACAGAGAGAACAGAATTGAATTGTCTGAAAGAAAATCTGCCAACGTTGAAGAAGTAAAAATTCTTATTGATAATGTCCTTCTTGCAATAAAATTAAATTCCTCAATGCTGTCTGTTCAGGAGATCCATAATCACACAGCAAAATATGTTAAAATTCCGGAGACTTGGAGAAGTAAAAATTGCGCTTTCGAATTTCTGGAATGCATAAATTATGTGATACAAAAGGAAATGTTCAGTGATTGGCGTAGTTCATCTTTCCACACTCTCATTATTGATGAAAGTACAGACATTTCTGTGAGCAAAATGTTAATTCTTTATGTAAAATTTAGAAAAGCAGAGGAGACATCTTACTGTACTATGTTTGCTGGGATTCTGAAGCTTACAGAATGTACAAGTCAAGCTATAGTAGAAGCCATTACGCAATTTTACAAAGAGAACAATCTGGATTTGATGAAAATGATAATGTTTACGTCAGACGGGGCTTCCGTAATGTTAGGAAAACATAACGGTGTTGCTGCAAAACTTAGACAATCTATTCCATATTTACTTGAGCAGCATTGCGTAGCACATAGAGAGGATTTAGGACTTGATGACGCATGGAAACATGTCTCTTTAATGAAAGACATTGAAACCCTAATACGAACAGTCAATACTATTTTTAATCGTTCATCTGTGAAGAAATCCCATTTTGAGGAACTCTGCCAGGCTGCAGAACATGATTCAGTTGCATTCAGACCACTACATGAAGTCAGATGGCTTTCTAGACATTTTGCCGTGAGAGCCATGGTCAAGAACTATGATATGTTGATTCAATATTGCAGGGAACAAGTTGAAGAAAGCAATGACCCTATCCACAAGTACTGCTTCGAAAAGTTGACCAAACCAGAGTATCGTGTTGCCATAACTATTTTGAATGAAGTACTAACAGAACTGGCAGAGTTATGTCGACTTCTTCAGAGAAGTAACCTGACAACTATAGAAGCGTTCCAGTTTACCAAAGCCAGAATTAAGAAACTTCGATCACAGTATCTTGGTGAAAACATTCATTTCTCAGCAGAAGTTGATAACTTAATGACATCATATGCGCTTCCGGTCGACACCACTGCCGTTGTCCGTTTTATAGAGAGAGTTTGTGATCACTTTCACAGTAGATTTCCTGACAATGAACTCGGTGATTGGTCTGTTTTTGATAAAGATGCTTTCACTGCTTCTGAAAATTTGAATAATTTCTTATTTGGATCAGACAAATTTGAAAAGTTGGCAGCAAGATATAGCATCTTACTAAACAAGCAAGAAACAGATTTTAAGAAGAACTTGATTGCTCAGTATGTAGACTTTAAATTGATTATTAGTGAGAAGCAGGCAACAGGTGCCCTTAAGAATTTTGATGACATGGTTGCTTACACTAGGCAACAGGAGCAGTTAACTGACTTGTCTCAGCTGCTGGACATTTGTGCTACCTTCCAGGCGTCCAGCGCTGATTGCGAGAGAGGGTTTAGTTTGATGA
>JANRMT010062814.1:71751331-71806465 GCA_026402145.1 Polypterus bichir lapradei
CTTCCAGGCGTCCAGCGCTGATTGCGAGAGAGGGTTTAGTTTGATGAGTCAGATTAAAACAAAGTCAAGAAATCGCTTACAAGTCGACCATCTAGATAACCTTATAAGGATCAAACTTTACTTATCAGGACATACAATTAATTTGAATGAAGTTTATTCTTTCTGGAAGAGCAGCAAAGGACGACAAATTGTTTCTACAGCTGAATGAGCTGATATGTGAATTTTGAAAAATTATATTTGAAATTAATCAATAATAAAAACTAGTTTCTCGAATATTTTCTTCTAGTGTGAATTTGTCTTTCTCTGCATGTTTTATTTTCACCCCAATATTTTGCACAAAAAAAAAATTACAGAGAAAAATTTTGCACACGCGTGTATGTCTTTGCACAAGCACCAGTCAGCCTTAGAGGGAACATTGCTGTGGTTGCTTAGCAGCATCAGCAGCAGCATAAGTGAGAAAGAGAGAAAAAAACTGCACTTTTATTTGTTTGAGTGAGGTGAACACCTGCTACTGATTCTATTTGAGTAGCAGAACATTAAGCAGCATTTTGATGGATAAGAGATATGCAAGTGTGAACAACTAATCACTAATGCTTTTGTTTCACCTATTAATGTTTATTGATAACCCCGTCAGGGATTCCAACACGCAAAAATCATAGAGTTTTCACCCCTTGGTGAAACAGATGCATCGAAGAGTACAGGGTGGAGGTCCCCCTTTGTAAAAAGACCGCAATTACATATGAAAAATAATATTGAAGACTACTTTTGATTCTTTTGGGGAGGGGGGTTTGGGGAAGCTGGGGGTTATAATGTAACTCACTTGCTGAAGCAGATTTTTTTTTTTGCTCAAGACCCAAAAATGGTGACCTGTGACCCAAAAATGGGTCGCGACCCAGCAGATGAAAAACACTGCATTATATCAATATCTACTGGAACTGTCAATACGTTTAATTATACTGTGATATACATTTTGGCCATACTGCCCTCCCTTCATTCAAATTAGACTGGTCAAAATTATATTTACTTGCATTTTTAATGTTTTTGCATTGCCTTTTCTTGCAAAGCACACATGGATCAACAGAATAGGGAATTGTTGGGAATGCCTAAAGAAATCTTTCTTCCTTTATTATGGAGAAAGTTTTAACTGCATATAGTTCTTTCTTTGGTGTTTTTGAGCTGGTTTTATATTTTTTCTATTAGACAAGAGGCTTTTCTGCAGTCTACTCCATACCAGGAATATTGCCTTTGGTGAATTTTGATTTAGTGACCATTCATGTGATAACTGAGTTGCTGCTTGTCATTAATGCCAGTTTTGATTTTTGTAATTCAGAATTGTATACTGATGTGTGTATGTATACACTGTGAGAAAGCAAAGAGATCTGGTACCCTGTGGCCCTGGGACTTCAGAGGTGATGCACATGACACCTATATAGCACTGAATTGTGGAACTAATAGGCCCGAGCAATGACTGGGCTATTCTTCCTGGTAAAAGTGTAACCTATTTTAAGTTTCTGGCCTTGACAGCTATGGTCAATTGTCACCACAAATCTTTTAAGGTACACAGCAGGCAGTAAAATTAATTCTTCACCAGAATGGTAGGTGATCCGTATATTGACAAACTGTTAAACTACTATGACAAGCACAAACTGTTTATCCATTATGAACTGCAAAATCTTACTGCATTCCCAGTTTAGTTTTATTGTAGACTGACTTTGTCTCTTTAACGCAGCTTCAGAGCCTGTTACCTGTGTCAGAATACCCTCCTTCTCATTCCTACTGCTGTCCCATACACGCCATTTTGAATTGCAGGAATGGATATGGTACTTGTGTCTATAAATTGGTTCATTTAAGAACACAATTTCCAGTGGCAAACTAATTTATACCATAAAATACCAAATCTGTGGCACATTACATGACATCCAGATCTAGTTGCTGGATCTCGTGTTCTTGAGAATGTTGTCATATTACACAGCTAGCATAACAAACAACATGACTCCATGATGAATTTCCACAGCATCGCATGTTGACAGCCAATTAATGTGCTGCCAGACAGCACTAGTGTCTCTACAAATACCTTCTAGGTATGGCAATTTAGCCTGTGATCTCAGCCCTTCTTTGTCCTTTTCTGTTCTTTCGTGTTACAGAAAGCATGAGACCTCAGACGGATGAGTCTCCTTTCTGTTTGCACAGTCCAAAAACCCGGGTTCTTTATTCCTTGTGGCTGCATTCTATATGCTATACAGTGCATTTGTTTTTGCAAATGTATTAAAAATAAAAAAAAATGAGAAATCACATGTACATAAGTATTCACAGCGTTTGCGCAATACTTTGTCGATGCACCTTTGGCAGCAATTACAGCCTCAGGTCTTTTTGAATATGATGCCACAAGCTTGGCACAGCTATCCTTGGCCAGTTTCGCCCATTCATCTTTGCAGCACCTCTCAAGCTCCATCAGGTTGGATGGGAAGCATCGGTGCACAGCCATTTTAAGATCTCTCCAGAGATGTTCAATCGGATTCAAGTCTGGGCTCTGGCTGGGCCACTCAAGGACATTCACCGAGTTGTCCTGAAGCCACTCCTTTGATATCTTGGCTGTGTGCTTAGGGTCGTTGTCCTGCTGAAAGATGAACCGTCGCCCCAGTCTGAGGTCAAGAGCGCTCTGGATCAGGTTTTCATCCAGGATGTCTCTGTACATTGCTGCAGTCATCTTTCCCTTTATCCTGACTAGTCTCCCAGTTCCTGCCGCTGAAAAACATCCCCACAGCATGATGCTGCCACCACCATGCTTCACTGTAGGGATGGTACTGGCCTGGTGATGAGCGGTGCCTGGTTTTCTCCAAACGTGACGCCTGGCATTCACACCAAAGAATATTTGTCTCATCAGACCAGAGAATTTTGTTTCTCATGGTCTGAGAGTCCTTCAGGTGCCTTTTGGCAAACTCCAGGTGGGCTGCCATGTGCCTTTTACTAAGGAGTGGCTTCCGTCTGGCCACTCTACCATACAGGCCTGATTGGTGGATTGCTGCAGAGATGGTTGTCCTTCTGGAAGGTTCTCCTCTCTCCACAGAGGACCTTTGGAGCTATGACAGAGTGACCATCGGGTTCTTGGTCACCTCCCTGACTAAGGCCCTTCTCCCCCGATCGCTCAGTTTAGATGGCTGGCCAGCTCTAGGAAGAGTCCTGGTGGTTTCAAACAGGTGGACTCCAATTAAGCTGCAGAAACATCTCAAGGATGATCAGGGGAAACAGGATGCACCTGAGCTCAATTTTGAGCTTCATGGCAAAGGCTGTGAATACTTATGTACATGTGATTTCTCAGTTTTTTTTATTTTTAATAAATTTGCAAAAACCTCAAGTAAACTTTTTTCACGTTGTCATTATGGGGTGTTGTGTGTAGAATTCTGAGGAAAAAAATGAATTTAATCCATTTTGGAATAAGGCTGTAACATAACAAAATGTGGAAAAAGTGATGCGCTATGAATACTTTCCGGATGCACTGTACACATGCATGAGCATCTTGTACATACAGGGCCTGCCTTTACAGCCATTTGATTTAGTTGGGTTAAGTTGCATACCAGTCTGTGACTGAGTTGCTGACGTTTACCAGAGTGTGGCAACTATCCCAGATTCACCACGATTATATAAATAATATCCACAGCTGAAATTTGCTGAAAAAAATGTGTAATGGGGCCCTAAGCCATGAGACAGCACGTCTTTTGAAAAGCAAACTAGCACAATCTTTGAGTAGGACATGTTTTTTTTAAAGTTCAATCAAAGAACCAACTTTTTATGCTCTCATTTAAGCAAATTAACTGCAGTGTTTAACTGAGAGTGAAACAACTCTCATAAATCAAGATAACAGTTTAGAACTTTAAGCTTCTACAAAGTAAGCCTACATTTTCAATACTAGCAATCAGTAACTTGAACAAAATAAAACATAACACAAAAGCATGTTTATTTCAAATTGCACTGTGGTGGGAACACTCCAGCATACTTTTGTTTTTAAAGGATTGGTTGATAAGTATGAATTATACTAAAATCCAAGAAAGATCTCCAGTTCTTGACAGACAAGATATTTAAGTGCACATCAGTATTTGTTATTTTTTTACGCATGGTATTAAATTTTAATTTTTTTTACTCATGAGTAGAATAGGGGTGCCCTATGAGGGGAAGCAGAAATGTTGGTTTTAGTATACTAAAGTCATTTATAAACACATGGCACTTTTTACATACAGTTTCTACATTAAGACTGAGTTGTGTGTTTCTCTAAAGCATTCAGCTCAAGAAATTCAAGGAAGAAACAATTAAATCGATCACTGCCAGCCTGAGCCTGGGAAATGAGAACAACTACCTCATACAAAGGACTCAAATTACACATGCAAAAGATATTTCCACTGCAGATTATCTGACCCACTTTGAGAAGGTTTATTAATCACGTGACTCTAAATGTAATGCAAATATTTCCGGTTTAAAATAGGTGGCTTACCAAAGTAGTTAAGTACATTTTTTAACATCTTTAAAAGGAACATCTGAGAATGTTTGGGGAAAAGAGCTTCCAAAATTAAATCCAGCTCAGTACTGAAATTCTACCTTTTGATTTTTATAGATATACACAAAAAGCCAAAGGAAACAGAAACATTTCCAAAACTGGATGTTTTTTTCTCATAAACACAGCTGGTTTTCAATGCAAAAATGTGTGCTTAATGCAGGCCATCGGGTAAGTTTACATTCACAGACCACAGTTGTATAAAAATGCATGAAGAATACTAGAGCAAAGAAAACAGGATGGCTAGTGAGATAATCCACTTCTTAAGCCAACATTTGCAGTGACGAACACCTAGGTGTGTCTCTGAGTGGTCTTCTACTTTATCTACTTTTTAATTCATTCGTATCATCAATGATAAACTATTTCATATTGTAACACAACTGTTGTGACCTTTCACATGATATAGTCAAACATGCTGTATTTAATTACATATTGTATTGGATGACTCAAGAAATTTCAAACATAATAAAGGAGGAGTGTGCTTCTTCTGAAGGAGCTTATTAACGACACAGAGAGGCAGCATCTGCCACCAGCCTGTGTCACAATGGGGAGTCACCCATGAACCTGATTTGCACATCTAGAGGATATGGGATGGATGAAAAGATGTAGAACCCAAATAAAACATATGTAGATTAAGGAAGAATGATCAGCCATCACACAGAACCTTCCCTGGCTGGGATTCCCTACCACACATTTATCACATGCCAATGCACCTTTGTGCTTCCCCAAAGATCAGTATTATCAAAAGTTTGGTGAAATGACAGATGAAAACTAGAATACCTACTCATGATCTTACTGCTCTGTGTTTTATGGTTGTGTTAGGAGGTGAATGAAAAACTAACTTTAAATATCAAGATATAGCACTGAAGGCAGTAGACAGCATTTAAGATTATTTTCAGAAGACTAATTAGTGCAAACAATAATATTCTCCTTCAATATGTTTAAATAAGGCACTGTTGATCAAACAATAATGTTTCATTTATTGGTCTAATTGGCTTTAAACACATTCCATTTCAGGGCATGGTTTATCATTAGAGATAATATAGGATCAAAAATGTAACGGTTCTGTAATTTACAAGCTATTCAAGTTAACTCTGTAGAAAAACATTATATAGCTGGGAAACTTGAATGTATTTAAAAAAAAAATAAAAGTTAACAATTGCCATATGTTTCAAAGAGAGTACTGCATGTCTTAAAAATACAAAAGTGTTAGAATCTGACTGAGTGAAAATACAATTACTAACAAAAGCTCATCTTATTATCTTATTTTCTTGTAGATGAGCAAATAAACTAACGGGAGGTGCCCATTGTTACCACTCCAACTCCAGGTATGGAAGTATTCTAAATATCACACGTTTTACGATTTACTGAAATAAATAAGCTAAGCACAAAGTAGGGTCTCCATTTTTGTCATTTTTCTACGAGGTGTGGCAGAAAAGTAATGAGACTGGCAACACTGCAAGCGATCTGGCAACGCTGCGCTGTCGTCCTTGATAGAGCACGTGTATCAGTACCCTCCCATAGCTCAGTGCGAGTTTCAACTCCTTCCATTAACTACGTGATTTTTGTGACTGCTATTAACGAAGTTGTGTTTTTGGTTGTGCATCACGCAAAATGCAACAGCGGAATTTGGAGCAACGTTGTGCCATTAAATTTTGTGTTAAGCTTGGAGAATCGGCAAGTGTGACGTTTGAAAAGTTAAAACAGGCCTATGGGGAACATTCTTTATCCCGAGCTCAAGTTTTTCGCTGGCACAAATCATTTTTGGAAGGCAGAAAACACGTTGAAGATGAACACCGTTCAGGGAGGCCTTCAACTTCGAAAACCAATAAAAACATCGAACGTGTGAACACTCTTGTGAGATCAGACTGTCGTTTAACATTAAGAATGTTGAGTGAACAATTAAATTTGAACAGATTTACCGTTCATCAAATTTTGACTGAACATTTGCACATGCGAAAGGTCTGTGCCAAAATGGTGCCGAAAAACCTCACAATTGAGCAGAAGGACAATCGAAAAAACAAGTGTCTTGATCTTCTTGACAGAATCGCTAATGAGCAAGATTTCTTTAGTCGTGTGATCACAGGTGATGAATCATGGATTTTTGAATACGATCCTGAGACCAAGAGGCAAAGTCAGGAGTGGCACACTGCAAACTCTCCTCGACCAAAGAAAGCTCGAATGAGCAAATCGAAGATCAAATCAATGCTGATTTGTTTTTTTGACAAAAGGGGAATCGTCCACAAAGAATTTGTTCCTCCAGGACAAACTGTCAACCAAGTTTTTTTATAAAGACGTCCTTGAAAGGCTCAGAAAAAGGGTCATTCGCGTGAGACCAGACATTGCAGACAAATGGATGCTCCATCATGACAACGCCCCATGTCACACTGCCCTCTCCATAACAAAATTTTTGACCTCAAAAGGCATTCCTGTGGTTCCCCAGCCCCCTTATTCACCTGACCTCAGTCCGTGTGACTTTTTCCTTTTTCCTAAACTGAAAAATGTCCTCAAAGGACGTCATTTCGGGACTTTAGAAAACATCCAAAAGAGTGTAACGGACATGCTGGAGACCATACCGGTTGAAGACTTCCAGCGCTGCTACCAACAGTGGGAACAACGTCTCCATCGATGTGTAGCTGCCCAAGGGAACTACTTTGAAGGGGATAACATTGATGTTTGAAAAAAATAAAAACTTTGGTAAATAAAAAATCAGTCTCATTACTTTTCTGCCACACCTCGTACATCATTGCTAATTACTGGGGCCTGGATACAATGTCATGTCATTTTCTAATCCAGACCAGGGACATAGCAGGAGCAGGAGCCTATCCCAGCTAGCATAGGATGCAAAGCAGTAACAAACCTTCGACAGAGCGCCAGTCCATCACAGGGCCACACATAGACTCACTAGGGCCAATTTAGCATTGCCAATTCACTTAATCTGTATATCTTTAGACTATGGGAGGAAACCGGGGCACCCGGAGAACACCTGCACAGACACAGGGAGAACATGCAAATTCCACACAGGGAGGACACAGAACACGAACCGTGCTGCCCCCCTGGATGCAATGTTAACCTATAAATGAAAAAATATTCATGTAGTGAATGATTTATTGCACTGAATCAGGGCATTTCATCTGTGAACTCTAGTTAGGCAGCTCTCTATAAAAGCAATTTGGACAGCCATATTGATGACCTGTAGTCAATTACATACAATTCAGCACTTACAGACACTTCCCTTAACATTGCACCATTTGCATTTCCTGGCTCTCAGAGAACTGGTAATAGACACAAGACATGAATGTGCATCTAACATACTGTGTTATATAGTCCTGCACTCTTCTTCCAGTTTAATATCTACCCTCTATATACTGTATTTAAGCCTCATTGCACTATTGCCTGTTCACAGTAAATGCCAAGATATCCAACCCCGCTTCTTCCAGCTTCATGTAGCTCTGCCATTAGGTACCTAAACAGGTCACTAAAATCCAAGTAACAGGGAGACTTTACTGCTTCTACAGGTGAACACACTACTCTCACTCTTACAAGTATTCTTTAGATAATGTACACTGTGTCAAGAAAAAAATCAGTGACTTTCTGGGAAGCACTAAACCTCCACCTATTTGAAATAATTTGTTCACTACATAAGCTTCAAAAAGGTAACTTGTATGCTTATATGCTGTACAGATAGCAAACTCAACAATTTGTATATATGCAGTAGCAGAGATACTGAACCATGTTTTACATGCCCAAATGAGAAAACTACAGGCTTTTATTCTAATACAATAATTACAAAATTAGACAGGCAGATAAATAAAATTAAATAAATAATGCTGTTTTTCCACTACAAAATATTGTCCAAATAATTGGCACCTTTGCATT
Source organism: Polypterus bichir lapradei (assembly GCA_026402145.1). NCBI lineage: Eukaryota > Metazoa > Chordata > Cladistia > Polypteriformes > Polypteridae > Polypterus > Polypterus bichir. The sequence goes on from JANRMT010062814.1 coordinate 71,759,757, forward strand.
TTGTAAATAAAATCAATGAAAAGAACATCTGAGATGACCTTCTGCTTATTCAAAGACAACTCCATCCCAAAGAATACTTTCTGGGTTCATGTCTGTCCAAAGGCTAAAAAAGTGGTACCACCTAAGAATAAATCTTTTACAATCGATCACCAAAGTAAAAGGCAAAGAACTGAAATAACTAAAGAGAAAAATAGTTGCCGATGTTCAGAAATAAGGTGAAGCACACACACAAAAATAAAAGTTCATTATGCCATGTAGCACAAATATATACATATATACTGCTCAAAAAGTAAAGAAACACTTTTTAATCAGAATACAGCATCAAGTCAATGAACTTCTGGGATATTCATCTGGTCAGTTAAGTAGCAGAGGGGGTTGTTAATCGGTTTCAGCTGCTTTGGTGTTAATGAAATTAACAGGTGAACTAGAGGGGCAACAATGAGACAACCCCTAAATCAGGAATGGTTTAACAGGTGGAAGCCACTGACAATTTTCCCTCCTCATCTTTTCTGACTGTTATTTCACTAGTTTTGCATTTGGCTACGCTCAGTGTCACTACTGGTAGCATGAGGAGATACCTGGACCCTACAGACATTGCACAGGTAGTCCAACTTCTCCAGGATGGCACATCATTACGTGCCATTGCCAGAAGGTTTGCCGTGTCTCCCAGCACAATCTCAAGGGCATGGAGGAGATTCCAGGAGACAGGCAGTTACTTTAGGAGAGCTGGACAGGGCCGTAGAAGGTCCTTAACCCATTAGCAGGACTGGTATCTGCTCCTTTGGGCAAGGAGGAACAGGATGAGCACTGCCAGGCCCTACAAAATGACCTCCAGCAGGCCACTGGTGTGAATGTCTCTGACCAAACAATCAGAAGTAAACTTCATGAGGGTGGCCCGAAGGCCTGATGTCCTCTAGTGGGCCCTGTGCACAGAATACCGGAATTGGCAGGTCCACTACTGGCACCCTGTGCTTTTCACAGATGAGAGCAGATTCACCCTGAGCACATGACCGGTTGTCAGTAGTTGGTGGGTCAGTGATGGTCTGGGGAGACATATCCATGGAGAGACGCACAGACTTCTACAGGCTAGATCTTGACTGCCATTAGGCATCGGGATGAACTCCTTGGACCCATTGTCAGACCCTATGCTGGTACAGTGGGTACTGGGTTCCTCCTGGTGCACGACAATGCCCAGCCTCATGCGCCAAGAGTATGCAGGCAGTTCCTGGAGGATGAAGGAATTGATACCATTGATTGGCCTCCACGCTTGCCTGACCTAAATCCAATAGAACACCTCTGGGACATTATGTTTCTGTCCCAGTGATGCCCTGATCCAGATCTGGGTGAGGATCCCCCAGGACACCGTCTGTCGTCTCATTAGAAGCATAACCCAACGCTGTCAGGTATGCATACAAGCATGTGGGTGTCACAGAAACTACTGAGTACGATTTTGAGTTGTTGTAATGAAATTTCAGCAGAATGGACTAGCCTGCTGCATCATTTTTTCACTTTGATTTTCAGGGCGTCTTTGAATTCAGCCCTCTGTATTGTCCTCTGACAATTTTCATTTCCATCAAACGATGTGGCATCCTTTCATTTGAAACACATTACCCAGTCTATATCAGTATAGATATCCAGCATATTTTTTTCCCCATTGAGATCTGATGTGTTTTCAAAGTGTTCCTTTAATTTTTTTGAGCAGTTTATATATATATATATATATATATATATATATATATATATATATATATATAAATAAAAAATCAATGGTGATTTAAAGCTCCTTTAATATGCATCTGACAATTTCTCTTACATTACAGAAATCCTTTTAATGTCTCCAGAAGACGGCTATTCTACAGTATCATTAATTTCTCTACCGGGTTGTACTGTATTTTCAGAAACAATTTACACATCAAAAGTATTCTTACATATTAATATTTAATGACACAACATGCACTAAGTAGCAAAACACATTCTCTTATTCCAGTCAGTAATAATGTGTCTGTTGTTTAATAGCTTTGGATGCAACCCAGCTTAGAATAAGTCAGAGAAATGTTTACCTTTATCTACAGCACATTTCCATAAAATGAAATACCATTGTTATACATGCTGATAACAATCCCTCCTCTGCAGTCCTCATTACTAGTTTCTACCAAATATTTTCTGAAAGAATATTATGGAAATATAAAACAGCCAATGTTATAAGCCCCTAGATAACCAAACAATCCTCTAGTTATAAAGCATAAGTAGGATAGAACGACAAACTTCCAACAGTCCCTGTTTAAATCTGCATTGTGTTAAGGACGTTAGCAAACCCTGAGGGGACTGCAGAGTGGTTGATAACCTGGTATTCTCCATGACTTTGATTATGTTAATGATGGTGCCCAAAAGACACAAATGTATGAAATTTAATCTCCATCCATCAACAGTTCAGTAACAGCTTCCCAGCATTCATGCCGATGCAATTATGTGTAAAGGAAACCACAAAACCCTTACTGAGCATTACAGCTCAGTGGGAGAGCAACTGTAGTGACTGCACTCCATTTTGGCAAGGCAGTCATAGAGACCCACACATGCCAGACGAGTGAGAGCTCATTTCGTCCTTACCGCCAGTTTGGACATTTTGTGAGCCTCTCCAAACACGTCTCTGCAAATAGGTAATACATATAATAAGTTTTGGACCATATCTTATCTCATTCACAGTGATTCTTATCAAAAGTGGTCATTATAAATCAAGAACTCAAAATCTAAAAAAAAGTTAATTCAGATCTTTATTGTGACACACGTATAAATATCTATATGGAGTTTAAAAGCAAGGACAAGCATTTGAAGTAGAAGATTTGTTTTCAGACATTCTCTCAGATGACGTGAGGAAGCCTGACCCTAATAAGATGCTTTACTGGTTAAGGAAGATATAGAACCCCTCTAAACAATAGCAAATTATGTGATCTAAAAAAGCAGTGCCTGAAACTAAATGTCTGGAACTCCTTTGGTTTACATATAACACGAGAACAACAGTCAGCAGTCTGGCAAAACTAAAAAAAATTAAAACAAAAGGTATGAAACAACGGATACACAGTAGCTTGAATCTGCTCATAAAAGCAGTGTAGAAATCTACAGGAACAAACAGATGTCTGACATTCAGTGCTTCAAAACCTGGACACTTTATCAAAAAATTCCCCTTTATAATAAATAACAATTCTGGCTCTGCTAATAATTACATTTTCAGACCTTTCCAGATCGTTTCCAGACTGCACAAAACACCTCTTTTTTTCTAGCGGTGAAAACTATTTTCTGCTATGTTGTTCAGAAACACTTCTGTTGCTAGGCTGGCCTTTTCTGTGAGCAGTTCTTTATAAAAAATAAACACTATCACCTCAGCAGCTAACTTCCCAAATTTAGGAAAAGGTTCACATTAGTAAGGTGTGTACTTCAGTTTAAACTGTAGACAAAACTTTAGCATATGTGACATCACAGCTACCTAAAATATTTATAATGCAAATAAAGTTGTCCAGCCTTATGGATTTTTATGAAATGTCTTTAACAAAACACTGAGACTTTCATGAGTGCTCTTGGTAAATGTACCAACTTGTATTTTTGTTTATCCTTCTCAAATTCTACTCATTAGTTAAAACATAAAAAAAGATTTATGAGATTTTCAAAGAAAAAGTGCTGTAGCATATAATGTGGAAAAGTTTATACTAAGTGAAGAATGAAATGGGTAATCAATTGATAGAGAACAGCATTAATGTGGAGTAATATTTTAGTTTGGGTTTTCTGTGGCAGAGTATGTTTGAACAAACTGCAGTCAATTTAGTACCAAAGCAAAGAACCTTACAGTTGTTGAGGAGGGAGTGTATGAAAACTTAAGACAATTTGGCAGGGATATAAGCCTTTATTTTCTTTGGTTTATGACAGATTTGTCAATTTCCTCAGAAAACCTGAGGTTGCTAAATAGGAAATAGACAGGTGACCCCAACTCGACTTCATCCACGAGAACATCATTTATATGGGACCCACAATCTGTTACTCCCTTATGTTATGATTAGGTAAATTCAGCTCAGCACTAGTGGTTAACACACAACAGTCAACAGTCTGCTCTTCAACAATAAACAACTGATTTTCCCACTTGGAACGACAACACTTTTGCATCCTTTCTTTGTATTTACTTAAATTTGCTGAAAGATGGCTGGAATTGTGCAATGTTTATATTTATAACAGCTAACTATAAATGGGAGCATCTACAGTATTTGTACAGGATGTCATAGAAGTTTAGTACTTCTGCCTCTTGGATCCATCAACCTGGGCTTGAATACCAGTACCAGGTCATTACCCATGTTGTTCTTGTGTCTGCACAGTATTTTCTCCTTTTACTCTGATAACCCAACGACACACCAAAAATGGCTAGTATGTGTGTGTTTGTGATGGCCCTATGAATTAAATATAGCTATCCATGGTACCTGTCAAAGACAGGTAATAGAGTAATTACAAAATATGTTCTGTTTCTTGTTCCATGTGTATATATGTGTACACACACACAGGTACAGTATGTATATTTTCCAGTAATGACAAGCCAATGTGGAATTGTTCATTAGAGATCTACTTTACAAATAGTTACCTTTTCTGTTACCTTCAGATATTTTTGTCCATTCTTGCTATTATACTTACTAATAAACAACCACTAGATACACCCCTACAAACAGTATAAGATAAAAGTACTAAATTTTCATTTGTTTATCAAAGTACACAAACTTGAAATGTAATGCTGTTTTTTCCTGGTTTCTATTTACTATAATTCTTAAATACACTAACAGGTTTGAGTGTTTGTTTATTTCCAGTTGCAATATTTGTGAAGTAATACGATAGGGAATAAGATGTCCCTAAACAGTTCCCTTCTAAATTAATCAAGCTGTCTAGTTAAAATCATAAATTTAAATTACTAACCCCTCCCAAGACATTAAAGGTTAGTGCACTGAACTGCACAAAAAAAGCCTTTGCTTAGAACTGCTGGTAATTATAGTCATTAACATGCCAAAGGAATCGGATGCAATATAATCACACTAGCGAACACGCACTGCTCCTTCACTGCTGCAGCAACAGTTCACTATTCCCTGTCACAAAGTAAATGAAACTGCAACTTGTTTTGTTTTTTAATGCATGCATATTAATGCTATTGTTTACAAAGACCAACAGTCAGTCACTCACACAGAAACACTACAATTTGGCATGCTTAGATAGGCTGTGCAAAGCAAATTGCCATCTCTGTCTTCCAACTAGGGATTTGACCCAGATCTGATCCTTAACCTTCAGTAAATTATCACCTCCGACTGTGGCTGTCCAAGACTGGAAAGAGGCAAGCATTAATCTGGGAAGTCGTTTTTACCTTTACATAGGGATCACTCATGCTATTACATACATTTGTATTCATCTTGGAATTTTTTTCTTCAGCTTCTGTTGTCAGTATTCCACTGATTATGCAAATAAAAATTAGATATAAATACATACAAATGTGTGATTAAATTTTATACTCTGATAATATATACTCTGCAATATCCACCTCACTGATGCACAGGGAGTAAAACATAAAAGTTATTTAAACATAACTTATGTAGCCACTAGATTTACTGCTGCCCAGGTCCTGGACATGGGTTCATTTCACATTTTGGGATGCTTTTCATTTGGAATTTGCTGATTCTGCTACATTGATTTTTCCTTGATTATTCTGGAAGCTCTGAACTGGACACAGGTGAATGAGCATTAGCTTTATGCATGAATGTATTATGTGATGGACTGGAATCTTATCCAGGTTTGATGTATGCCTTACACAATGTTCCGCTGAGATAGCCTTTGTCAGTCCAAGACCTTGTACTACAGAAAGTCTGTTTGCGAAGTGAAATGATGGTTGACCTACACATCCATGAAAACAGCTACAAATGACTAATACAGCGAATGGCACAATGGTGACTGAGTAGAAATACAGATGTTCTATGTTTTGTAACTCTACTTTTCCAATATGCAAACAATTCCGCACTTGTAACTCTTGGAAAATTTGCATTTGGTCTTCGTGGGCCAGAAGCTAGCAAGGTAGCATTGGACACAGGCAAGAAAACATTCTGAAGTGCCAATGAGAAAAACTACATGCTGAATAATAAATACTAAAACCATACAGCATATACAATTTGTTCAGTGTACTGGAAAAGGTAAAAAAAAATTCCAATTCATACACTTTTATTGTTAAGAATATGTTACAATTCCACTAATAATCTTAGTACCAATGCTATATAGTACTTTCATACACATGGAAGAGCTTCCATACTAAGTGAAAGGTAAGAGAGTTGTGCTGAAAGTAAAGCCTGTGTGCCATTTTCTCTGAAACTATTAACCCATACGTGATGTTTTTACATCATCAGATAGACTGACTTTTACTGCATAAATGACATACTCTTTATATTTCTTGGGGTTGCAGAACTATGAATATTAAGCAGAAGCAAAGAGCAGTGATCAAGTTTTTGACCAATCAAGGGTGTACTTGTGCCGAAATCCATGAAAGTCTCAGAAATGTGTATGGTAAGGCAATAATGGAGGAGAGTAATGTGCGAAGATGGGTGAGAAAGTTTAAAGTAGGCGAAACTAGTGCTGAAGACAAACCATGTAGTGGAAGGCCACTGAAATTAGTCACAAAAGAAAACTAAAACATGGTGGACAACAGGATTTGTGCAGACCACCTGATTACTGTCTGAAAATTTGTGGAGGAACTTCGCTGTGGTCATAGTGCTGTTGAAATGATTATCCACAACCTTGGATAAAGGAAAATGTGTGTCAATTGAGTTCTTTTAGGGACAGTGCGTCAATGATACAAGCAAAGTAGAAGTTATCAGATGCTAGACCAGGGAGTGCCTAAATGAGTTCTTCCAAGTGGATCTGACAAGCGGGCTCAAATGTGGTGCAAATGCATCACCACTGGTGGAGACTATTTTGAATACTGCCATGTTGTAAACAAATAGTTACTTTGCACATGTATGTAGTTGCCTATGTTGTGTTGGTTGTAAAGTAGTATGACCTGACAGGAGTTACTTTCAGTACAACCCTTGTATGATCACAGAAGTTATGTTTCTCTTTAGTGACTGTGGTCACTGTGAGTCATGGTGACTATGTATAGAGCAGTCAAAGCAGATATAAAATTGCTGCACTTCATGGGTCATTTGAGCTTGGTTAGGCATGTACACTTAATGTACCCTGAATACATCCTTATAGAAACACGTGTGAAGTTTGAAGTTCTCCCTACCATTCTGTTTCAGTCTGTGGTTTTTTCTGAGCACTCCGGTATTATTTACACATCCTAAAAATATGTATTTTAGGTTGACTGGTCACTCTACATTGTCCCAAAAGAGATAATGTGAACATGACTGACACCCCATTTAGGTCCGGTTGCTGGCTTATGTCTGATATCCTTTAAGATCCTGAACTACATTAAGCCAGTCTGATTATGGGTGAATGAGACACTAAGTTTACATAACACAATAAGTCACTGGGAAAATGCCTGCTAATGTTCAGGCACATAGTCCAACTAAAAAAAAAGCAATAAACAGCATGTACAGTACAGATGATAGCAACAGTTAATAAATCATATGAAATCTGCAAGGTATACACAAACACACTTGTTTTCATTTCTATTTGATTTTCCTGGTCACCGTTATGGTGGTAAAGTACCAGTCCACCCTAACCACAACAACAGCCTCCTTCAGTTAAATTCCAAGGTACTCCTAGACTGAATGCCAGGCAGAACAGTTCTCGTACCCTGTACTCTTGTGGATAACATGAAGAATAATTACATAGTCCTTATCAAACTTTATAAAAATAGGTTAGTACAAGGTAGTTTAGGTCCCAAAACCACTAAAGTATCCATGCTAGGTCAAAGAACCATTCCACTGTTCCAAAGCCAGATCAGAATAAACACGATCACGTAGAGTTTCCATTTCAGTAGCCTGGTATAAACTTTGCCAAAGTGGGTAACAAGTAAGAGTGTAAGTAGAACAAACCCTCCTGTGACATTTTTAAAAACTGGCCACCATAACTGAATGGTGATGAGGTGCTGTGCACACTTCCCAAGCACTACTGAAAAGGCTTGTTAAGCCTCCACAATATCTAGAGGGAAACTGTTGAGAGCCTGGTGCTCTTAGGAGATAAAATCATGTCAAACTGGCCTAGGGAGTGTAGTTAGACAAAAAGCAATACAAAAATTAAAATTCCATCATGATGCAGAATAAATCTTGTTGGTTGATAAGAATATTGATACTAGGATTGGTGTTTGCCTGTGCCTGTCTTGAGGCCAAGTGGCTCACATAGCCTGTGGGGGAATGGCATTTGAGCCCATCACCTGCAAAGTGAATTTTCAGCATGAACAACAAGATCCACATGTACAAAAGATTCCATTAAAAAATGGAATCTAAAGTGCAACTGAGGAAACATGGTTTTGACATAATATTTTAAAGTTATGATGAATGGACTTTAAGACCCTAATAGAGAGTTCAAAAGTGCTAGATCCACAAATCTAAACAACATTTAACAAAAGAGCGGGAAGAGCTAGATCGCAGGAAGGTCAGTATCAGAAGACCTTGGATGTCTAAATGAATGATACAGGGTATGTAGTGATGGCAGCTATGCTGAGGTGTTAATATTTTATGCAATCAGCACTTGACTATACCCGCTCAATTTAACTTGATTTCTAAATTGATTTCTAACAATTTTGTTATTAGGCAGAATCCTGACAGAGTTAGGAAGTGTTCCTAAAGCAGATTTTGTTAAAACAGTGTAATTAATTTTACACATGTAGTAACAATAATATTAAGCACAATCATAAGAGTTGCTTTAAACAGATTAACAAAACTCAGATAAATTCCCTAAAATAGCCCTAAAATGGCAGCGCCTCCCCATAAACATCATATTTAAAAAATCACTGGTTCAAATCAACATTATGCATGATAATTATATGTTTTTATTTTAAAATTTAACTGGTGCTTATTTACCCAGATTTTAGGACACAGGCAAGAATAACATCAGTCTGGATCCTTTATTCAAGTCACATACAGGGGTACGAAAAGACTCAAATGTTCATTCAGTGAATTATTTACAGTTTTACTCATGATCAGTAATTTTCTGTTATTTTATATATGTTTTATGGTGTCTGGTGACATTATTAGAGGTTTACTTATATATGTAAGTACTGCATGGTTTTCTTTTATATTAGTACTGTAAATCTAAAAAGGTTAATTAAGTCTGTCTTCAGACAACACAAATAAGTATGCAAGAATAGGTTTAATAATACTTCAGAAATATTCATAAAACTTGTATAAATATTACATTAGTAATACTAATCAACAATCATATGTGGAGTCAGAGATACAGAAACCAAAGTATTTTGACTACTTTCAGATTTATAATGATCTATGCGGGACGTGTTTAATTTCTAACCTTGCATTTTCACCATTTGAAAGACAGCTAAGCCTTGGAACTGTTTTATTCCATCTTTTACTCCATGTTTTATCTATGCTGCTGCTGTTTTCTAATTTGTACTCCAATAAACATAAAACATATTGAACACCTGCATTGAATACATGGCTGTGCTCATGCTAAAAGTCACAAACAGCTCATTATATTTAAAAAATGAAGTTAAAAAAAATCTGGATAGAACTTGCTCAATGCACACTGTCATGCAGTGAAATGTGTAGATTAGATTTTCTTTCCTGGTCCCTAATGAACAAGGCAGGACTTGAAACACTGAATCCCAAAGACATATCTGTGGTTTTATCTAGCACTATCTCAAGAATGCATAGTATTTTCAAGTGTAAAGAACCTTTTGTCGTAGAAGTTTATTCCGTACTCTGCCCCATAGTCTGGCTCCAGTGTTAGAATGCCGCTTTGCTTCTGCATCTTCAAGGTTGTTCTCCAGACAGCAATGATCCAGTCGGTCACAGACAGACTGCAAGTTACAGTCAGAAACTAAAACATCCGTCATACTAGCAGTATGCAGCACAGAAGAACACGTTATTGAGGAATTATGTAGGAATATTTAATAGCAAATTCCACAAAGAAGGAAAAAGAAACCAAGTGTTCAGTGTTCAAAATCCATAAACGAAGACAAAAGAAAAAAATATAATCCCCTAAAAATGAAAAAAAGCTTTCTGACTAACTGTACAAATAAACTTTCATAATTAGAAGTTATCCACTATTTTAATTCCCAATTCAGCTATCTCAAAAACGATTTCAGATTAACAATCAGAAGTGTTGCACTGCTTTCATTTCATACCAGATCCTTCAAGCTGCTTCAAGTATTTCCCAATTATTCCACAGAAAATTGCTAGCATCTGTCTTTTGACATCCAATGTGATTCTGAACACGTTATACACACACACACACATTCAGCAAACAGCCTGGTAGAGTCCTCTAAACTGAGCCAATAGGGTTGGAATCTGCTTAGGCACACGCCTCCCAGTGTGCTTCTGTCGAGCTGGCGAGGAAAGGCAAAAAACTACAAAGGGATTCAGAGTGACTGCTCTAAACATGCTGCATGTGCAGATAAAAAGAGCTGCAAAGTGCAGTCTCAGAGGGAGTGAGGGGAATAGGAGGGGGTAATGAAGAGAAAAGATGGTGAAGATGGTGGAGAGAATTGTAGGAGAAATGAGAAGCAAAAACATACTGACTGGCAGACAGAACTACTGTTAAACGAAGCAGTGTGGGAGAAATGGTATTAAGGAAAGAGGCTCATGGGGCAAGAGAAACTAAAAGGAGGGGAGACAACAAACATGGGACTAAACTCTGAGAAGAGTTTACTAGAGAGAATCAGAACAAAGAAAAAGAAGATACGTAACAAACAGAGACGACTAGAGAGAGTGAGCTACAGATTTAAATTTCTTCCAGATGCTAATTTCAGTTTAAACTTTGACCCGTAAACTGTACCCAGATGTTAACACGCTACATGAGGAAGCCAAATCATCTGTGACAACAAAAGGCAAGGAGTACAATGTACAGTGAAGCCATACAAGATGAAAGCAAAGCGAACAGAAATAATTTTTATTCAAAATGGCTTTACATGCTCCTTGAAGTACAGGCTTGTTGTTGTTCAAACTTTTCTATACCACACAAAAAGCTGCAATACACAATAAAGAAAAGTTTGTTTTCTCTCGGTACCCACAACAAAAAAGTCAACATAAATAAACTCTTGATTTTTTTGTTCATACTGGAAAAGTCTATTTTGTTAAATACAACACACATTCCACATGTTAAATGAAAACATATCCACTCTGTCTTGATAATGGCTTTATGTTCCTGAAACCTCTCATGACTCAGCCAACACTAAGTAAATAGAAAAAATATCTATCCAATAGTACTAAAATACTTTAGATGTCTTATGGTCGTCTTTTAAGCTCATGCAGTGCTTCATTAAAATTTTGGTATTGTAGGTCAAAACTTTCAAATGCTGACACAACTTATGTTAGAGAGACACAAACTAGGCCTTTGAAGCATTCACAGTTTATACTGAAGCAGAGTGTATTCTTTTCCTACAATTGGACTGCTGACTGCTTGAGTGACTTATTTAGTGTTGCACAATTATAAATTGAACTGCCAGCCTTTTCCTTTAACATTAAACATTTACGTCATAAGGCTACATTCCCTGCTTAAAAGTCTTAGCAGAAACAGTGCTGAAATCCCAGGAATGTGATTAATAAAAAGCAAACTAGACATCCTGTAGTTTCTAGCAAGAAACTTTACAATAATACATTGACAAAATGATACAGGGAAATGACTGTGTACATTTTTGCTTTGGATATTGTCAATTACATGCAATTATTACAAGAAATATGACCTGTTGGAGAGTCCTTGTGACCAGTGTTAGCTATGAATGTCACTGCTTTGTCAGCTAATATCTGTTGTAAAGGTGATACAAGAAATATATGAGGTCTGTACTTGAGAGTGGTGACTTCTATAGCTGACTGACAGATATGAGGTGCAAAATGTGGGTCCGATGATCATCTGTTATAAAGAAATTACCTCAAGGTAGTTGAGATTTGTTTAAGGTTCTCCCCTCAAGCACTGGTGACACTTGTACCATTGAGAGTAACATTTAAAACATTTCTGCTTTACTACTACATCCTTGCTTTGTTAAAAAAAGCTAATAGGATTACCTGCGTGAAATTATTTTTAAAGTCTGAACCACAGAAGTGAGGTAGAAAGTAATGTACAACATAAAGGCTGTAGTCAGGTATGCACAAAAGAGGGTCGTTGCTAGTGAGCACTACCACCTTGGGGCACAAGGGGGCCCAGTCATTATCTTTTCTTTTTTCATTCACAGCTCCAAAGAAACACCCAATGAGAGCAGGTGACCCCACCCCTTCCAGTTAAAGGACTATAAGAGCAGTGCACTACTGGAAGGAGGTGTCTCATTTGGGGACAAGTAACCCACTGGACGGAGCGCCAACCTGAAGCCTGACCGCTCTTCAGAGCCTCTGCTATAGCCAATGGCAGAAACCACTTTTTGTACTGTTTTGCATTCCATGTGCTTATTATTTTACTTGTCCCTACAATTTCATTAAATGGGATGACTTGGTTGCCACCCCACTATTCATTTGGACTTGTGCATTTCTCTCGGTTGACAACACTGTACTTTAATAAGGATAAGTACAGCTGAACCTAAATATTTTTAAAATGCTGAGATTCATTCCATTGCCAGTGCAAACCCTGTTACTGCCAAAAAGATCCTACTCCGTTGAGCCCATTGCTCCAGGGTGGCTGTACAATATCCGACCCTGCGCTCTGACCCCTAAAAGGTCATGCGAAAAGACAATTTGAACTTTAGGATTAACAAAGTATATCAAATCAAATAAAAAAATACTAAGTACATGACATAAAATTACAATAAGACACATAAATCCTATTATTCTTCTATAGACACACAGAATAAGTTACCTAGACAAAAAGACTTTATGGACTTTCAAAACGCTACTTGACCCGACAGTTCTGTTGTATTGTGCTGCAATGTGCATTATCACGGTTTTGCAACAAATCAGTATTTAATGTGCTCATCCACTATATCTCAAAACTGAAGAACTAAATGTAAAACTTGTAACAAGAAAAATTCTGTTGCTGATTTTTGATAAACTTTGCAAACAGCTTGATCCCTGAAAGACAGAATGTGTTTTTAGTTGACTTCTAAATAAGTGCTTCATTTATGTGGAAAGAAAATGTTTTTCTGTACAGAAAGTTAGATGTAAAATAAATTGACTGCTTAATAAACAACCAAAGCTTTTCCTTCAAAGAAAATCCTTAATATTATCTCGCAAAACATATACTATGTCTGAATTAATCATGCATAAGATGTTCCACACTCTATCATTGAAAATACTATTCCAACTTTAATGCCACATTACTCACTTACACAGAATATCAGCATGAAAATCACAGACTCCTAATATTAAAGAAGAGAATGCTATCAGAAGCACATGCAGCAAATAAATTATTTAATATTGACTATAACTGTTAACTTTGTAAAAGATTCTCACTACTGATCCCTGGTAGATAAACAAATTGCAAACAAAACAATATTACTGGTCCTGTGTCCTTTAGATATCGAGTAGCTAATGTTTAAAAAAATTCAGTGCTATCAGGCAGACCTCAAGATCTCTTCAACTTTTTTTTAGGGTGTGTTATTTTTGTTGTTTGAGTGGGATTTACAAAAGCAGCCACCCTCTAGAGGTCTTCTACTGGGATTTCAGTCATGTCTTCCTTGAAAGCCATTTTAAGTGCATATATGAGGTAGAAACCTTAAGGACAACGATCACAAGTCGGCTGGTTCTATATATCTGTCTGTCCAATATTGCAGATGCATTATTAAAATATCTCCTTTGAACTAGTGCTTTGTAGACTACGAATATTTAACTAAACACATCTTAAAAACCTAAATCTATAATCCCACTTCATTACTAAGAAGACAGAAATCTTCATGCTAACATATAGACCTAAAGACACAGATATAAGAGGCCAGAAAAAGGTAGTGCATTTTTAGAAATACTCTAATTCTAAAACATATGAAAAATTTTCTTTCATTCTCCCCTCCATGATTTCCTGAATTACATCAAAAGCCAACTCTTTGAAGAAAAGAAAAAAAAATCAAGTAAAGAAAGAAAATTTTCAGCTATAACTTACAGCTTCACACCTAACGGAGTAGTCTGCCTTTTAAAATGCATATTTAGAGCAGTGCAAGTGTGACACTATATGTGAATTGCTGGAAACCACTAACATAGCATATAATTTGATCAAGTGTAATGCAGTCTTAAGAATATATATATAAATCTCAAAGTATTATTCACCTAGGGGCCTTTTTTTGTTAACAGTTCAGACAATAAAAAACATTTCTTTGGAAGAAGGAGGCTTTATTGCATGCAGAAAATAAATGAATTCTGGCATCTGGAATGCTTCCTCGGAGCTCTCCAAGGCAATGAATGAAGAATGGTTTCAAAAGCTAACTTGCTACTATTAAATATAGTAGTATTTGGGAGCTTGAATATCGTGGGGACTAGTGAAGGAAAAAAACATTAAAATATCTTAAAAACTAAGACAGAAAACAAATACCAGAGGCCAACCAAACAAAGAAAACAAATCTGATCTTGCTTATAAACAAATTGTAAATTTGCCTCAGGAGTTTCTATGATACAGCAAAAGAGAAGAACCCATAGCAGAAGTCCTTACTCTGTTTTATTAGAATCTTGTGTGAGCCTGCTAATTTTCAGATCTTGTGTGAGCCTGCTAATTTTCAGGGTGATGGTGTCAACAAAACCTCACCTCTGTACTACTCCTTCCAAGCAAAAAGTCAAGCAAAATGATACCTTTTATTGGCTAACTAAAAAGATTACAATATGCAAGCTTTCGAGGCAACTCGGGCCCCTTTTTCAGGCAAGATGTAATCAATGTAATCTTGCCTGAAGAAACCACCTGAGTTGCCTCAAAAGCTTGCATATTGTAATCTTTTTAGTTAGCCAATAAAAGGTGTCATTTTGCTTGACTTTTCACTACATTCATAATAGCTAACACAGTACAACACCCTAGTCCTTCAAAGCAACAACAGGGTAATTCAGAGAGATACCTCGGAACTGTATCATGGCCACAATTAACGGCTACAACTTTTCCCAGTGATTAGAAGGAACAAGAATCTGTCACCTTTAAAGTGCTGTACTGTATGTAATGAACATGCAAACACTATGCACAATACCATATGTCTAAAACCTTTAGGAGTGACGTTTCACAAACTGGCATTCCCTCCAACAAGAGCTGAACTCCTGACATTACCACAAAAACAAGCATCAAATCTAAAACAACTTCCGGACCCACTGCTGCTTTTAATTAAATCCACAATGGAAAGGCCTTATACAGTGTTCATCTCTCTAACTAAAAGGCTAGCCACGTCAGCAGTAAACTGTCAGGAATGGAGGAGCTGTGGCTTACAACATAGGAAAGGAACCAGAACATGCCAGTTAAATGTTTCCAGGAACACAAATGACAGACTATGTAAATGAAGGTTTCTCTTTGAGAATTTCAGTGTAACGATGTGACAATTATTTGATAGACAGTCTAAGAGCAATACTTAGAAATGAAAAATAAAGATACATTTTCAGCTAGGTAGGTAAATGCTGTATTATGAATTTGTCAAATTTTTGCATATTGAAAAAATATAGTTGATTATCAGTAGTACAGTTCATGTGATTACATGGTAATTAATAATAAAAGCAATAAAACATTGTTGTGATTTTTCACCTTCTCTTTTAAACTTTCATGACTACATTATATAAGACTTCAGCAAAGAAAGGTCCACATTAATTGAGTGGACAATTAGGCAAAAATGTAGTAAGATGTGTAAGAATGCAAATAATCATGTTATTTTCTAACCCGCTTAATCCAGACCAGGGTTGCTTTTGTCAGAACCTATCATAGGGTGCAACACAGTAAGAAAACCCTGCACAGGGTGCCAGTCCATCACTGGGCATGCAAACACACACACACATACACCCCATTAGGGCTAATTTAGTGTCACTGGAGGAAACCCACACAGACACATGGAGAACATGCAAACTCCACACAGGGAGAATCCTGGTCATGATCCTGGTTGCTTTACTGTGAGGCAGCAGCGCTACCACTGCGCCACCCACACACATGACAATCCTGAATATAATATTAACATTTGTGATTATTTAGTTTGCTGATCTTACAAGTGCAATTGTACTTTATAAGAAATATTACGTACATGTCCTGTCCTATAAAGTCTACCTAAACCTAACCTAAGGCACCTAAATTTACAGCAGTGTTTCAACAAATGCTGCCTGCATAGCTCAGTCTTCACTAGGATTTCCTGCCATACTGCATTACAGTAATCCCTCGCTATATCGCGCTTCGACTTTCGCGGCTTCACTCTATCGCGGATTTTATATGAAAGCATAACTAAATATATAACGCGGATTTTTCGCTGCTTCGCGGGTTCTGCGGACAATGTGTCTTTTTACTTCCTGTATATGCTTCCTCAGTTGGTTTGCCCAGTTGATTTCATACAAGGGACGCTATTGGCGGATGGCTGAGAAGCTAACCAATCAGAGCACGCAGTTAAGTTCTCCTGACTGAGACGCTAACCAATCAGAGCACGCAGTTGAGCTCCTGCGTGCTGAATGTAGTGTTAACCAGGAAGTCTCATCTCGCTCATTCAGCATCAACGTGCTTCGCTGTGTAAAGAGTTGTGCTCTTTAGTGTTTATCTTTGTGCAATAGTCAAGCCCTTCATTATGGCTCCAAAACAATCTGCTACTGCTTCAGGTGCCGTGCCCAAGCGCAAGAAGAAGATGTTAACGATTGCCGAAAAGGTAAACGTTTTGGATTTGTTGAAGGCTACGATTCTTTTTATTTAAAAAGTAGGAAAGGAATATAAGATCTACGGCTGCAGCATCCTTTTAACCAGGGTGCAAAACGAGTTGTAAGTGGATGTAATAAGGCAGTAGTCTGGATGGAATCTGCTTTAGGGATTTGGATTGAAGACTGCCAGAAGAAGAACAACGGCAGTGCTACACAATCGCCTGAAGTGGCTCTTTTAGAAGAGAGCTGTAACACTCTCCTTTGTTGTGCAGTAAAATTAAAGTCATTGTTATCAGACAAGTCATCGTGTCATTGTTGGTGAGTAACCATAATTAATTTTCTTCTTACAGTGTTTAGTACATGTATGTACGTTTAGTGTCACTGTACAAACATTTACTGTATACTATTTTTCTTGCAATGTACGTATTTATTGCTGGTGACCTGTCTATCGTAATGGCTGTAACATATGTGATATCTGAGACACTCAATATCTTTAAAATAATATTTAGGTTTTACTGTATATAAACAGTGTGTGTTTATATACATAATTTCAATGAATCTTACCTAATATCTAAGAGAATACAAAGAGATTATGCTGTATAACGCTGTGGGGAATATTTACAAACAGTGCGGGAGAGTTTATAAGGGCTTAAAATATATAAAAATAACCATACAAACATATGGTTTCTACTTCGCGGATTTTCACCTATCGCGGGGGGGTCTGGAACGCAACCCCCACGATCGAGGAGGGATTACTGTATTAAGCATTCTATATTAAACCAAAGCTTTGCTTAAATTTGCAGGCATTTTTAACATGTTATGTTCTAGTAGGTTTTACTACAGTGACTTACTAATAATCAGGAGAACAGGACAATAAGTGGCACTTCCTTCCTCACCCTTTTTACCAGTTATTTACACATCCACCATTTTATTAACAGTAATAATTCTTAACATGTATATAGCTCTTTTCTCACTACTCAAAGCACTTCCACGCAGGGTGGACCTGGGACAGGAATACACAATCTCCCTACTGCAAGGCAGCAGCACTGACAAGTTAAGTTCTGATTTATCACATAGAGGAACTGTTTGCTTGCTTTTGATGTATTCTTAGTAATATGCTCATTTACTCATAATTATTCCATGCGTTCTTAGTAGTCCCATCTGGTCTAAAACAATATCTATACATTACACATGTTTTTAATGCGCCTTTCCAATATTCAAATGCTTACTTAAAAAAGGAAAAGAAGTAAGAAATCAAACAAAACTGTAACGACAGCCAGTGATGACTATGTTCGGTTTACATGTTCAATCTAAAGTATGTTTGAGGTCATTTCCCAAATACTTCATTTACACGCTTGAAATAAATTCTGGCGGCACTAGGCCCCATGTGTTAAATGTACAGATGCTGGATTTACATATTTTTATGCATCATATTTAATGGGGCATGTGGAGGAATGTACTACTGTGCATTTGTAAAACTTGATTCGGAAATTAATATGGCACCAGTTTGAGGACAACATGAAAATGGAGCACAAGACAAAAAACATTGTTAAAAGGTAACACCTGCTTGAGTAACTCTATTTTAGGAATTTCTTTGTAAACAGAAACTGATTTAACTTGAACTGAACCTTAAAGTAAAAGAAATCCTCTTTTCAGCTGTGAGTAGCAGTTCACTTCAGTTTATTTTTCTATAGTGCCCATCATGACCCATTAGCCTCCCTTGTAAAGTGCCAGTGAGGGCAAGATATTATTTTAAATTTATAGAAAATGTGTATGCTAAGAACACAATTTCACTTTGCAAAATGCCTGAATGCCATATTTGTAAAGAAAACATTGGTATTGAAAAATACTGAGCTTCAAAGGGTTCACAGCATATTAATGTCAGAACCTTTGAGCTACTGAAATAATTTTTTCAGTTTGAACACATCACCACTGAATTAACAGCTCAAAATGAGTATTCTGTATATAGCAAAAACAAAGGCAACTAATAGCCATACATTATCTATAGAGACTACAGAACAATCCAGTGAAGCAAGAAAAGATGTCAGTAATTTACATCGTAAAGGCAAGCGGGATACAAACACGTGGTATATGAAATGTAACCTCTCTCTCCTTTAATGTCACAGTAATGGAGTTGAGACCCCTTTCTCTCATTCTCTCTCATACATACACATTCCATGGCTCAAAGGAAGCAAATTCAAGGTAATAAGCAGAATATTTGATTGCATATGGGAAATGTTACACCTATATTCAAACTCTCTCAAGATTTTTAAAAGTTGGGGGCTTGTGTTGCTAGCTTTTAAAAAAGGCAAAAGAAAACAAAACTGACATAAATCTTGTGGTTTTCAAAAGCCCCATCAGGTCCTTATAAAACACCCTTACAACATCAAAACCCAAAATCAAACAAAATTTATAGTGTTATTATCTGTTTCTGACTGTGACCCTTAAACTGCTGCAGAATAATGAAGGGGAGGATTAAGGGCATATGAAATACAGAGCACTATTCAGATGTCAAAATTATCTTTGTACTTCTTTCGAGACAAACCAGCCTTAAGGGCATCGCATTAGCCTTGTGGTCTATAGTCAGTTCAGATAAGTGAATCATTGGTATATAACAGAAAGCATAAAGAGCTGAGCTGGAGCAAAAGACAGCAAGCTATATAAAATTACCACATAAAAGAAAAAAATAAAAAACAGAGAATTTAAAAGCCCAACATAAATTTAAATCGCACCCCTTATAAAGAAACATTCCCATTGGCAGACACAGTGAAACACTCTCATCCAGCATCACCCCTGAGAGCTCTCAAAGTAAATAAAGCAGCACATGCTGAATTTACTCTTCCTAACCACAAACTAGAATATGACTCTTCGTTTTAAAAACAGCAGGCAGACTTTACAGTATATATCCAAGACAACTATATAAAATTTATGGAAGTAAAATTGTTCAATCTGATTTATATAAATATTCACACCTATTAAACCACTGTGATTTTTAATTATAGTATATACAGTATATATTATATATTAAATTATGTATATTGGTACTGCTTCTAAACTTCAACCTTTAGAGACTGGCAGACTAACAGAGATATTGCAGAAAGCCAGATGAGGAATAAAAAAATAGATTAGCAGCACAGCCATTTCAAATTATTCCAGAAGAAACTGGTGTAAGTCAGGCATTGTATAACAGAATGCCCCATTATACATGGTGACAGAACTTTATCCTTTACTATGTATCATCTCATAACAGCTGACCTGCTCATTTTGTCACCTATGTTAGCAATTGCTAGAGTAAAATTTTAATAACATACATTGCCAACACTTATGAATAGCTAATGTCACTGAGCCCTGGAAACAAATCTCAAGGCATTAGTCACTGCAAATAAAAAGAGGCCTCGAGTCAGAAATGCTACATTAGTTTATGTGTCACCTCAACCACCCTGCAACAGCTGCTGCTGTGTAACTAACTTTGTAAAATTATTTTGTACAGTACTTGTGATACATGTAATGGGGAGAGTAGTCGACCTAATCTTATTTGTGTTTCTTTTCTTTTTATGTTCTCTATGTCATCTTGTAAAGCACTTTCAGCTACATTCTTTGAATGAAAATGTGTTATAGAAATAAATGTTGTCAGTTTGTTTAAAATGTAAGAGTCTGCATACATTTTTCCATGGAACACCCAGTTCTTTAAACTGCATGGAACTAATATGCAGCCCACTTAAACAGTAAAGCTTATCACAACAGAAATGGCAAATCTTATACATCACACATGCTCAAATACAAAAATAATATCCATGTTGGTTGATTTAGGTAGGTATTGCAAAGCTAATTCAGTTCTAGAAGACAACACATAAATCCATCATGCTGCAGTATAAATAGGTAAAATAAAGTTCTGATTAACTAAAAAAATTAACCATTTTGTCCTGCTACAAACAGAACATTTTGTTAAAGTAGAGGACGTGATGCATACACACGGGATGTCTGGTCAGCCTACTCAAAGCAGGCACTTAATTTGCTAACAAAACCTATGGTATGGGACCTCTATAACGCATAAATTATGAATCTATGAAATTGCAGGTCTGGTTTGTGTGAAATGTCACATCTATCACCAACAACATCACAAAAAAGACAATTTATTTGTATTTCACTTTTTAAGCAGAAAGTATACAGTACAAAGTGACACAAACAAAATGCAACAAATTCCACACCATCAAATAAAAGTTATGCAAGTCTCCAAGTAGAGTAGCCCCCATGCTTACAACTGGTTCAGAGGCAGTTTAAACCTTTCCTCTTTAAGAAAAGGCATTTCCCCATTGTGACAGTTTTATTCCGAATGGCGCTGCTAGTGTCAGTAGGGTTTTTACACCTTCAAACAAAACTTCAATTAGGGTGGACAATTTGTTCAGTATACTGCTACATCAATATTCATTTTAGTTAAAACTGCAGAAAAAACGGAAATATGTGGAAAAGGTGAATTAATTTGATAACACATGGGAATTAAGAGAGACACATGACTTAGACAAACAAGCAAATATTGGATGAGAAACAGACAAAGAATTAGAAAAATTAAATATGATTAGATATTGCAATCGCTGGACAGCTCTTGTGAGGTCATTTAAGATTCAGCAACTGTCACGTTTTGTTCGTTATAAATCAATGCTGCTTCAAAGAGACTAAAATAAAAATCTAGAGACTTCCTTCACATTTACAGTATTTACAGCCTTCAGTCTTCTTCCACTTATTGCAAAAGAAGTGTTGAGGCATAGATTTTGTTTTTGATGTTCCAGGTAAACCTCATTAAGGCGTCAGATGTCTTTTAGTGTTTTTGGGCTTATGAATAATTGTTTTAATTGCCAGCAAAATCTCGAAGGAATTGTACTAAAGGGTTTCTAGCCATGCAGCTTCTTATTGTATGCAATTAAAACACATTAATGTAAAAAGAAAATGGGAAAAAGGAAACAGAAACTACAAGGCCTAAAACTCTCTTCTGATGTCTAGCAGTTACTGACAGGCTCAATTTCTCATAAAATTTGCATGCATTACCTTAAGAAAACAATCTCTCCATCAGTAAAGACAACTGAAATGGAGCAAGAGAAAATCGTTTTTGTTCGATTTGTAGTTTTTTAAAAACATATCTGCAGAGCTGCTTTATTAAAAACTACAAATTAACATGTTTCAAAAACTCACTGCCAGGGGCTTGTGTCCCTATTTTATTGGTTTAACTCTGTCACTATCTGTATGCCAACAGGGCCAACTTTTACCATTCATAATGTGTGGTTACCCTATTCTCCTGGACCTACCTGAAAATATGAAAGATTACAAAAGTACAGTATTACTAAAAATTCAAATGAGGTTTTGATGGGCAATCTATGCACATGGAGTTTGTTAGATGTTATGACATTCCTTCGCTGGCACTTTGTATTTTCTAAGATACTGTGCAGTACAATTTCACCTCCTTTCTAGGACTCCAGATGTTGACAGTTTAACTCTATGGTACTTCCACAGACTTCTGGCCTTGTCAGTACTTTGCAAAAATACTTCAACTTCAGATATTATTTGACTTAGACGCACACTTTTGCTAGGAGAGAATGTTTGAGATTGAAGAAAAGAACCTTTTGGATGATAATCTTCATATTTCCCCATGGCTTGCAAGCACATCCTAGATTCTAAAGGTCTCAGGGATTTTTAAATGCATTGTTCATCCTTCTTCTGACAAAATAATATCTTCTGTTGAAGTTGGTTTATAAACTGTACTCACAACTTTTATGCTGAGTTCTACAGGATCACTCTAACACACATCTTCATTCACTGCATACCATGTGAGATTAAAGTGTGTGCTGTAATTTATAAAGCTATACATTAATTAAGTCAAGTATTACAGAATAGTAATGTCTCCTATGAAAGCGAAGGTTAGAAACTTGGAATTTAGAAACTTTGAATAACACTAAATTTAAATTGAGCTGCAGTTGATTTTTTTTTTAAATTGCTAAAGCCAGACACTTATCAACAACTCCATGATTTTGGTTGGTATTGTGAGGTTGGCACTCAGATTAACAGTTGTCTGTTTACATTGACTGCATGCTTTCGATTGTTTTCTATGCTGTACATGAGGCCACAGTGTGAATAAACCAACATGATGCTGAGTTAGCAAATCACTTGGATTTGAGTAAGAAAATGTCAAGACCTTGCACCTGATCATAATGAGCTCTGTTCCAAGGCTAATCTATCATATGCTGTTTGAAATCACATTATGTAGTAATCTGTCACATCACTTAAAAAAACACCCAAAGGCAACTTTTAATGAGGTTTTACGGTCAAAAACAAAGCCCTGCTTGTCATCAATGATAGATGTGCTAAACACACTTAACCATATGCTCCCAGACATTTGGAATGGGACAAATTAGCATTACTAACCAAGACCCACACGTTATTTACTATACATAGTTCTTGTGATGCAAGTATACACATACATATGATTTGTTTTAGAATTAATACATTAAATAATTTCTTTACAAAAGTGATAGATTTTATACTGGAAGTGTCAATATACTGTAACTGAATTTATTTCAGGCTATAGGTAAAAAAAATCCTATGATTTGGATACTATAATTGCTTGCATTAATTTTTAAAAATTTGATTTTGGTAGATTTAAATATGCTGTAGCTTTTCTTAGTAAAGAATTAAATATACAAATTCTTAAAACATAACCCTGGGGTGAATATGCAATATAAGCCTAAATATTTAGTTGTAATAGGTGAGGCATTTCTTTGTCAAAGTTAAAAAAAAAAAAAAAAAAAGGTTGGAAAGTAAAGATGTTGTCGAGTTTGTTTAAAAAGAAGAAACTTTGTTTTGAATATCTTTGTTATCTGAGTGGCACTGAGGTAATCCAATCAAATAATATACCAGTTCTGATGTTACACTTTTCTTTAAAAACCTCAGACATAATGTACTGCAAAAAACAGGTAACAAGAACATGGAATTGTTCTTGTTGGAAAACTTGAGATGCATTAGACTGTTGCTCAGACTATGGGCAGCAGCTCTCAAAACAGTCTACAGACATAAACACTGACTTGGCAGCAAATGCTGTGTGACTTTTAACCTTTTAAGGGGCAGTGATTCATAGCCATTTTAAAATAAGCATGCCTTCCTGTCTCAGTGAGTTAAGCTTATTGCAGTGATTCAGCCCTAAGTCCAGTCTGGGGCTTACTCATCTTGCTATTAAGTTTTTTTTTTTCTCTACTGTCCACTTTCAGTGCTTTATCAGATAATTATGTTATGATCCAATAAAAAGCATGTATCATGTATATGTCACTGAATAGCCAAAAAAAATGTCACATATCTTCTAACACAGCCACTTGTTTCATCTGTTTTTTACATTGGTTGTTATATGATTTATTTTATAAATTAACATAAACACGGGGGGAGAGCAGTCAGGTTCATTAAGAACAATCCTGGTAATATGCAAAAGAATGTGTAATGAACTGGAACAGTGTCACTTCATTGTTTTAGTAATCTTGAATGACGATACAATGCTATAACACCTACACTTTTTTAAATAACACAACATTTAGTGTTTCTGTGAATATCCATTTTAAAATCAAAGCATTTTTTAACACATCACAACCCAGACTTGAAGTATTAAGTTCTAAGGAACATTTTGAGGAAAACAGATATTGGGCTATACAAATGTCACAATCATCATATCTTATATTATTCAATATATCTGCAGGAGGCAGGGGATATTTTGTTGTTAGTCTGTATATTTTGGACTAAACACAGTAGGGGATGAGGGGAAATATATAGGTGTCAGCCTTTCACATTTACAATTCTATCCTTAACCTGACATAAATTTAGACATCTTCTTAACATCTGAGCCATTTTTATTTGTTGGAACGTTGAACTATAAAGAGTATAAAACATTTAACATATTTTCAGAGTCAGTAACATTAATAAAAATGAGAGGAGATTTTAAAGATTAGAATAATAAATAACAAAAAATATCCAAACATATTCTCAGACTGTTTTATTCATTACAGGGTCAACATTAAGTCATCTTTTATATTGTACCCTTAAACCAGGAGTGCCTTTGTTCCTTCTTGAAACAGTTACAGTAGTTTTAGCAGAACAATTCAGTTTTATTTATTTATTTTACAAAAGCAAAAACAAACAATAGTAAAGTACAGTAAAACCTCGTTTATCGCGGTTAATCCGTTCCAGACTCGATAAATGAATTTCCGCGAAGTAAGATTCTTTATTTATAAATTGAATATTTTCGCAGTTAGGGCATAGAAAACCTGTTTACGACCTTCTAAATACATTTTTTAACATTATTAGAGCCCTCTAGACATGAAATAACACCCTTCAATCAAAAGTTTAAACTGTGCTCCATGACAAGACAGAGATGACAGTTTCGTTTCACAATTAAAAGAATGCAAACATATCTTCCTCTT
This sequence comes from Polypterus bichir lapradei, assembly GCA_026402145.1. Taxonomy (NCBI): domain Eukaryota; kingdom Metazoa; phylum Chordata; class Cladistia; order Polypteriformes; family Polypteridae; genus Polypterus; species Polypterus bichir. Next base: position 71,785,093 of record JANRMT010062814.1, read on the forward strand.
CAAAGGAGTGCGCATCAGGAGCAGAGAATGTCAGAGAGAGAGAGAGAGAGAGAAAGAGACAGAGAGAGAGAGAAAAGCAAACAATCAAAAATCAATAGGGCTGTTCGGGCGTTTAAGTATGCGAAGCACCGCCGGACAAAGCAGCTGCAAGGAAGGGAGCAATGTGAAGGTAGTCTTTCATCATTTTTTAGAGGAGCGTCCGTATCCTGTAGGCCAATGTGCGAACAGCCCCTCTGCTCACACCCCCTCCGTCAGGAGCAGAGAATGTCAGAAAGAGTAAGAGAGACAGAGAAAAGCAAACAATCAAAAATCAATACGTGCTGTTCAGGCTTTCAAATATGCGAAACACAGTGCGGGAAGCATAGCGTATATCATTGAGGAGTTTTATTTAATACATAATACGTGCTCTGATTGGATAGCTTCTCAGCCATCTGCCAATAGCGTCCCTTGTATGAAATCAACTGGGCAAACCAACTGAGGAAGCATGTACCATAAATTAAAAGACCCATTGTCCGCAGAAATCCGAGAACCAGCGAAAAATCTGTGATATATATTTAGATATGCTTAAATTTAAAATCTGTGATGGAGTGAAGCTGCGAAAGTCGAAGCACGATATAGCGAGGGATCACTGTATTTTGATGAATTCAACACAGTATGATCAACAACCAATAGGATGAACACTACTGGCACAGTGCATGCTAACAATCAACAAAAAACATTTTTCACCCATCGTCAACATTTTCTTGCATTGATGAAAGCATTATATCTTTCTAAGATGAAAGCTACAATGTTACTGTGAAACTGAGAAACTGAAAAGGTTCATCTCCTCCTGTCTTTCATAATTCTTCAGGACTACAAAGCATAAGGTAACATTTCTGGACTTTATTTAGAATGATCACATATATTTTTCTTATAGTATGGACACTTAAACTGCACATAACATTCCAAGTGTTGCCTCACACGTGCATCATATGGCTTATGTATAATGTGGCTTGATTATAATTCATGTGACATGGTATGTGTCTGCTGGGATACTACAACACATGGATAGACTTCCTTAAACATTAAAAAGTGTGCCTTTCTTTTCCTCAAAACGCACTCTAAATTTACAGTCAATTACCCAGTATGAAGATATGTTAATTTTTTTCCTGCACAAAGTTTCAACTGTAATATTCTAGCATGACGAACACAGCAGTAGTACAAAGTCCAGTCTGGGTCAAATAGACATACAGTATACTTACCTTATGTTTGCCAACTGAAACTTGCAGGTCCCATGGTGCTAGTTTTAACCTGGCCCATATACTTACTGCATCATTAAATGTTTAACATTTATACGATATTCAACTCTAAGCAGCTTCTGTTTGCCAATTTTTTGTTGCCAGCCCTATTTTAAATGAACAGCTGGTTATCTCTTCTTATTATCATAATTTCATATACTTGAATCATATTTCACCTTTATCACTGCTGCTTAAACTAAAAGCTTTCATCTCTTTTATAGAGGAAAACTTCAGAGCAAATGAAAGTATGTCATATTTTATTTTCCCATGGCGTCTTTAATGCAATTCACCACCTCAAGGCCTATTCCCTTATGGCTGAAAAACAAAGTAAAATGTTTACTGGATGCTGCAGACCTGAACAGAGGGATATCTTATAGAAAAGTTTTATTTAATTTTCAACTGTGACACAACATGACTATGTTCATGATAAGGCAGCATAATGCATAATTGTCCATAATTCAGCTGTCTTAATCACTTTCAGGCCTTTGCTTTGGATTACTTTATACTTTTTTCCCTTTGGTTTAAGAATGTACCCATTAAAGAAAAAAGTGTGTGTTTTTGTTATTCTTCTTTAATACTGAAAGCATGCATCTGTATCTCAGAGATAACATAATTCCTAGTTTTATCATAGAGCTTCACTAGTGTGCTAAGAATATTCACGTTGGCCAAACAGACCTCACAGTATGAAGCTGTTATCAACATGTCCTTAAAAGTTCACAAGGGAAAGACTGAACAAACTTTCTCATGGACTGGAGCTGACGCACAGTGCACTAATACAGTCAATTGATTTTCCCCAGGGTAGCCTCATCACTAAAAGCCACGGTTGTCAAATGCTTTTCTTACTGTTCTGTTATTTAATCCAACCAATTGCTGGGTTAAACAATACACTGAAGATCCAGGGAAAATAACAAATATAGGATTAAAATCAGTTCTACACTGAAACTTGGAAGCACATATTTTCAGTCGTTAAGCCTTCACCAAGTGTGAGTGACACAAATACAGGAGAGATGTAAAGATGGAAGGCTAGAACTAGTGTGTGAGATCCTAAAGCAAAGCACTGTTCATATTGCAAATTAAATAATTAGATAACAAGATAAATAGAATAGAGGCGCTTATATCTGGCAGAATCAGTGAGATAAAATATTTACAACGCTCCTTTCAAGTTCATTATGCTGATACCTTTCATTAACACAACAGACACACTGGCTATAGGGTTATGTTAACCAAATGTAATTTATAACCCTTCTTGAATCACACTTTTAACTAGACTGTGGTGCACATGTTTCTGCTTTTCAATGACATAAAATATTGGTGTAATGTGTACATAAATATTAGTCCCCAAAATTTCACTATATTTGTTTAACATACTCTCTGTATAACGTAATTTTAAAGCAGCATACAAATCAAACAAACCAATACAAACTTATTCAATCAATTGAAGCAGTAGTAATGCTCTCTTATTGTCTTCCACCTCAGCGGTGGTTCACTGCAAACTCAGCCATTTTAAAATATGCCAAATTAAGAGGGTAGTGTACAGTGAAGTACACTGAATAACTTAATGTCACATGTGATTTGTACTGTACTGTATTGATATATTCGCACATAGATTTAGGTATTTTAAGTTGATCTGACAATATGAGAAACTAAATCAGTGCTGTATTCTGTTTCAGGTGATTCATTAATGATTTTTGCATTAGTGTAATGTATATTGTTTTTAGGTTTGCACTTAATCTGAATTCATAACTGTACTGAGATTGTATGCCATCACAATCAAGTGTACTTAGGGGGTCACAGTTTTCCTTACTTTTTAAAATGTAAAGCAATTTCTCTATAGATGGTTTCCATTTGGCTGTCTGTTGCTAAATGCTGCTGCATTTATTTCAAACAGCATTAACAAGTGACAAACTTTACTGCAGCCATGCAGACTCCTTACAGAGCTTCATGAATGCCTCAGAAGTTTGATATCTGCCACTTCTAAGTGGAGGGAACCATATTTGTGTTTGTGAATATCCAGTGAACACCAAAACCATTCAGTCCCTTGACAACTGGGGTACTTAATTCAGAAGACATTAAAGAGCTTTAGCTGCAAAAGATGGCTCTATAGAATGCTGAATACTCATGCAAGCGGCTTATTTCCTTTTTTCCATTTCTTAAGTTTTTTTTGTAAATAAAAAAAAATGTCACATTTGTTTAACAACCTAATTTTGAATTTCAATGCCTTGAAATAAAAGTATCAGAATAAATAAGCTTTCAGTAAAATTAGAAAACTGGTCAAGGGACTCAGTACTTTTGTAAGACATTATATCTGTCTAGTTTTATACTACTTTCATGTGATGGTCGTCACCTCATCCATTGCAAGTTGTATTCTTGTTTATTCTTTTACATTTTTTTTTCTTAAACTATACTGAAGTGTGATCATTGTGAATAATAATTTGAAACTACACAAATGAAAACATTCAATTAAGTATTTTACATAACCCCGACTAACAGTGACTATTAAATTACTTCTTGGCCTGGTGTGCTTTGAAATAATGTTTATCATTACTTGTGCGAGTGGTAGTATGAGCGAGAATGTTGTTTATCACTATTTAGCAAAATCTTTTCTTATGATACTCCATCACTAACAAGGAAATGTATTCCTTCTGCAAAAATATATAATTGAAATTTTATTTAAATAATTATATAACTATGTTCCATTGTGTTTCATCAGATCTTCTCATCACGTTACATGTTGATCCTCACATGGTATTAAGACACATAGTAATTATCCAAAGCAGAATTGTGTATGAAATTGTAAGCTCTATTCCAAGTTTGTGACACTCACAACTGTAGTTTTAATTATCATCAGCGAAATTCACAAACACTGTGTAATCAAGAGACTCCTGTGAAACACAGGGTGTTAATGAAGGCAGTCCATTTCCAGACATACTCCTCCACAAACTCATAACATAGCACCAGTGCAGGGACACAAGCTAGAAAGCAAGAGGAATTTAAGAAAACTTGCACTGAGTAAACAACAATAAGTCTGAAGTATACCCTTAATTATGAGAAGTATTCATTCAAAAGATCATGTCAGACATCTTCACTTTGATTAACTTGTAGCATAAATTCATCTCAAGCTGTAAGTGCTCTCAGATTTCCCATTATAAAACCTTTTAATGACATGATGAAAAGCTACACTTTATAAGAAAAGGGGGACATCAGACAGCCTGTCGGTAAAAAGCTTTCCCCACATGAGCTCAGAGTCACATGCAAATAATATAAAGTAGTATGTTGATGGTAATCATTATGTTTTGGAAAAGATACAGTAACTTTGTAAGACTTTGTTGTTGGCTTTTTGTTTTTTTACTGTATTTTAACAATACATAAACAGTACCCAGCTAGCAAATATTGGGCTCCATTGAGTACCTCACTATTGGATGCTAGACTCTTGGAATTTTATGTACTTTGTATGTCTGACGAAAAATTATTGACATTCAATTAGGAAAATGTAATAAAACAGTAAATATATAGCACAGACTAACAAGTGTGGAAAGGACCGTTAATAACATAAAAACGCTCACAAATGCCATTGGGTTCGGACTGCTAAGAAATGCTTGTTTCCAATACACTGTCAGCAAATAACCAGATTGAATACCAAATGCCAAGACGATACTGCAGTCTCCGGTGAAAAGGGACATAGTTTTAAATAAAAATAAAAACTTAACAAGCACCACCCTGCAACAGTATGACATTACCATTTAAGGACTTTTAAAACTAATTTCTGACCTAAGGTCTATTTTAGAAGCAGAAAAGCATTAAATCAAAACATTGAAAGAGTTCCCAGACAGCAACAAATCTAAGCAGACGTTAAACATCAGAGGCTATGTGTTTTGTGGTGATGACAGTCTTGAAGAGTGAAATAAACAAGCCTAGAAAAATCACCTTCCACTATTTTACTCTTCTAGATTTCACAAATTGGTCCACGATTAAAAATAAATTCTTATTTTCTTGGCAAAACTAATGACTGTATTAAAGACTAAGTAGAAGACTAAGAGGGTGATGTGAAATGCCTTGCACACCTTCCGTATGCAGTATACTTGTGCTTTCTTTACAGTATTGCTACACTGTTTGCTCCAACCTACTAAACAACTAAGAATGAAGTATGCAAAATGCATAGGAAAAATATAGTTGGGCACAAACTGTGCTGCAGTATAATGTGACTCCCCATGGATTTCTTCTGGTTTTATTTTTGTCTCTTATACAAATGGAAAGATTGAGAGTAATACGTAGTAGAAATGACAACATTCAATCCTATGTGCACTCCACTCCACTAGCAGTACAAGCCAACATGCATGGAAAAATAACTATTCTGATAGAATGGTGGTGGTTTTACATTTGAAGTAAAAATGAATACTATAGAATAATCTTTCTGTGAATGCTAAAGAGTAATTTCAAATTTAAACATTAGTTTTTGGCACTATGTAAGCAATTCCCCTTTCCAACATGGCATCATGAGGATTAAAACAGAAAAATCATCAGTATGTCAGAACCGTTTGATGCTGCTCACAGTACAGGGCAAAGCCAAACAGTGCAAGGAGACAAATCTGTCAAGTAGTGTACTGCTCAAGTCAAGATCAGGAAATACTCGTGGGAACACAGTCAAGGATGTGTGCGATCCAACTGACATTAAAAGAGGAGATTGGCGGCTCAGCTACTGTCCCTGAGAGACTTAATTACGTAACGTGGTGTTTTCTATAATTTAAATTACTTTTATGAGAATGTTCTGTAATGCCAATTTTCTGTTTCCTGTGTCCAAAGGGTGGAAATGGATTGCTGTTAATGAGGTTGAATTATTCAGCTCTTGGTAAAAGCATACAGTAAACAAACCATTCATAAACACTGTTTCAGTAGAAAAGGGGGGTTTCATGAATCCACGTTAAAAGATTTGTTTTTGGGTGATGAATTCCAAATGTCTTGAATAATTATTTCATTTATGAAGCACTACGGTATTAATACAACAGTGGAGATAAGCATGAGTTGGTGTGACAGAGCGAAGTGATCCAGTTGCACAATTGACTGCTGCTCTCGGATAAAGATCTCATTCAAGTGCTGCACAGACCTAAAATGTTCCCATCTAGAACTGGAATAGACAGGCCATAAAATCTATAAAGGACAGAGTGACTAGCACACATCTTATGGAGTGAGAACAAACCATCCTGGGCTGTAGTACTAACCGGACTCATATGCATATATAGTACAAGTCTGAAAGGCATGTACAAGCACAAGGAAATAACTTAAAAGCCCACCCCAGGGATTCTGCTTCTGGAAGTAACCAGCAGAAAAGTAAAGTGAGTTGGTGTCAGTGAGGTGCTTTGTTCAGGTCTGGTGGGCTAACCTTCATTGGGAAAATGTTTTCAGCTACTTTTGAAAAGCTACAATTATCCCCCTTTAATTAACTAAATAATTAAAACGTACAACATTTTCCTAATCAAGGCTGCATATTTTATATCATTGTCTTATCCTTGGGTGGCACGGTGGTGCAGTGGTAGCGCTGCTGCCTCGCAGTTAGGAGACCCGGGTTCGCTTCCCGGGTCCTCCCTGCGTGGAGTTTGCATGTTCTCCCTGTGTCTGTGTGGGTTTCCTCCGAGTACTCTGGTTTCCTACCACAGTTCAAAGACATGCAGGTTAGGTGCATTGGCGATCCTAAATTGTCCCTAGTGTGTGTGCATGTGCCCTGTGGTGGGCTGGCACCCTGCCTGGGATTTGTTTCCTGCCTTGCGCCCTGTGTTGGCTGGGATTGGCTCCAGTAGACGCCAGTGACCCTGTAATTAGGATATAGCGGGTTGGATAATGGATGGATGGATGTCTTATCCTTACAATCTTGATTAGTGAGTGATAAGAGGAAGATGGAAAGCAGTCACCAACTTTACTGGTAAAATGTTTAAGTTGACAGATGGCAGAAAGTCAAAAACCTACCTTATAAAGTGTTACCAGTTTTATCTCCAAAAGCCCTACTCTTGATCTTGTGCATTAATCCACTATAGTAGCAACATTGAAGTGATACAGCAAAAACCAAAGCTAGGCCACAGTCTAGCCAGTAAATTAGGGTATATAGCACAGCTACCTAATCACATCACAAACTGCATGTGTGGTGAAAATGGGAGGTATAAGAGAGTAAGACACATTAAATGTGACCACCCAACTTACTGTACTATCAGGTTTCAAAAATTGTTTAGGCTTTCTATTTGCACATCTCCATCTAAACTACTCTTTAAAACCTTCAAGAAATAAGCCTGGATTGCTCACTTACCTGAACTTGTCCTTTTCCCATGATCTTGTCTACAATCTCATTGTCATCTTTGTTCAATTTGGATTTGTCATAACATTTCTCATAGCACAAAATCCGCAAACACTGGGATCCTTCAAGTTCAATTTCAAACTCCTAACCAAAAAAAAATCAATTTTAAATAAAATTTTGTCTCATACCAAATACTCTTGTAAACTTTCTGCATAAAGCCATTTTTACTCAACTATGAATGGACATATAAAATGACACAAAATACCATTATTGTATTTTAAACTCTGCCTTTGTTAAGCTAAGTTATCTCCAATGCACAAAATTGCCTTATATAAAATATAACCTAAGGCTTGACTTGTGTCTGTTTGAATTCATAGAGATGCTCATGATTTCAGAGCAGGATACCTTATGTTACTTGTTGATTGCAGAATGGCCTTGTGTGAGCTTTACTGTGGTTATGTACAGTAAGTGAGTGTATCCTGCAATGGACCGGGTCCTTTTACAGTGTGTGCTGCTGGTGGTCCCTGTGACCCCAAATTAGATCAAGCGGGTCTGAGACTGTTATGTCAGGTTGTAAAAAAGGCTTTGAATGACAAATAATGTCATCTTCCAACATAATGGGCCAATAATAATAATTAAGCCCACTTGAAACTTTTTTCAAGTTTTTTTTTTTTTTTTTTTTTACAAATACCTGTAATTATAAAAACAAACTGGAAATTATTTATTCTATAAGTATTCATTTTAGAGACTAAAGAAAAGCAACTTTCAGTCATTTTATATGCTACCTTTCAATCTTTACTTCTCCTATTATGAAAATTTGTTACTGCAGCTAAATGAATTTGTCTTTAAGGCAAATTTTAGATCACACATGGTTTAAATATTAGGAAATGTGCAACTAAGGGACAGTTGTGAATGGAAGTGAATTCTTAACTTTGATTTGTATCTGTTTCTCATTATTGGCAGCTTTTCAAAATAGGGCTACTCAGCAGACAATTCAAAGAAACAGAATATATGAATTTAATAAACTTTCTTAATGCTAATCTAGCTAAAGGAAAGTCCATACTTTTAAAGATATTCGCAAAAACATGGACTAAAAGCACAAACTGGAAAACAAAAGAAGTACTCATACAGAGTTTGGTTAAAGGCAGCTTGTAATTAAGATATGAAAACTCTTTCTACGTGTAGGTATATTTAAGTCTCCACAATAGTAATCCAATACTTTTTGTAAAACCTAGTTTGGGAGTTTCAAAAGAAGACAGCATTGTGAAACATTTTTCTACTTTAAGCTATGGCTGAGCAGGTTACCTCATTCCACTGTGGTTCAGTTGTGTCCCTGAAGACTCTTGTCTTTGCTTTGCTAACAAAATACCCAAAAGAATCAACTTCAAGTGTACAGTAAAGATCTGAAAGATAGAAAAAAAACAGACTCTGGTAAAAGCTGTTAGCAGTTTGAAAAACTTCTGCTAAGAATTTTTATTATACATTCATTTTAAAGTTCCGAATGAAACATTAGAATTGATATAAACTATATATGTATACATTGTCCTTTTATATAAATCTCCATACACATTTTTAATTTACTTTATTGGATTTTGAGAATGTATTTTTCCAAGAACCTGCATGCCTTGCAAAAATTATATTCTTGATAATTAAAGTTAAGCCCCTTCCTCTCACTAGTGAGTCAGATCATTTTGTTTTTTTCCTTCCTTCCTGTATGTACAGAGCTGTTAACACTAGAATTACCAAAGCTTACGAAAAAACTCATAAATCCAGCCCACCTTAAATCCGCTCGCACCTCCCCATTCAGCGTCCTTTGTGTTGTAAATGTGTCAATAAGCCCAAGCAGCAAGCAGCCTGCTATACCATCCCACTCACCGCTTTAGAAACGACAAAAACCTCTCCCAACTGAAGCTTAGTTTATCAGGGAGTCCTAGAGCTGTATAGGCTAAAAAATATATCGTTATTTGGAACACATGCATTTCATGTGTGTTCCGTGTCTATAAAGATCTACTGTCTATGTAAGTGTAGGATGACAAAAATGTTGAACACATACCTAAAAGACGAACTTTTTTCATGTTTTAGTACTAACAATAAAAATTTGACATTAAGTGTATATGTGTGAAGTCCAAATATCAAATAAGCACTTTCACAAAAGGTACAAGTATTACAAAACAAGTGCACTTTTATTCAAGACTATAACTGAAGAAAAAGAAATCGGATTAGTGTGGCTTTTTGTAACCATTTCCTGTTAAAGATAAAAGAAAATAATCTGTATGATTCACAGTAAAAGCAACGGGTAGCAGAGATTTTTAAACGGAAAATAAGAAGAATAGTCTGATGTATCAGGGTTTTATACACTAAATTAGCAAATGAATGCTGACAATGAGAAGAGCAAAACACACAATCAGAAAGCAACAAGAAAGTAAAAAAAGAAAAAACAAAGTAGAAATGAAATTTCTTTAAAAAAATGTGCTGTCTGACGATTTTCTCCTGCATTTTGAAAAAAGTTCAAGTACTATCTGAACTCACAGCTCAAAAGATAGGCACCATTTCCAGACACTTGTGACAAAACACATATATACACAGGGAAGGCACCACCCAGGAACCTTACCTGGCCAGGACGCCCACAGCACGCAAGGACAGAGGGAGACACCTTGCACAGGGTTTTGTCTCCCCCAGGCAACTAGAAGGTAGCCCCCTGGGTGGCGGCATTGCCACGGATTCCCACAGGGCATAATGGGAATTGGAGTTTGGGAATTGGAGTTTGCCAACTCAGCTCTGTTGGGTTCCTTGGGTGCCTCGGGAGAATGGTGAGCCCTACTTTGTTGGGCTCCAACCTTATCCAGAAGTGCTTCCGAGCCACTGCTTTGGGACACTGGAAGTACTTAAAAAGATTTACATAAAAAGAACTGCTTGCCACAACTTGAGGAGCCAGAGTCGTGAGGAGGCGGACAACACTTGTGAGGAGGAGTGTCCTGGGGGGAGGAGAGAGAGAGAGAAGACAGAGAAAGTTTTGAAGTGCTTTATTGTGGCTGTGCTTTGCATTTGTGCTTGGTGCTGTGGGAAACACTTATTTGAAGTGTTTCCTATGAAGCAGAATAATGAATCCTATTGTTTGTGAAAGACTTGTGTAGGTGCCTGTGTTCTGTCAGATTCTTGGGGAGCTGGAATGCCCCCTGGTGTCCACAAGTGACGTAATTGGCAGGATTCCTGTCCTTATGCTGGTAGGAACCTGGTTTTAAAAAGTCTTGTAGCTACAAGTGGCTCACTGATGAGAGACTTCCTTCTGCCATGGGGAAGAAGGAGTCTAAGCAGGCTAAGAACGCAGCAAGAAGCCAGGCACTCAACATTACACATGCATACACATACACACACACACATCACCCCCTTAATAGCACATGGCCTCAGACTCGTCCAATCTGCAGTATGTGATGGTATCACAACAACACAAACAAGGATAAAAACATAGAAAGAGTAGAATAAAACATTTTTTACCGAATCATGACACAGTAATTACAAACTATATTCTAGAAAACTGTTTCAGTAACAACTCAGAACCACAATATAAGTGGAAAGATATTCACATGATCATAGACCTAAACAGCAAAGACACTTGTGGTCTCCTCTGATGCCTCCATGTCAGATGAGCATAACACCTTTCATGCTTGTTTTAAATCCAACCACATAAAAAACAACCAACATAAGCAGAGCTCCACTATTTGATCAGGATCTCAAGTCATCCATCTAATAAAGTGTGGTCTATGGCCGGCCAGTCATCCCGGCCAATAGCCCCAGGCTGCCAGATGGAGCCCTCCCTGTGGCATGGAGGTGCCCCAAATACCAGCAGGGAATTATGGACAATGGAGTTTTCATCCACAGCCCTGCTGGATACCACAGGGGCCGCTAGATGGAGCTGCAGGGAGGAACAAAGATTATTTTTCCCATGCCCCAGAAGTACGTCCGAGTCACATGGACAAGAGGAATGACATACTTCCGGGGTGAAGAAAAAGGATTTTTATCTGACCCGGAAGTGTTCCTAGTCACGCGGTCAGAGAGGGTGAAGCACTTCCGGGTCAAGGACTATAAGAGGACTGTGGGAACTCCCAGACTGCGAGCTGAGCTGGGTGGAATTGTGGCAACGCGTCTGGGAGTGGTGGAGTATTATTGTTTATTGTATTGGAGTATTTAATGAGCATTGTGGAGTGGAGGGTGCTTTGTGCACTATTTTTAATTAATAAAGTCAACATTTGAACTTTTATCTGGTGTCTGACGTCTTGGACAAGGGTTCAAGGGAGCGATATCTGTCACAAAAGGTAAAGACAGAAGGCTGAATGTTGATCCGTGAGCATATATCTTTTGTGCAACATCCTTAATACGTCCCTGTATTTTCTGCTTTAAGTACATGCTACTGTTCCAGTGCCAAAGAAATCATCACTCTCAGGTTTGTTTGATTACCGGCCTATGGCACTTATTCCTATCATCATGAAGTACATCAAATAGATGGCCATGGCACATATCAAATCAAGAATGCCAGGCACACTGGACACATCTCCGTTTGCCTACTGCAGAATTTCCATTGCTGTTTATGTAGCACTAGCCCATCTTGACAAGAAAAAAAAGTGTGACAATGTTTTTCACTGACTTAACCTTTCACCATCAATATCATCATCCCCTAAAAGTACTAGCATAATTCTAGGCCATGGACTCAATACTATAGTGCACAATTGGCTCCAGGACCTCCTACCTTGTAGACCTCAGATTGTCAGGTTGAACACTAAAACACAGCTCACCTGTTTTTTCCTGCTTATGTATGACTGTGTTTCCAGGCATGACATAAATCCATCATCAAGTAGTGAGACAAACAATAGTGAGGAAGATAAACATTACTGAATAACAACATTGTGCCTCAACACTAGCAAACAAAGAAGCTGGCTGTAGAGCTCAGAAGACTTAGAGTGTTATGTGTCTACTAATATTAATGGTGTTAATATGGAAAAAGCAAGAAACTTTATGTACAAATAGGTCAACATCACTTAGGATCTGTTATGGCTCATCAGTACCACGTGAAGTCCTGAGAAGGTTCAATAGCGCCTTAATTATTTGAGAAGGCTTAGGAAACTCAAATCAGCCGACTAAAATCTTCACTAACTTCTGCAGATATAGTAAATAACATATTGTATTAACTAAGGAAATCAGAGTCTGGTACTGTAACTACTTTACGGCTGACTGCATGACTAAAAGACATTTATGACAAGACATGACTAAAGAAAGTCCTTCTTATCATCTCAGACTCCATTAAAACCAGAAGCAAACTGTTTGTCCTGAGCCATCCTACAAGCAATATGATAAACCCTTTGCCAATTCACTGTTATATCACTGTTATCTTCTTCTCATGTGATGTTGGTGTCGCTATGTAAGCACCTGCACTACAGATTCAGTATCACTGGTGATTCTGTATCTCTTTTGCTTGTATTGCCTAGATGTTTCTAACTATGTCTGGTAAATATTTGTATGTGATATTAAGAATGTTTAATTTAATCTTTTTGCTCATGTATTTTCATCTACTGCTACTGTTTATTTAAATTGCTCTTTTCAGTAATCTAGTCTGCTACACAGATGCATTCTACTGTACAGCTTGTCCTGTACTGCTGAATGTTTGAAGTTTCTTGGACTAGGAACATATATTTTCTGTGCTACTAAAAGGTATAATTACAATACACTGAATTGAACTGAAGCTGGGAGTGTTCATTACAGTCATTTATTTCATCACAGCTTTGCCAAGGCTTACATTTCAGGAGAAGACTACAATTATAATCAATTTTATAAATTGAAAAAAAATAAAATAAAAAAATCACACACAGTTGTATTTACATAAAAATGGAAAATTCTAATATGTTTTCAAGAAAAGACAAATTCTGAGATATATCCAATTATTAAGTAAATTCTATTGCAAGAAATATAAACATTTTTTTCTAATGATTTGATAGTAAAATGATGAGAATAGTCAGTCATTCAGTTGTAAGTGACAACCTTTTTAACTATTACCATTTTGTAGGAAATCAGAAATGAATGAAGGATGGAGTGCTGGCTAGGTCAGGTACTGGAATAATTAAAAATATTTTGTATCTCTTGCCCTCTGTGTACATTCAGCACCTCTCCTCTGTATCTGTGTGAACATCTGTTTACCAGCATTCCTTCTGTCGAGGGCGTTCCTGCACAGTCTGCATGAAAAAACTATGTAATTGTTTTTGAGGTGCCCTTCTCGCCTCTTGTCTGATTTTATACTTTCATGTTTGAAGGTGACTCTCAGCATACCACCTACGCCTTTACTCCTCCTCAGGCATCTCACACACACACTTCCTCTTCTGCCACATCATCAAAGCCAAACTGATTGCTCTGAGGGGATGGATACACAGACCTTAGCATTTTTATTATATAGTAGACGTCTTAAAAAAAGAAAAATGAATGTGATATACAGTGGTGGGAAATAACACCTAAGTGGCTAGTCTACAATGGTGAGAAAATTAGGTTCTCCATATGAACATGGTCATTTCAAAAACCAGTCAGACACTCAGGTGGTTCAAAGTAATACTCTAATGGTACTATATTTAATGTGTTAGTGGTACGGTAGCAAAGTCTCACAGAGGTGTATTTTATGTCTAGGAAAGAGAGACGCTGACAGCTGGTAAGTGCAACAACTCAAAACCTTTTTTATTGTCATCCCTCCTTTTCCTCCTTCAGACCAAAGCAATCAAGCTCATCTCACCAAACAGCAGACCTACTGCACATGGCTGCATAATCTAACCCTGCAATTAAAATCACAGTGCAGATATATAACATTTCTCTCCCCTCCCACCAAAAGCAAAGAAATCCAAGTATATAACAGAACAGTTAAACATGAAATGTAGTAACAAAATCCTGCAAGTGTCCAGGGCGAGAACGCAACCGAATGGGACGTGGAGATGGCTCCTGGGGCTGAATAACAGGCTCGGTTTCATTTTGTGCTACATCAGGATGGATAACAGAGTCACCCAGCCATACGTTTGGAATGGCCGAAGAATTTTCATTGTGTTTGTCAGCAGGATGTAATTCTACAACAGATGATGGTGGTGACACCTTTTGAAGACATGTGGCATGTCACCGAGAACCATCAGCAAGACCAAATGTGGCTGGGCCAAGCTGTCGGGTGACTTGTACTGGTGAGGACCAGAAAGAGGCCATTTTGTTATTGCGGTGCGGCTTCCGAACTCTTACCCAGTCCGAGACTGCTATGCTGACCTCCTTGACCCGTTTTGATTGATCAAACCTTTGTTTCATTCTGTGTTGCTGTCTGGTGACAGAGTGCTTAACGTGAGGAATTGAAGGAAGGGCACAGGGAATACTCTGACCAAAAAAAGGACGAAGTCTGTCGAGAGGTAGGGAGGAAGGCAGGCGAGACTCCAGTTGTGCTATGCTGGGATGATCTGTAGTGCAAGAGGGTATTAAGCAGAGCCTGATCAAAAGAACACCCTTGTGCCTGGTGTTCCCTAAGGCCATTTTTTAGTGTTTGGTTGAAACATTCCACCCCTCCATGCCAAATTTTATGTCTAGGAAAGAGAGATGCTGACAGCTGGTAAGTGCAACAACTCAAAACCTTTTTTATTGTCCTCCCTCCTTTTCCTCCTTCAGACCAAAGCAATCAAGCTCATCTCACCAAACAGGTAGACCTACCGCACATGGCTGCATAATCTAACCCTGCAATTAATATCACAGTGTAGATATATAACAGTGTACAGTTGGTAGGACTGCTATATCATCTTATTTTGTGAGGCTAATTTAAAATGTATTTAATTTAATTATAGATTTAAAATGAAAACTCAATAATGCACTGTAGACTTCATTTCTTCTAACCAAAACACACTGCAACATGACACTATACTACATAACACAGTTATGGCAGTTATAACCTTTATATGAATATGAGTGCAGTTAAAAATTTGTCCATGTTTAGCATACTAATAAAATTTGATAAACTATTTAGTAAGCAACACTTATTTTAAATCTTAGGTTTTTAACTTTCCCTTGGGCAGCTACACACCGATGGAGACGTTGTTCCCACTGTTGGTAGCAGCGCTGGAAGTCTTCAACCGGTATGGACTTCAGCATGTCCGTTACACTTTTTTGGATGTTTTCTAAAGTCCCGAAATGACGTCCTTTGAGGACATTTTTCAGTTTAGGAAAAAGGAAAAAGTCACATGGACTGAGGTCAGGTGAATAAGGGGGCTGGGGAACCACAGGAATGCGTTTTTTCGATTGTCCTTCTGCTCAATTGTGAGATTTTTCGGCACCATTTTGGCACAGACCTTTCGCATGTGCAAATGTTCAGTCAAAATTTGATGAATGGTAAATCTGTTCAAATTTAATTGTTCACTCAACATTCTTAATGTTAAACGACGGTCTGATCTCACAAGAGTGTTCACACGTTCGATGTTTTCATTGGTTTTCAAAGTTGAAGGCCTCCCTGAAAAACTTGAGCTCGGGACAAAGAATGTTCCCCATAGGCCTGTTTTAACTTTTCAAACGTCACACTTCCCGATTCTCCAAGCTTAACACAAAATTTAATGGCACAACGTTGCTCCAAATTCCGCTGTTCCATTTTGCGTGACGCACAACCAAAAACACAACTTCGCTAATAGCAGTCACAAAAATCACGTAGTTAACGGAAGGAGTTGAAACTCGCACTGAGCTATGGGAGGGTACTGATACACATGCTCTATCAAGGACAACAGCACAGCGTTGCCAGATCGCTTGCAGTGTTGCCAGTCTCATTACTTTTCTGCCACACCTCGTATTTGTTCTGTTAGCACACCTTAAGACTGATAATTAGTGCAAAAATGTTGAGATCCATTATTTAAAAAAATCTACATACACACACATTATATATAATGAAAACAAAGGAAACTTTATCAAAGAGCTAGTTAAACTATAAGAAACACTACCTCAATAGAAGGTCCGGCTCTAGCTTGATCCTGTATTAAACATTTGATAGTGGGAGATATAATGGTTATACAGGAAATATTACGAGTAAAAATTGCTGAATTTATAGCACTTTTGTTTTCTGTTTTATTTATTTACTTATGATTTATTTTGACTTTTTATTTAAAAAAAAAAAATCACAGCTTAACAGAAGTTCTATGTGCATTGTCTTACATTTTAGTTTAATCATTATTTACTGTGTATTACAATACTTAGTTACTGTCCTGAATACTTTATTGTGACAATTGTTTTGGAGATATTGGCTTTTCTAAACTCAAGGCTCAAATGGGGAATGACATCTCTTCCTGAAGGGGTGAAACAGAGAGGCACAGCGTTACTGTTTTAAATCATCAGAGAATTGTTACTGGAATCTAGTGGTGGTTATACACAGCATACAAGAAATGCCATGCTTGAGTACAAGGACACTTCATTTTAATTCAATTCAGTGCATATGGTAGCAGAACATCTACTATCAAAGGTCAAAAATTGAATTTGTAATTTTGTTATAACTGTGATTTGTAGTGGGATGTAGTCTTCTGAATAAACTAAAGAGGCCTTCGAAAAGTTATTTTATTTTTTACATAACACTCTTGCTAAAATGCAAATCTTACCTAGATCTTAGATATCAGTTTGCATAACTGAATAACCCTGATTAATTAATGTTCTGTTATGTAACACTGCAAAACAAAGAAGTACATGGAAACTGCTTAAAAATCTATAAACCTCGTGAAAATCAGCCAAAAAAAGCTTAGATTCTCAACTTTGAAATAAATGTTAAACAATTTCCAGAGACTGTTTTTAATGAATTACTCTAGCTAAAAATAATATGAACCCAGAGTTTTCATATGTTTCTATTACAATAATAGCCTCAGTTTTATGCGATAAGAATGAAGGGGGAACATGTGGAGTGTATTCAGATTTTTCTATTTAATGGCTTTATTATTTCATGTACTTACTGTTACTAGCTATGGTTAGTGACAGAAACCCTGTTAAATTCTGTTGTGTAGTAAGCTACTTATGATAGAGGGTAAGCCTCTCAGCACTTCCTAAATGGGATTAATTTATAATAGGGAAAGGGTGAAATATTTCAGATTTACAAAAATAAAGTCATTGAAAATATCAAATTAGCTTGGTCAAACACTATTACTGCTACAATTAAAAAGCAAAAATATTAAATATGCTTACAGCTTATTGTGAAGTGACGTAAATGTCATCTGGTACTTACTAGCTGATTCTTTAAAACCTTTTGCAGAGTGTACAATGACATGGAGGAATCCATACAACCCTGGTGATTCATCATCTGTGAATACAAGAAGACAAAATCAATTAACATTTTATCAGATAACAAGGTTTAAAGAAAAGTAGAAAGTTAATGAAAAAGCAGAAGGTTGCAGGCAACTATGCAAATAGGAACAGGAACCACAAAGTTTAAGAACATTGAATTTACTACAGGAATAACACACCGTAAATCTCAAAGTGCAGAACTAAAAGATATATGCAAGTCGGTAAAGCAGATATTGGTTGTCTACATCCAATACGTTGTACGTTAGTCTATGATCTATACATAGAAGCTATAATAATAACTCTAACATGAAACCCATGACAAGATCCAGTTTTTTTTTTTTTTATTCATCGTGTTATTAATTGATTCACAACCATGATCCAGGGACTCATTTAATAAAGACTTCATAGCATGCTTTCCATTCAAGGCTAATTTCTGCTTTATGCCTGATGCTACCTGGAACTAAACTATATGAATTGATAGTAGAAGTAGCTGCAGTATTAGTACTGTCATGTGTACAAAACAATGGTGAAATTCATACAGAGTTGTAAAGGAGCAGGATTGACTGATATCATACACAAAGTACATAGTGCATTAGACTGCCATCCTCACTTGTGATGCCCAAAGTTGAAAGGTCACTACATTTAGCAACCTTAAATTACAGATCATTTCATTATGTATTCTAGGAATCAACTATGCAAAGTTTTTGTGATGATAGTATCAAGTCTTTGGAAAGAGGTAGATACAGAGACAATTATATAAAAAGGTAGATGCCAGATATGCCACATGACAACTAACATCAGAAAAGACTGGGTCTTGGTGTGGAACAAAGGCAGCAGTTTTTCACTATACCACCAGTCTTAATCAGAGGCTACTTGGTGCATCTTGTAAAACTCCTGGTTTAATAAATTCTAATTTCGAAATGCCTCAGCAGTTGTGGACTTTTATTACAACTTTTAATTAGAGATTAATTCAACATTTAATCGAAATCTTTGGTTAAATAGCCAGCTTGTTGTTCAACATTTTAAGCAAGTGTGTGGACGAAGAAGCAGTCACTTAGCACACTTGTTTAATACTGATTGAAAATACTCTTTATTACAATTGATCTTAATCTTAAATACTGAGCAATTTTCACTAAACATACTTGTTTCTGGTAAAATCTCTGCAAGAAACAAAAACATGATACCAGTTCTACTAAATCCACTTTCAATAATGTTTTTTGGCCACTGTGGACTTCCAGAAAAGTACTTTGAGGTCAATGTGCATACTGAATTCACAATGCTATACTTTTCATTTTATTCACTGCATATAAACTACAGTACAATAAGTGTATCTCTAAAACCATTATAAGCAGCAACCTGCGACCCTGTTAATGCACAAATGTGGCAACTCACCTACTGTCTCTCATTTCTGTTTTTAGGTCACCTTTTTATCCTCCCAGTTTCTAATCTGGTTATGATTCTAAAAACATTTATTTTAACTCTAACTGTAAAGTCAAGTGACACTATAGTGAGAGCCAATGGATGCTACACATTCCAAACAGGATGTTACCATCATTACAGAATCTCAACTAGGAATGCACTATAGAAATGCTATAAAACAGCAGGCCGCTAGCTGGCAACAAGAATAATCTGCTCACATGGTAAAGAGGAGGAAGAAACCACTAGTGTGGAAAAGGAAGGCCATGAAGTAGGAAAGAGCACTTTAATTACGTGCTGAAGTAGAAAGTATTTAGGAAGGATATAGAATTTGGTGTTTTGTTCACTTTTTTGTTCTTTATGTCATACGTGTGCATCTATAGATCATCCTCTGGGCTTTTCACAGGAATGAACTTGCACCCCAGGTTGAAAGGGGGCGCTGGCGGTAACCTTATCCTCTGTTTCCTCCACAGTGTCGAGAAGACGCCCACTAAGGGCAACACACTCCACCCTTCCAGTTTCCCTGCTGCATATCCCATGATTCCCAGAAGTAGGCATCACTCAGTCCAAGAACACACCGCAGGATTGAGTTATTTCCTGCCGTGACTTTACAAGACTTAAAAGCCAAGAGAAACATTCTTCACAAGGACCATGCTTTTATTGTTTATTAAGAGCCATTGAGCATGTGTTTTGGTTGAACTCTAGCTTATTAAATGGGGATGATTGGGTTGGTGCCACAATATTTTCTCATTTGTAAACCTGCAGTTCTTCCAATGACTACAATATTATGTACATCCCTCCATTCACCTTCTACTGCACGTTCTGTATTTGTCAGTAAAATACCTGTCCTATCCCTTACTGAAATGTGTTGGTGTTTTTATGGTTATGGTTAAGTCCACTCCACAGCACTCCCATCCAATCACACAACACAGCTATGGGAATTAATCACTTAACACCAGAGATGTTCAAATATCTATTAATGACATAAATAATTAAAGATCCTGTCTCCAAAAAAGCATCTCAGAACATACATGGTTATCTTAGCAAGCATTCATGAGCCATTTGTTTTGGCTCATAGCTACTGTTATCCTCCAGTAATGGAAACTGTGTGCTCAGGTGCCTATGAAACATCTAGTAAAATTGATGGCGTTTGGTCTTTCCTTGACAGAAAATAAATCTGGGGAAATTTTTGGGAGCAATAAAAATGCATGTTTAAAAACTAGGTCATAATTCCCCTTAATCATCCGTGAATTCTATTCAAAGAACACAATTTCTGTTGTGGCAATATCATGCTATGGGGGTGCTGTCTGAAGCTGGGACAGGGCGCTTATCAGGAAAAAACGGAGGATAAATAATGTAAAATACAGACACATGTTTAAAGAAATTGTGTAGTCTTGTGGAAAAACTATTAAAAAAAAAAAGAAACTATAAATTAAAAGACCATTCACCTTTCAACATCACGATTTATTAATAGCAACTATACAGCGATTGAATGGAAGGATTGAGAACGTTCTTGAGAAGACTTGTCAGCTTGGAAACCTAAATTTCATTGAAAATGATTAGGTTGACATGAAGAGGACAGTCCATCAAGTGTCATCTCTTACTGTAGTTTGACTAAGCTTGAATAATTCTTTAAGTAGAAATGGGCAAATACTCCTCACTGTAGGTGTCCAAACTTGGTAGTGATTTATCCTAACAGACTCAATGCTATAATTCAAGGAAAATGTATTTTACCAAGTATTATCTCAGGCGGCATTTTCTTAGCCAAGCAATTTGTAAATAAGCTGGAAAAGGAATTTTTATTGGTCTTCCCTTTTGCTTTTAACACAAAATATGCAAACATGTTGAAGGTGGTGGTGACTTTCATTTGATTTTCATATTGGGTGGACACAAAATGTAGGATTTCGTGGTATTTTATACACCGGACCATATTACTACTACTGCTTTCTACAGTCAGGGCCATAAGCATTTTAATAGTGACAAAATGTTCACAATTTTGGCTATGTACACGATCACAATAGATTGGAAACAAAGCAATCAAGACATGATTGAAATATAGAGTTCCTACTTTAATTCAAGGGATTTAAGAATAAAATATTTT
>JANRMT010062814.1:71806865-71839081 GCA_026402145.1 Polypterus bichir lapradei
GATTTATATGAGTATTGTGGAGAGGAGGGTGCTTTGTGCACATTATTGTTATAATAAATCCATTATTTGGACTTTTATCTGGAGTCTGACGTTTGATCTGAGGGTTCAAGGGGACGATAGCGCCCCTATCTGTCACAATAGATAATTTGCTTTTCAGCCTTGACCACACCCCTCCACACTGCTCGCCAAATCATTACACCTACTGTGCACATCCACTCTCTGTTGCACCCCGTGACAGTGCTCGCCCTTTAACGCAGTCAATTATAATGGCAAGGCAGAAAAGCAAATTATCTATTGTGACAGATAGGGGCGCTATCGTCCCCTTGAACCCTCAGATCAAACGTCAGACTCCAGATAAAAGTCCAAATAATGGATTTATTATAACAATAATGTGCACAAAGCACCCTCCTCTCCACAATACTCATATAAATCACCAATACAATACCCAATAATCAATCCTCCACTCTCCCAGAGGCGTTGCTACCCTGCCACCCAGCTCAGCTCGTTTGTCTGGGATTTCCCATAGTCCTTTATAGTCCTTGACCCAGAAGTGTTTTGCTCCTCTCAGTCCATGTGATTGGTAATACTTCCGAGTCAGACAAAACTCTTCTTTTTCATCCCGGAAGCACGTCATTTCCTCTGTCCATGTGACTAGGACGGTCACATGGATACTTTCGGGTTATAGGGCAAATATAAGTCTTTGAGTCTCCCTGCAGCGTCCCCTTGCAGCCCCCATAGTATCCAGCAGGGCTGTGAAGGAAAACTCCAATTCGGGGCACCTCCATGCTACCGGAAGGGCTCCATCACGGGGGTATTAGCTGGGATGAACGGCCGGCCATAGTTCACACTATCCAAGAATGTCGAATTTTAGATCGCGATAAAAAAAGAGCAACAAGAGCTTATAATGAACGTTGAAAAAAAGAAAATGAACAAAAAAGAACTGAAAATAATAAAAATCAAGAATAAAGAGAATCGTCCAGTAAACGAAAAAGAGAAAAATATCTTGAACAATGTGTGAACTGCAATGCAAAAAAGAAATGTTTATAGAATGTAAGTTAAAGGATAAGTAATTAATATTGTTTTTGATGAGGCATTAATGTAATTTAATTTTTTACTTACTTTATTACATTTTATTATGATTTTACTTCTACATTTACTTTTTTACTTTTACGTTTTATTAATTATTGGTATTTAAAATAGACCGTTGTAGTGAAATACTCAAGTAACAGATTTTCTCTCTATAATAACTAAGGACCAAACCATCTTCCTCCCGCACCCTGCAAACTTTTTTATATACCATCTCTTTAAATACAATCACTTTCTCTAACGAAGGTGTGTCCCGACACCCTTCGAGTGGCTCAGCCTGCAACCCGTCCACGAGGGTTGGCGAGCGAAGCGACCAGGGGACAGAGCTCCCTAGTAATCATAAATACAATAAACAATTTCAATATTTGGTTGAAAAATGTTTACAATCAATGCCTGAAGTCTGGAATCCGTGGCCATCTCCAACTTCTGGGTTTCCACACTAGTGATACTTTGACAGGCCTTTACTGCAGCTGTCTTCAGGTGCTGCTTGTTTGCTAGACTTTCTTCCATCAGTTTTGTCTTCAGCAAATCAAATGCATGTCCAGTTGCATTGAGGACAATTGATCGATTTAATCAATGATGAACATAAAGCCCCATACGCTTCATAATTCATCCTGTTACTTCTGCCAGCAATCATATCATCAATAAACACTAATGACTGACTTACATTCACAGCCATGCATGATCATGCCATAAAACCGCCTCCACTGTTCCAGAGGATGTAGTATTCATCGGATCATGAGCCATTTCTTCTCTTCTCCATACTCTTCTCTTTCTATCATTCTGGTACATATTGATCTTGGCTTTCTTTGTCCAAAGAAAATTGCTCCAGAACTGGACAGGCTTTAAAAACATGTTTTCTGGCAAAGTCTATTCTGTCCTTCCTACAGTATGCATGGGGTTTACCAGTTATTTGCACCTTGTGGTAAACCCTCTTTCTTTATTTTCATGAAGTCTTCTCTTGATTGTAGACTTTGGCAATGATAGGTCTACCTCCCAGATAGTATTCTTGGTTGGGCTAAATGTTGTCAAGGTATTCTTTTTCACCAAAGACAGAATTCTGCAATCATCCAGCACAGTTCTCTTCTGTGATTTTCCAGGCCTTCCAATGTTGCTGAGTTTACCAGTGCGTTCCTTACTTTTAAGAATTTACCAAATGGTTAATTTGACCACTCATCATGTTTTTGCTATTTCTCGGATGCGCTTGTTTTGTTCTCTCGGCCTAATGATGGACTGTGTTTCCTTGCATGGGC
Organism: Polypterus bichir lapradei; assembly: GCA_026402145.1. Classification (NCBI taxonomy): domain Eukaryota; kingdom Metazoa; phylum Chordata; class Cladistia; order Polypteriformes; family Polypteridae; genus Polypterus; species Polypterus bichir. Next base: position 71,809,205 of record JANRMT010062814.1, read on the forward strand.
AGTTCTTTGTTCCTCATATTGACAGGTGACAGTGATAGCTTCCAAATGCAAATTCCACACTTGGAATCAATTCCATAACTTTTACCTGCTCAATAGTCAAATAAATAATAAGGGAACTGCTTCTACCTGGCTAAGGAACAGCTTGTCAGTCAAATGTCCATATAATTTTGAGACCCTGGAAATGGGGGGAGTTATTCAGAAAAATGGCTGTCATTAAAAAAGGGCTATGATGATAAAATTATATTTTTGGTAAAATCTCTTAAAGCTGAAAGTCTACACTTCAATCACATAATGATTGCTTTATTTTAAATCCATTGTGGTGGCGTACAGAGCCAAAATTATGAAAATCTTGTCACTGTCCAAATACTTATGGACTTAACTGTATACAATTTTGCCCATGCTGGTTAACACCCCAGTTTCTATTGAGTATTCCATATGGGCCTAACAAAATTAATTACTTGTTCATATTCACTGACATATAAGATGGAATGCTACATGTATATGGGAAGAAGAGAAAAAAAGTAAGCATCTCCATTCAGAATACCACCTAACAGCTACAAGTGCACTGACACCCATCCAGCTACTACTAAACTAATATATTAATTTCTAAATACCACAAATTCTCTTTTTTCTAAATGTACTGTATATAATATCATCTGTGCCAAGTACTGAAACTGGTAAGAAAGGTTAATTAAATCTGCCACAAATGGAACACAGCAGCTCAGATGGCATACTAAGGAAAACACAAGGGCAATTTACTTTCAACTAGATTTTTAAGTATAATACTATTTTCTGAAGATGTTTTATGGGTAAAAGTTCCATATGTCATAACAGTAACCATAAGGGATTGTTCAAATTCAAATTTCTTAGGAGTTCTTCCCACCTCAAGCATTATCGCAGTATGTTACTAGAATATGCATAGTATGTTACCACTCTTCTATCACAAGCCCGCAACCTCACCTAGGAGGTGAATGACAAGTAAAAATTCCTAAAACAGTTTGTTCAATGATCAAAAAGGCTGAAATATTTGGAACTTTGGTCAACTAATATTTGTTTTATATACTGTATAATCATGCTTTTTACAAAGCATTAAATCACAAGCAAACTTTCCAAAAAATTGTGTATTAAGAAGTTAAGGACTTCATTTTATAGCTTTGTATAAGTTAGTTTTTCTCCTGTCCTGTTTAATTGTTAACTCAGTTTAGATTTAATTATAGAAATAGTTTGATTCAAAGCTTCATTTTGCCACCATCAGAAGATGTCTAAAGTTTTACAGAACAATGCTTTACAATCAAACAGAAATTTATGAATTTAACTTTTCATAATATTAGTTTGCAACATTCACAAAAAATAAATAATATATGGCATCTGAGAATAAATTTACAATCAGGTTACATGAGCCTGTGCACTCCGAGTTTCCAAGCAACTCCAGGATCACAAGGTGAAAGCGTGTGGACAAAAGATAAACTTCTCTAAATTGGATGCAGATGATTTTCGACTAGATGGAGAGAAGGTACACTTTTGGCTGTGGAACACTCAGCATACAGACTACAGCGACTGTGACATCATCTACAAGGAATAATAAAAAGCACAGCGGTGAAAAAACAGGGTTGTTTTAGGAGAGCCTCAACTAAAACAATAAGAGGAACCTGTGAATGTTCTCCGTTGTTTTTGGCAGTGAAACTGCTTGTGATTATGAAAATCTGTAAAGCCTAGACCTACAAGAAATGAAAAAGTATCATTGTTTTTTGGGAGAAAAAAATAAGTATTTTACAGCTTGAAAGTATGGGCTGACTAAACTGATGGCCATTATGAAAAATGCTGCATATTACCTCTCACACTCTAAGACATAGTACCTTTAGCCATAGAATTGTTTAACAGAAGTGCATAAAGAAACACTATTGGGGCTCCATCATTCTTATGACAATATGCCTTTATAATGTCATCATAACTTTCTCTTATGTTAAGCCAAGTATGAAGTTTTCTTTCTTTCATTTTTAGTAAGTTTGATGTGTATTTGAGGGGTTGTTTTTGTTTGTTATAACTTCTGCATATTGCTTGAGCTTCTGTAATCTGTAAAAAGATAAATTTCCACCTTGGGAAAAATAAATTACTATATGTTCTATACTGTAAAGCATAATGACAATAAACTGAATTAAAATATATAGTCATGCTCATCATGTTTCTGAAATATCCAAGAAGAGGTTTACTGCATTCCTGGTTAATTTAACAACTTCAATTTACACTGTTTTATTCTAAAGAGAATATATTTACTGCACCTTTTGCCAGTATTTTAACTTACCTCATATTTATTTTTATTGAAAACTCAAGTTTTCCAAAACTGCATGTGACCTGATGGAACATTCTAAGGTTTTCTTGAATTTGTAAAGTAATTATTTAATAAGCTTGCCTCATTCATAAATAACAAAGGTGCTAAATAACTCAAAGTCATCAGTAAAACTTTCTTTGGTATGACTGCCCCCTTGTGGCTTCCTGCAGTATTTTCCTTCCTGTGGGTATACTGCATAATATTTAACTCCTTTTTTCTTAGTGTAATTTTCCCAACAATTTGACCTGCAGTGATGGTGTCTATTGAGATATATTCTGTGAGTGCCATGAAGGACAGACGGGCATCCCATGACAATGGCATGACTTCTTGTCAAGAAAGAAGGTGCCAGGGGATTGTTGAGCAGAAGTTAAAGGCCAAGAACAGTTCCATCCCTCATACATTAGGCGGCAGTGGTCTGCTGGAGGTGTTTCCGCTTGGACACCCACTGGGTTTCAAGTGAGTTAGACTCTGAAAGTGCAGCCCTTTCATGGTCCCTGTTGTGCCACAAGGGGGTGCTGTTGGGGCAGGACTCCCCTGGTTCTTAAACAACCCAGAAGTGCTCCTCACAAATCATACCATGTTACTGGAAGCTTTTCCAGGTCCAGCATAAAAAACAGACCAGTGCCTTACCTTGAGGAGTTGGGAGGCAGAGGGCGACACTAAACTGAAGTCAGAAGTAAAGGGTTTAATTGTTTTTGTATGATTATCGGCTGTGTCCATTGTACAAGGTTCTTGGTGGATTAAAAAAAATCCATTATTTGAAAAAATGACTGTGTTGGGCATTATTGGGTCTTGGGTTTGGGGCTTGATGGCATACCCTACTGGTTACAGTACATAAATAAATGAATTTGAAGAGTAACTATTAAATGTGAGAGCAATAAAGTGCAGCAATTTTTATATCACCTTAGGAGGTGGGGGTTCAGTAGAAAGAAAAACAAAAACATTTGTACATTGCGTCTCTTCATTCATTGATAACGTAGCCAAACATTGAAAGCAAAAATCTGTTAAATGAGATCCCAACGTTCAATTTCACTTCACAAAGTAGACTACAGAGATAAAAGTTTCTTAATTATGTAATTATTTCACAAAGATTAATAAATCCTACAAATTTACTATCAACAGACACAACACTGAGAAGAAAAAAGTTCAAACTATAAAACTTGCCATCTTTGTTGCTGGTGACAGGGATGTTGTGGACTGTACGAAGTTTAAAGCAGGAGCCTGTCAGCACCTGAAGTTCCACAGAGGTCAGGACACAGGCCTGGAGATCTGAAGATTGGAAAAAAAAAACAACAAAACACATACACAAAATGGTTTACTCCCCTGGTAAAGCAATGTAAAAGAAAAAAAGCTACAGGAAATTAGTTTACTCTTACCTTTCTTTTGTAGTTTCTGAATCGCTTCCCTCCACTCTGACCTCTCATAATCTGACGACAATAAGAACAAGTAGCTCTGGAATAGACAAGCCATGATATGAAGAAATTACAGAAACCTCAGCATTTCTTAATGAACTTCTTACATTGAAAGATGTCTACTGTTGAGGGGAAATAAGAGTTTTTTGTTCAGTCCAGACTGTTAACAGCATGGCAGATGATATATAGTAGGTAAAGACTGTTAAAATGAAACTCTGTATCACCCAGTTAAGCAGACTGTAACTAAAAGCCTAAAATATTTATATAGCACCTTTAAAACATTATCATTACAAGTTACTCCAACAGGTTAAATAAACAGCAATACACTACACAAATGTATTTTGAATCATATAGAAAGGCACATTTATTGTAATGATGCAGGGGCAAAGGTCACAAATATAGGGATGCATTTCTCTCTTTTATGTTGTGGCCATTCCACTGGCTGTATTTTAAAGGCCGGCAAGACAAGAAAGCATGCTGTAGTTATTTGAAAAGCATGACAGTTCCGTAATGAAAGATAACACTCATAGAGGTCCAACAGCTGTTCTGTGCCTTTGGTGCATCTTCTAAAGGCAAAATTAATAAAGAAGTGATACTGTTTCAATAGTTAACTCTGCTTCAGGTATGATATGTGACCTGTTTTGATCCCTGTGGGTGCAGGAGGTTTAACAAGCACTGGCATACAAACCTTTTTTCATTTATGTTGTAGCACGTACACGTTCATGCAGTCAGTTTAAGAGATGTATGGGTGTGGTATAATGTATTTCCTTTCGCTTGTAAGAGCATGTCTTATTACCATTTCATGTTACTAGCTGAAGAATTGTATGCTTTGTGCACTATACCCGATTTAAAGTATGTGTGTAAGGGAAATTGACATATTAGTCTTCCTGTTATATTATGGAATGGGGATCATAAAATACAGTTCATTTAGCCTGGGGTCTAATTCTGGCAGGGCAAATACTCTCTAGGTCAGGCCCTGCCCTAATGCTACCTTACACCAAACCATCACAACTCTTGGATTTTAACAGACACACTTCCTCAATCACTTATGGAAACTCTCATCCAACAATCACATCACACACACTCTAATGTCCATAAAAACCTAATAAATTATGTAGGCAGGAATCATCAAGCTCACACTACATGGTACTTAATACATTCTGGTTTTATTATCATTTCAAATAAGCAAACTTGATCATGCAAATTTATCTTTTTATCATGAAAATCCAAAGAGGTTGTATCCAATTACATAACTTCTTCCAGATTAGCCAGGAAGTAAAATTCAAAATTTACAAAGCATGTTGGCTATTAAAATGAGTTAGCTAGTGAAACTGTCTCTGTCAAATTGTCTTAAAAGGAAAACATCTACCAAGAATCACAATTTCAATGACATATTGACAGAAAATGTCTTCATAATGCCATCATTCCGAAATGCTCAATCAATCTGTCTGATCTATAATGAAACATACACAACCATAACAAAGAACTAGGTGAGATACACCACTGTCTTCAACATATGATAGGGGGAGGTTGAGAGCATGCTTTGATAATGCGTTTCCACACCTACCACACACCAAACAACCTGGATTGGGACAAAGGGTAGCGAGTGACACCTCAGCACCACAATAGAACAGTGCGAGTGCCAATCCTGCAACCAACCCCCAAGTTTTCCCTGCAAAGTTGGAGTACTTGCTTGTATGGCTGGATGCAGGGTAACTTCATACCTAGGACAAAGCAATTGCAGGTTAAGGATGTTTAAGGGATTCAAACTACCAACCTTCCAATTGCCGGCAGAGATCCCTAGTTTCAAAGTCACCACACTGCCCCAACACATGAGACTTTCAGTTAATCTTATCCACCACAGTTAGAGGCCCACCACAGCAAAATCATGCTTTCAAAGCAAGCTACAGTCAGGAAAATGCTAACCAATTTACTAACTCAAATATCATTGTGTTTCTTTTTGTTAAGGAGGTGTAACCTTCAGTCATCAATATATACAAATGCATGTAAGCTCCTTGGTTGTTTACTAAAGGCCATGTTACATGAACCAACTTTGCAAGTGATTTTCAGTTGTAGTCTTCATTTACATAATCCTAGCAAGTTAGAGGCCAGTCACATAATCGGACATACCCAAGGACATACTCCAACTAGTCCATGAGCCACTGCGGCAAATTCAAACTGTCTTTAGTCAAAGAGACAGTCTCAGCTTGAAATTTCATGAAATCCTTATATGGAAAATCAATGCATATAATGCAGTGACACCAAATAACAAATGTGTGTGTTTTGGACCTCACAAACAGAAGAGGTGCAGAATGTTGTGTTCATGTCTTGGAAGATAAACCAAGTAGGGTGATAGAAAATGTCAGTCAGGCTGATCATATATCCTGTGGCAAAGGCACACCAGAGTCAGGGGTTAAATAAACAAAAGAATTTATTTTCTTTGTTGAATGCGTACCTGCCATAGTGTAAGTGTGAATTGAATATCCAACAGGCTCTCCCTTTCCCACTCAAAAGTCTTATTCATAGGTACTTTAAATTTTTTTCAAACGTTTTACCAACATGAGCAAAAGAAATGTTCAGAAAACAACACTGCTCAGTTATTTCAGAAAAGAGACGTCACAAACTAATGAAGGTGCAGCATCAACTCCTCATGTGGCAATTTCAGACAAAGCCATTGCAGAGGCTTGTCCATCAGGGGAAGTCTCTTCAGCACACACTCTGCCAATTGATAAATCGAAGCACCGCTTATCAGGCATAAACAAACAATGGTTTAAAGATTCTGATTAGCTAATGGTCAAAGAAAATGTTATGTGGTGCTCATTGTCCATGAAATACTCAAACACCCCCGAAGGAGGGGTTACTTTGGGTAAATGTGCCATACACAAGAATTCGAAAAGAAAGCTTGCTGGACCATGAAAAAAGTAAAACACACATTGAGTCTTCTGCTGACCTTTTAGGGAAGCGTGTACTAGAGCAAACTGGAATCGGTCAAATTGAAAGATCTGTATCTGTGTTAAATAACTTACAGAGAGATGCCTTTGTGGGAGCTTTAAGATCCATGCATTGTTTGGTAAAAAATGAGTTGCCACATACAACGTTGTTTGAAAAGCTGTTTGAACACTGTAAAGAAATAGGTTGTTCCTTTTTATAACATCTCAATATTGGTAAAAATAAACATTACACCTCCGAAAGAATAATGTAAGAGCTGCTGGATGTCTTAGCATCAGAAATAAAATCTAACATACAGAAAAATATACACACAGAAAGGTTTTTCAGTATTCTGTGTAATGAAACTACAGATATCTCAGATGTAGAACAATTAATTATTTACATAAAATAGTTTTGTATCAACCCGCAATATAATTGATGGCAAAGTGGAGACTATAACCAACATACTGAGTGAGACTATGGACACTCTAGTCTTGAAAACTGCTAATCTGGTTGGACTAGGGTCAGATGGAATGGCTGTTATGATTGGGAAACAGAAAAGTGTGGCAAAACTGCTTAGAGATAAAACATCTGGACTCTTGGTCAACTGCCACTTTATAGTAATTAGGAGATCCATCCATCCATCCATCCATTATGTATATCCTAACTACAAGGTCACGGGGGTCTCCTGGAGCCAATCCCAGTCAACACAGGGTGCAAGGCAGGAAACAAACCCCGGGCAGGGCACCATCCCACTGCAGTAATTAGGAGATCATCTACCATAAAAAGGTTGTACAGTAGATCATTGAGGCTAGAATTAAACCAATAAATTACTTAGGCATACAGACAAATAATTTTTTTAAATTCTGATTTTGTCTTCATATAAGCCACACATACCTTTCCATGTTTGTTGTGAATTCTGAAGGGAATTGTTGGCGAGTGCAGAAGCAACCAAGATTCTTGTTCAAACATTTTTTTCTTTAGTCTGTCCAACCTGCTCTGACCTTTGCATGCTTTCTGAAAGTGAAGAAATTAAATTATAGCATCCAAAGTTACTAAAAAGCACTGCTTTATTGCTAAATGTGCAATTAAATTGTGGCCACAGTTGTGCAAACACCTACACTCACTAATACAAGGCCAATAAACTTAACCTAAAATTAATCATTAGAATACTGTATGCATTATCACGTGCCCAAATACTTCCCCACTGCTACCCACCAACCAAGAGGTCTTCTGAAAATATTTTAAACAGCTCTTCTTGATTTTCTTTCCATGTTATATGCTGGACAAGCTGTATGTATAACTATTTAGGTAACAGCAAATCAGCAATTTTCTAACTCATTCATTATCTAGTAGTAAGCTTCTTGGCTCCAGATAAATGTAATACACTAGAGGTGCTGAATATTTCAGAAATATTTATGAAATTTAAAATTACTCCAATGTATGAGGATAGAAAGAAGTATAAGAAATACTGAAGCAGCTGAACAGACAATGCCAGAACTTGCAGGTTACCTTTTCCTTCTGAATTTCACTTTTAATGCATGAGATCTTATTCTTCATTTCTTCAATCTCATGCTCAGGTAGCGTGTGGACATGGGGAGAGGAGTCAGAATCATCCAGGGTCTGGAAAGTTAAGTCAGCCAAGGGAATGTACCACTTGCAGTCATACTGCTGATGTTTTCTGCAACAAAAATCATGACTACAGTTTAATGAAATATCTGAAACACAACTGTTAGCAGATACTAAAGCAAATGCAACTGAGTGTGTTCTGTAGAATTTCTGCAATGTCTAAAGAAGCTAGGACACTGATCCTGTCACATTTCTGAAATTTTTAGGTTATTGTTTTGGTAAACCCCCACATATGATATAGTGTTTGATTCATCATGATGTCTACTTATGCAAGAGCTCAAGCTTTTTGGGGTTCCTTACAATTTTGGGCCCTGTATACCCCCCAAACAAAACTCCTATTAGGCTAGTTTTGGAGTATATTTTGTTCAAGAAACAACACCCTTATGATGAAGAGTAAACTAACAGGTGTCTTCAGCAAAAATGATCAGAAGGACCTGAGGTTGTGCAAGCCACATCAACCTACACCAGGAGTTTAGTGCCTAATGGGATATGAGAGGTTAAAGTAACCAATTTTCATAAGACCTTGAAAAAATGGGGATTGGTAATATAGACACATGGAGTGTCCTTTCTATGCTATTTCAAGATTGCTAATCATGAACATGATATTTTTCACAACTGATCCTAAGAGCCACTTCTAGAAGATTAAAAATGAAAAATTTCAGACATAAGCATGTGGGGGTATCACTTTGGAATTTTCAAGGTCAGGGACTATGAATATAATGTTATTTTTGATTCTTTACTAAGTATCTAGCAATCTATGGATAGCAAGACGGTTAAAAATGACAAATCTCTATTATAATTGAGAACATTTAGACTTTAAACATTTAAAATGAATTACACATTTTAATATTTCAAATATTTGTATTCTTGCTTATTTTGTACTTCTGTCTCATGAAGAAAATCATTACATTTCTTATGAACACCATGAAATTAGGAGAGTGAATTCAGATTTTACTTATTTATTAATTTAGGATTCAATTTTAATTTGTTTGTTTGTTTGATTGATTGAGTTGTATGATGTTGTAATGTTTTGTATTCAAGTAATGGGGAAAATTAATTATATAACAAATGCATTTCAAAATGTAAAAAAATATATTGTACAGGATGGGTAACTGTGTAACTTCTCAGGGCACAATTACAAACAAACATATTGACTTAGTTATCTTTGTGATGTCACACACACACTAACTAAAGTAAGCAAAAAAAAACCAACAAATTAGTTTTATCCACAGACAGCATAAAACAGTAGTTCCTTTTTATGATTATACTATTAAAACATTTAATTAAGACTAAGAAAGACAGTGTTCTTCATATTCAAAGTATAACTGTCCAATAAAAAGATTTATAGAACATTTAGGACATTAACATAAGAACATTAAGTTGTGTTAACCAATCAGGCATGAACTTCACGAATTTCAAAAATCATGATGTAGTCTGTTGTATCTAAAATCTTCTCTTCATCTTCTATAAAGGCATCTTTAAACAAAAGCAAATACACATAATATACAGTACATATACACACACACACACAATACATGTTTGTGTACATGTATTTATATACCGTATATTACATATATATGAAAATAAATATACAGAAATGTATGTATGAGCACACACACCACTTCTCAGAAACCACTTTATTTGTTTGGTAGACTTGTTAATATAAATAGCCTTGCCCAACAAACAACCATGTGGTTGCACCCATTATATATAGCATGCATTGTAGATGTAACTAGGAGGTTTACTTGTTATTTGATTAAACATTGAAATGGGTAAGGTGCTCGATCAAACAACATGGACTACACAAGGATTACACAAGGATAATTTTTGGGCCTAGAAAGATGCTGCACAGCAAATAAGCACACAAATGAGCAATGCACTATATTTCCTCAGCCTCACCCTCTCTAGACAAGAGCTGTCCTCCTTATTTCCCAACTGAATCATTCCATGTCAAATCAACCAATTTTCTAGAAACCCCAAGCACTTCGGTCTCAAAAAATTCCATGTGTATCCATGTTATCCAGGAGACACCATGTAAGGTGGTATTTTGATGTAAGATTAATACTTTACAAGATACATCCAATTTTGTGAGGGGAGAGGGGTGTCAAATTTGACACTGTTTTATTTTTTTCATGGATTTCACAAGATCATATCTTAAGAAGTAAACCAACTAGCAAGCTTAAATTTTGCATGCAGGTACCTTTATAGGTACAATACTTAACAAAATCAAAATGTTTCATCCAGATGACACCACTTGGTAAAACCAGACCTTTAAAAATGGAAAAAAATATTTTGCATCTTTGGCTTTGTCATGTTTAGGCTTTCAGAAAGCATACTTCTGACTTTGTTCATGTTTAGATACCTACACTGAGCTTTTCAAAAGGTTATGAACAAACAAGACACTGCATCAGGGTTTGACTAGCAGACCTCTCAAATGTGAAAAAATCATTTCACATCTAATTGTCAGACCAACTTAAAGCACTTTTGGAATGTCCAGGCGTTTTTAAAATTATTTTCCTGTATTCTACATGTTCCCTTCTTTCTCAAAAAACAAGTCTTACTTTTCTTATGTGAATCTTTCATTTTTATTTTCCATTCTAAACATGGGTTAAATTCACCATTTGTCATTAATGATAATCATCAAGTTCTTCATCACTAACTTGGGTATAGGATTAATGGAAAAAATAAATCACCAAAGGCACATTAAGCACAACAACTGCATGCAAAGCCTGAGCCTGCTCAGTTGTTTAGTTCTTGAGCTATGGACATTTGATGAAAAAAATGAGGCCAGATAAAATCGACACCCAATCCCGCCTTGGTAAACTGGTGGCTATATCATAGAATGTATTGATCTTGTATCAAAAAAAAATTTACAGGGTGTTTCCTAAGTAACACTGGTACAACTGGTAATTTTTCCACAATTACTTGAGTCCTAAGAGTGTGGGCCATTGGTTGACTTGACATAGAATGACCCAACTTAGACTCACCTGGTTAAGCAAAGGAGCTCCTTTTTAATCTGCACCAGTGAGTACTTCTGGTTACGACATCCAGAAAGCACTTCCAGGTCAAGCAGAAGTTATGTCTCCTGCTTCCAGCACCCAAGGACCCTAACGAGACTGGATGTTAGAACTTCTACTCCCAAGCAGCCCTGAAGTTTATGGCTTGCTTTCAAATACTTTAAGTGGAGGAAGATCCTAATAATTCAAGCATACTCAAACTAAAGATAGCTAATTCAAAATGTAATAAAAAGTAATAAATTATAGTTCCAAAAAGGTAGTAATGGGTATTTTCTTTACCACCTAGGTCCTCACCCCTTTAGTCTTGCAAGAAATAAGGCATCAATGTGAATTATGAGACAAATGTTACATGTTTAATACAACTCCAGTAATGCTGCCTTCTTATGGGCAAGTCTTGGTAATCAAAGTAATTTACAGATCACTAATTTGTTCAATGTATTCATACAAAAAATCTTCTTTGCAAATAAATGCAAATTAACTGTGCAGTGGCCAAGCTGAACATGACAGCATTCTGGTTTTCACTTACATTTAAACATTTAGACAAGCAGTTTAGGTAATCAGTTCCACTGTGACCATGTGTGAATTTTCAACCGGCTACCTCAGTCTATTATACAAAATAGGCTTGCTAGGAAACAGACCTCACTCTTAAAAACTCAAAGCATTAACATACAATGACAACAACAAACTCAAACGTTAATTTTCCTAAGAGGGTTGCATGCAATGTTACGTTTTAAATGCAAAGAATACTTAAAAAGAATGGGTACAGGAAAAGAACTTTACACTAAAGATAGCTTATCTTATAATATAAAACAAATGTGTAAAAGCTTAACCACCTTCACAACATTATGTGTAGTTTCTTGACATGCACTCCAGTCATGTCAAAATATTAATCCAGGTCTAGGTGCTCTTTTTATGGCACTAAGTGTTTTCTTTTAAAGGACAAACACTGGAGCTGGATCCAATCATTAATTACAAAAAATAGCTAAAAAATGCTAAGCAATGCTCTTCAGTAAATTACTGCTGAGCAAAATATATATTTCAAAACATAAGTCATGTGCACGATAGAGGTTGAGAATTACCTATCAGTACTCTAATTTACTATAAATGTATTAATTTTACTTAGTTTTAGGTTGTACATATCTACATTTAACAGGTTTATACTGTTAGAAAATCTGTAATATATATCTGGACCAGAATATATTATCACAATATAAAACTCTCTCTTTTTTAACATTAATATGTACTATATATTTTGCTTGTAAGTATATGTAAAACATGAGGCTGAATAACCATTGATAAACTAATTATTTTCTGCAATATAGGGTAACAGATGTGGCTTTGTATTAAACTATTTAAATAAGCAGTCACAGAGGTCAGGTCAGGTTGGGCAGCATGCACTGGTACAGCGCGTTGCCACACCCACCACACGATGAAACAGCTCGGAATCCCAGTTGGCAACCCCCAAGGCAGACACGCTGTCCAGTTCCACAGCCAGAAATGACCATCTATCTGCCGCAGCCAGATGTTACGTGGGCATCCCCTTAGCGATGACCAGCCGCTCATGTCCTCAGCAATGAGCATCATGCGATCTGGGCTGACCTCCCTCACAATGCATATAAATCACAGACATGTGAAAGAACTATCAGATTGGAGTTTTCTAATTAAAGCTTTGCTGAACAAGACGATCATCTTCAAGTAAAGCACTGGGAACATCTCTAGGAAAAAAGCAAGTTGTGAATGGGTGCAATTCTATATGACCAAAATGAATACTAAAATTTAACAAACACGGGTTCTCTTTTTACAATAACAACTAAAGTCAGCTTCAGTTCAGAGACCATTTAATAGGATACATCTTCCTTTGAGGCTATTACACTTAAGAGGAAAATCCAAAGCACTTACACTGAGTCTTCATTAATATCAAAACAACAATCCCGTAAGAAAGGGCATTCAGCATTTAAACTGCTCAAAATGCAGGAATTCAAAAAGGACTTCTGCATGCCACAAGTCTCTTTGGGTGACAACACCCACTTATTCTTCAAACCTTAAGTTCAACAAATTCTGCACAGGCATACAAGAAATAATCAAACTGGTAACAACTTGTGTGACAAATATTATTACCTACTTCATATAACATTTTAAGAAGTACACATTATTATATACTGACTGCATGGAGTAGGCAAACAATGAGGAATTAATTTGATTATCTATTTTATGTCTTTGAATGTCTGTATAAGATTTAAGCATTTGAGAGAATATTTATTGTATTTATGTATGCTTTACTTTCATTTTTGTTTTTTAATTTAAATTTTTATTACTGTTAATTATATAATTCTTAATATGACTTCTTATACTTTTATTCTGCATAATAAACTAGCATTTCAATGTTATTTCTTAATAACTACACTGAGTGTGAAGAGGACAGATATGAATTCAAATAGATGCAGATGTATATGCTGCTAATTCACACATACTGTATTACTGATTGCTGGGGAAGAGTTTTTCACTGTGTTTGATGTGCAGCTAATGAGGGATATTAGAGGACCAGGATGCTACATTGCTGATCAAACGCCTTGTTTAGCGATTTAAATGGCTGGGAGTCTTAAACTTTTGGATTTAGGATTCTTACTCTCTTCTTTCAGCTTGCTTATTTACTTTACTAGAATATAGTACATACAAGATCTTTTCAGAGGTATGCTATTTCATTCTTCTTCTCATGTACAAAAGTGCCACATTCTGATTACTAAACTATTTATTAGGCACAGGCAATGTCAGTTGCTATTATACCCTAAAGAAAACAAAATTGCATCTTAGATGACTTGTATTAACCAATAAGTTTAGTGACTGCAACTGAATTGAAAAGAAATGAAGTGTGGCTTTATGAAGGCAGATATTGTGTTTTTCACTGGAGACATGTTTGCATATACTGTACTAAAAACCAGCTGAGACTTGAGAAAATCTGGGTTGGACAGCTATTTCACCCTAGGCTTAGTAATCGGGAAACAAACTTGGGGCACAGAAAAAAATGATACATGAAACTTAAATTTCCTTGACTCTGAAAGGTTTTCTACTCTGGAGGGTTATTATACTACTGTAGTTAGGATATTATTATAAAATCAAATTGATTCTGGCTAAGTACCAAACTGAACTAAATGTTAATATTTAAAACTTCACTTTCCAACATGAGCAACCACAAAGTTATAATGGTTAGAGATTATAGACATGATTTTATACCATTTATCAATTGCCTACCCTTATCTAAAAGCTCTTCAATAATACAAGACTTGTAAAAGTTAATAAAATATCAGATACTTTGAGGTTTCTACATTTATACTCAAGCGTCCTGTTTCTCATTATGCTTTGATAATAAAATATTTAACTATTTCCCTACTGAAAACAATTCAAAATCTTCTGTTGAATCACATCAACTGTGAACATCATAATTTTTGATCATACTGTATTTCACTAATCGTTGAGCTTATACTAAGCCTGTCCATCTGGCAATTCAATCTAATTTTAATTAGCAGATGAGAACTGTTTTGATATCTTGTTCACTGAGAAAGAGTAAACAAACAACACATTAGAAGAATAATAGAATTAACTTATCTTCTGTCAGAAATGGTAGTGCATAATACTGGAGCATCTTAGGGAACTGTCATGTCTCCCTTAATGTTTACCTCCCAAACACAAAAGACTTGCAGCACAATACTAGCGCTTGCCCTCTATAGAAATTTTCAGATGACTCGTCCATCATAGTTTGCATTAATAATGGAGACAAGTCATAGTATATGAAGGTTGTGGATCAGGGAGAACCACCTGCAATTCAACATCAGCAAGACAAAAGAGCTGGTGGTGGTAATAATAATAATAATTCTTTCATTTATATGGTGCTTTTCTCACTACTCAAAGCGCTCAGCATTTGCAGGTTAAGGACCTTGCTCAAGGGCCCAACAGAGTAGAGTCCCTGTTGGCATTTACGGGATTCGAACCGGCAACCTTCTGATTGCCAGTTCAGATCCCAAGCCACAGAGCCACCACTCCGAATGGTACACATTCGACATGCCAAGAAGCCTCCGAGACCAGTCACTATTCAGGAGGAGGATATGGAAGTGGTGCAGAGTTACAAGTACCTGGAGATTCACATAAACAGCAATCTAGACTGGTAATACAACACAGTGGTACTGCATAAGAAGGGTCAGAGTGGACTGTATTTGCTAAGGAGACTCAGGATTTTTGATGTGTGCAGCAAGCTACTGGGAATGTTATATCAGCCCGTAGTAGCCAGTATGGTGTTCTACTCAAAAGAAGCACAATGCTTGAACAAATTTATCAGGAAAGCATGCTCCATCACAGGGCAAACGCTGGACACTGGAAGCTGTTGTGGAAAAAAAGATGATGGCAAAATAGGTAGATACCATCATGAAAAATTCCCTCCAGGAGGTGCTCTCTTGGAACACTTCTTGTCACAGGCTCAATCCACCACTGTGTTCTAAAAAGCATCTCAGGGAATCTTTCCTGCCAACTGCTACCAGGCAATTCAATGTTTCCTCCCCAAAGGTACTCATTAAGTGTATTTTTATTTATTTGCTTATTAATCGATTGCATTATTTGTCCTGCGAATATGTATCCTTGTTTTTTATATTTGTACTGCTGTATGCATCTAAATTTCCCCATGTAATTAATAAAGTTTACCTAATCAAATCTAATCTGAACTAAACTTTTTCAAAATGTAGTCACATTCCCAGATCTCTATAAAAAAGTTTTACATCCTCTTATCTAGAAAGATGTAACAATTATTCCTTATATTTAATCATTTAAATTACAAATATGGAGAAAATGTAAATACATAATAAATACATAAAAAAGATGCTTAAATATTATCCTGCAGAATCAAAAACCACTGAACAAAAATAGATAGTGACCAACATATTTATATTTAGTTTAACCTTTAAATTAATGTCAACCTTACATTGGTAAGCTACTATATATAGCAAGCTAACTATTATTATTAATTTATTATTTAAATTTATGTCAAAAATGTGCCTATAGATTACAATAACATTCTGATTATTCTTCACCTCAGTATCTGAATGCGGTTCTTACCCTACTGCAGTCTTTTTCATTTTGGCACACAGGAGCAAATCAGTGAAAAGGAAGACGTGTCTTAGTTTCCTTGATCCCTCAGACAGTTCCACCAGGAAGCCATCTTTAACCAGTTGTCGGGCCTTAAAAAAATTAAAAGCACTGTGTTAATAGAAGTAGTGCCTGTTTCTTTTAGGACACAGGAAATAGGTAATCAACATTTATAGTGTATGAAATATGTACAGAATTTTAACATCATTATAGAAAAAAGTAGGATGTGCAATTATAATGTTTATCATTACAACTGTGAGAACATTATAAAATGAAGAGAAATATTAAAATGATCAGAGTTCTGGTAAATACCAAGCCAATCTGGATTAGCAGCCATTCTGGCTAGCAAGTTCAATATTCTGTGTACACATAGTTAAGATAATTAATAAGAACAAAGATTTGACAATGTTTTCCTTTTGCATCGTCATTTTTAATAGGGTGAATCCTTCCTAGAACTTTAGTGTGCAGACGTTTAGCTAGCATTTAGTATAGACAGGATGGAAGGGCAACACATTTACTTCTCTTAAATTTAATAATGTGGATTAGACAGTTGAAGATCTATAAAAGATCTTTATTAATACACTTTCTAAACAGCATGTTGCACAGGACAACTAAGTGTAAATACTAGTTTACTCTTCAAGTGTTCCCCACAGGAACATTTTAGCAAATATTGACAGCTAGTTTTGCAATCACATGCTGGTTTAGCAGGAATCAAAAGAATGAAATGGTGGAGGTTTAGGGCTGAGGTTTTTAGGAAAAGGTTTTATGAGTGCACTACCATGACAAGATGTAAAAGTGATATTAATTGTTCACAATAAACACGAACGAAAGCCTAAATTGCTAGTCAACAATTCCACAGCCTGAAGTTGCAACCAGCAGAAGAGAACATCATATCTAGTTTGTGAAGTGAAACACGTCATTGTATTTTTTTTGCACTATATTCACATGCCTTTGCTTCTTTATTCCTGAACCCTACTTATTCTTTGAATTCTGATATTTCCATCTTTTAGAGCTCAACTTGGTTTAAGTGTCAAGACTGTCTAGTGCAAGGAGAGCCAAGCAACACAGAGATCAATGGTCTTCGTGTTTGCTGGGACTTTGTAATATAAACTCACTGAGCAAATTATTAGGAATACCTGTACACCTGCTTATCCACACA
The DNA here is from genome assembly GCA_026402145.1 of Polypterus bichir lapradei. NCBI lineage: Eukaryota > Metazoa > Chordata > Cladistia > Polypteriformes > Polypteridae > Polypterus > Polypterus bichir. The sequence continues at coordinate 71,826,809 of JANRMT010062814.1, forward strand.
GTTACCTAATCAGGCTATCCATGTGGCAGCAGCACAATGCATATAATCATGCAGATACAGGTTAGGAACTTCAATTAATGTTCACATCAAACTCCAGAATGGGGAGAATATGTGATGCTAGTGACTGCGACCGCGTCACGATTGTTGGTGCCAGATATTTCTGTAACTGCTGATCTACAAGGATTTTCACACATAAGGCTCTAGCATTTACTCAGAATGGTGCAAATAACAAAAAACATCCAGTGAGCAGCAGTTCTGTGGACAAAAACACCTTGTTGATGAGAAAGGTCAGAGGAGAATGGACAGACTTGATTGAGCTGAAACTCAGAAGACTACTTAGTACAAATGTGGTGATCAGAAAAAACATCTCAGAATGAACAAATTGTCCAAAATGAGGTGGAGGGGCTACAAGAGCAGAAGACCACATCAGGTTTAACTCCTTTCAGCCAAGAACAGAAAACTAAGGCTAAAGCACGCACTGGCTCACCAGAGCTAAACAGTTGAAGACTGGGAAAACATAGCCTTGTCTATCAATTGATATATCTTGAATAAATCTTGAATCTGTAGTTGATGAATCTTGATTTCTACTGAGGCACACAGATGATAGGGTCAGACTTTAGCACCAACAACATGAATCCATGCACCCAACCTGCCTTGTGTCAATAGTCCAGGCTGGTGGTGGTGGTGTAATGGCATGGTAAATGTTTTCTTGGGCTCATTAATCCCAATTAATCATTGGCTGAATGCCGAATGCCATGGCCTTTTTGAATATTGTTGCTTACCAAGTGCATTCAGTTATGACCACAATTTACTCATCTTCTAATGGCTACTTCCAGCATGATAATATATCATGTCACAAAGCAAAAGTAATTTCAAATTACTTTCATGAATATGAGTTCAGTGTTCTTCAGAGGCCTTCCCAGTCACTGGATCTAAATCCAATAGAACATCTTTGGGATGTGGGAGAATGGGAGATTCACAGTATGAATATCCAGCTGACAAATCAGCAGACAATGCACAATGCAATCATGTCAACAATTACCAAAATGTCAAAGTAATGTTTCCAACATGTTATGGAATCTATGGCATCAGCAACTGTTGCGATTATGAGAGCAAAAGAATGCCCTACTCAGTATTAGTATAGTGGTCCTAATAATTTGCTCAGTGAGTGTCAAGACAATCTTTCATATAAAAGTAACAGAAGGAAAACAGCAATATTCTGGTTAAGATTTATTTTTGAAAAGATGAGGAAAGGATTGAAAGCATGTTTAGTTGTGGAAACCTGGACCACACTACATAATAAAAACTTATTGACACATGCTTGTTTTCCATCTCTTTAGTCTGTGCCTTAAACTTCAACAAATTCAATGATTAGCCCAACCTAGCAAAAAGAGTACTGAGCTGATAAATACAACTTGTCAGACAGATATGTAGCTTATCAGAAAACAACATAAACCAAACCTTGACTTCAAATAGTGCAAAAATTGTACAAAGAAAATAGCTTTAAACTTGGAAATGTTTGATAGAAAAAATAGAAATCATTTCAGTTATTTACTTTTTGCTGAGACTAATAATGAACATATATAAATAAAATTTCACATTTTTGTAAATGATTTTTCAAAGAGATAAGAAGGATTACTTTTTATTTCATGTTTTATTGCTAACCATGAAGATGAAGATCCTCCCAGTTAAATTACTTTAATCATAAAAATATACTGAAAGTTTAGCTCCTTGAACCATACACACATAAATAAATCACAGTCTGAACTTGAAGGCTGTAAAGAAAATTCAAAACTTCAGAAGTTTAAAAGATTATTGCAGACTTCACTTCTGAAATTAAACATATGGTAAAAATTCCAAATAAAATGTTTTTTAATATTATTTAATTAAGACTTTTCTTAAACTGGTAATTCTAAATTTTCTTTGCCTGTGTCAGAATTACAGGGAATCGGTCTATTCTGGCAAAAAACAAGTAGAGGGCCTGAACCAGACCTGAACAACAGGATTTAAATGCACGACACAACACACAAAAAACACCTCTTCTTGTATTCACAGTGGGCCAATTTAGTAATCAACCTAAATCATAATAAGACAACCTAAAGAAAAATCTTTTGTAGAATTAAGTCTTGAGTTTCTGTTTCATTGTTTTGAATTCTAAGCCATCAGTCTCCTTAAAAAATTTTGTCAATCACATATACAACACGATAGCTGATATGAAAAACAAACAGAACTTGCCTCTCCCTTTGGTGTAGTAACAGCTGTCCTTCTTGGATCAATTTCTTCATTAATACTAGAAAGAAAATTTTGTGATATTCGAAAAGCATCTTGTAGTAAGGGGTAATCAGGATGATCTGTTGGAGTGTGCTTAAGAAGGTCCTAAAAAATTATAAAAACATACAAAAACAGAGGTGAGTAGATTCTCAATAAGACTAATCAAGTTGGCCTTTCAATAAAATGAGATGCATCACAACTCTGCCCCAACTGTGTTACATGGCAAGAACACAGATTAGCTAAAAGTCCAAGTAAAAGCCTAATTCTATGGCATTTATCATGGATTTTGAGGTTAATGGCCTCCCTACAAGAGATACGAAGGGAATTTTGTGTTATTCAAGGATGTACAGTATTAACATTTACATTGCAGACAGTAATTTGGACATCACTAAGAACATTTTTTTATTTAACTAGTACAAGACTAATAGAAACCTGCTCCACTTGCGTTCTGTTTACATCATTAAAATCTAGTGATGAAAATCTTTGCAAAAGAAATATTTTTTTAAAATAACGCCACGTAGAGTTGATGGCAACTAATTCAGAACCATCATTTGACAAACCAGCTAAGCAACTAAAATGTACTGGTAAATGTATTAACACAATACGCTGTATTTTTAATTATGCATTCATTTGAAAAAAAATGTCTTTTTTAATATTATATCATGTTTTTGAATGGATGCCATATTTGTGGTTTTTCTGATAGTTTGAGTCCATAAAAATCCTAAGATTTTACAGTTGTCCTCAGGTAAGTTTTCAGTATGGACCTTGTGGAACTTCCAATTGTATTTATCTTATAACAGAGGGACAAAACACCAGAAAACAAAATCTTTGGTCTGAAAAGCCTTAGCAAGGATTGATCAAGCAGAAAAAAACTTTCATGTGAACTCATGTGTTGATGCACTAAACACTAGCATCTGCCTGCAGGAGAGCAACAAGCTATACTGCCTTGCTCAGAGCTGCAGCTGACCCATTACATGATCACAAGATGAGAGGGTTATCTGGGTAGCAGTGGGTGAAAGTTGTGGAAAGCCATTGTTGTGGTACTAAAGAGATTGCTTCTTCACTTTCAACAACACACAGTTATTTATGCTGGGCCATCAAACCAACACATCTTTTGGATGAAAGAGGGAACTGAAGTATCTTAAACAAACTGAAATATTTACTACACACTAAAAAGATAAGGTCTGTGCATTTCTGGTCACTATGAGAATTCTGATTGGTCAGTTTGGCTTTGGTGAAATGATCTAAAGAGGAAGTGTGAGTGTGAGACACACAAGGAGGAGGAGTAAAGGCTTCGGAGACACACTGAGAGTCGTCTTCAAAGATGGATAGTATAAAGCAAACAAGAGGTGAGCAGGGGCTCTAGGAAGCAGGTTTTATGGGAACATGCTCGTGAGACGAAGCTCTGGTCAAGAGTGCTTCAGACACATGAGGATACCAAGGAAAGGTGATCAAGGTGCCCCTAAGGTAAGAGATATTAAATATCTTTAAATTTATACTATTTTATGTCTTCAACAGGCAATGTGGCTGAGAGACAAAAATACTATTCAATTCTACGTCATGCAAACCAATGTTATTTTTATCCAGTAATCCATTTTTCAGGACTTTTGTATCCTTTGTAAGATCACATAAAGCTAGAACATATTCCAGCAGCAATGATCAAAAGGCAGCAATGCTAGTCCATTAATAGGTATAAATAGCACACACAAATGCATTCTCCTTTACCAGTCACCAATCAATCTAACAGAATGTCTTTGAATTCTGGTAGGAAATCTAAAACCCTAATATTATCCTATGATTGATCCTATGATCGATAAGCAAGTAACTAAATAGCAAAAATACTTATTATCAAGAAAATTAACTAAAAGAGAGACCAGACTTGTTCAGACTAACAAAAATGTAACAAATAATCAAATTACAATTCTTTACAACAGTAGTGTTCACAAGGGTACCTCTTAACAGACTATCTGTCTGGACTACTGCAGGTAGAAGATGATGGCAAGTTCAACTAATGTTGACTAAGAAAAGGAAAAAGCATGCACACTGAGAACATTACCACTGACTGATTAAATGCTACCTGGTCTAATGAATCTTGATTTAAAATTGATATTTAGATTTTGCAAGTTAAAACAAAAATATCACAGAAAAAAAATAGTGAATGGAATTGTTATTTAGTACAATTTAACAATTGGTCCAGTGACTGAATATTTGCAAAAAGCTTTGTATTTACTACTATGGAATGCAAGTTCATACAATGTCTCTAAACTTAATAGAAGTCATATAATTTGCTCTGAATATCAACACCATTAATGGTGTACTGGCTCAAATGATAGAACTTTCAACTGAAAATCTAGTAAAAAAAGCAATAAAGACCAACTTAAGTTCTCTATAAACACATTTTTTCTTCAGTGAATCACGCTTACAATTTGATCAGTTTCTGATTGCATCACTCCATTTCATCTTGCCATTATGATGCTTTCATTATTTCTAACAAGCCTCTTTATCCTGGAATGTGGAATTTTAAATAGCACTAATCCTACTTGCAACTGGTGACTTGGCCCATTATTTATAAATAAAGATAAGATTTTATTAAATTTATTTCCACACAAATTGATTTTTGTAGGCTAATGAATCTTCAGAGATATCTGCAGAAACATGCTGGAAAACACTCAAAGCATTTCTAAGGGTACAAATAATCTTGTATGCTTCGCACAGAAAGGCATTGGAATTAATTACTGATATTTCTAAAATTACTGACAAATAATCAAAATTGTCCATGACACAGCTTTACAAATATGACTACCATTGCAAACAGAGTTCAGCTTACTGACAAGAAAAATATACAGTGGGGCAAAAAAGTATTTAGTCAGCCACCAATTGTGCAAGTTCTCCCACTTAAAAAGATGAGAGAGGCCTGTAATTTTCATCATAGGTATACCTCAACTATGAGAGACAAAATGAGAAAAAAAAAATCCAGAAAATCACATTGTCTGATTTTTGAAGAATGTATTTGCAAATTATGTTGGAAAAAAAGTATTTGGTCAATAACAAAAGTTCATCTCAATACTTTGTTATATACCCTTTGTTGGCAATGACAGAGGTCAAACGTTTTCTGTAAGTCTTCACAAGGTTTTCACACACTGTTGCTGGTATTTTGGCCCATTACTCCATGCAGATCTTCTCTAGAGCAGTGATGTTTTGGGGCTGTCGCTGGGCAACACGGACTTTTAACTCCCTCCAAAGATTTTCTATGGGGTTGAGATCTGGAGACTGGCTAATCCACTACAGGACCTTGAAATGCTTCTTATGAAGCCACTCCTTTGTTACCCGGGCGGTGTGTTTGGGATCATTGTCATGCTGAAAGACCCAGCCACGTTTCATCTTCAATGCCCTTGCTGATGGAAGGAGGTTTTCACTCAAAATCTGACGATACATGGCCCCATTCATTCTTTCCTTTACACGGATCAGTCGTCCTGGTCCCTTTGCAGAAAAACAGCCCCAAAGCATGATGTTTCCACCCCCATGCTTTACAGTAGGTATGGTGTTCTTTGGATGCAAGTTAGCATTCTTTCTCCTCCAAACACGATGAGTAGAGTTTTTACCAAAAAGTTCTATTTTGGTTTCATCTGACCATATGACATTCTCCCAGTCCTCTTCTGGATCATCCAAATGCTCTCTAGCAAACTTCAGACAGGCCTGCACATGTACTGGCTTAAGCAGGGGCACACGTCTGGCACTGCAGGATTTCAGTCCCTGGCGGTGTAGTGTGTTACTGATGGCAGCCTTTGTTACTTTGGTCCCAGTTCTCTGCAGGTCATTCACTAGGTCCCCCCATGTGGTTCTGGGATTTTTGCTCACCGTTCTTGTGATCATTTTGACCCCACAGGGTGAGATCTTGCATGGAGCCCCAGATCGAGGGAGATCATCAGTGGTCTTGTATGTCTTCCATTTTCTAATAATTGCTCCCACAGTTGATTTCTTCACACCAAGCTGCTAACCTATTGCAGATTCAGTCTTCCCAGCCTGGTGCAGGTCTACAATTTTGTTTCTGGTGTCCTTTGACAGCTCTTTGGTCTTGGCCATAGTGGAGTTTGGAGTGTGACTGTTTGAGGTTGTGGACAGGTGTCTTTTATATTGATAACGAGTTCAAACAGGTGCCATTAATACAGGTAACGAGTGGAGGACAGAGGAGCCTCTTACAGAAGAAGTTACAGGTCTGTGAGAGCCAGAAATCTTGCTTGTTTGTAGGTGACCAAATACTTATTTTCCACCATAATTTGCAAATAAATTCTTTAAAAATCAGACAATGTGATTTTCTGGATTTTTTTTCTCATTTTGTCTCTCATAGTTGAGGTATACCTATGATGAAAATTACAGGCCTCTCTCATCTTTTTAAGTGGGGCAACCACCTAGAAACCTTTATACAAGTTGTGAATTTACTCATAAGACACCTGCTTAATTTTCTTAATCTTCCTCCAGTAATAAATTAACTCTCTATTATATAAAAAAAAATCTTGGGACGAGACGTGACTTTCTCAGAGAGGCACTTTCACATCCCACGAGACAAAGAGTAGATGACAAGTAGAACATCCTAAAGAATTCAAAAACGTTGGCGCGATACACATGCAGAGCAGGTTAGATATAATGGAAGTACGAAAATTCAAGAGTCTCCAAAAAATAAAAGTAAAGATCGCATTAGCACAAACAAATGGATATTATTACTCGGTAATATAATGGAACAGTGAAAAGAGATCAAATATATTGTTCAGATTTAAACTTTAAGTCGGAGACTTGTAGATCGTCTAATTCGTGTTGCCATCAGGGAAAAGTAGTGTTTCTTCCCAATGAAGAGGCACATCCATGAGAATTAAAAGATTTGTTGTTTAGTAAAAGTGAAATCCACATACGCTGTCACGCTTGGGTCACAGAGTTGCACAGATACACAGGAGATCTGAGAGACAGAAACGTTATTCAGACATTTCAAACAAACATAAGTCTATTTCAGGAGTGAATCGAGCTCTGTCTATCAATTAAAAGAATAGAAAATCTTCCTCTTTATAGGGTCACACCTCGTGAGCAGGACTCCCAACAGGAGCACAGGATGTCTGGGGGAGAAGAGAGACAAGGCAGTGAGACAAAAGGACAGCTGCTATACAGACTTTTAAATGTTCGAAGCGCTGTGTGAGATGCAAATCACGCGGAGTGGCAACAGCAGCAAGTCAGCAGCTGATCGAGCAAAAAAAACTATATTCGTTTCCCATTGTATCACCATTTAATGGAGGCTTCAGAGGAGCAGCCACATCTCCTTGGGGTGAGTTCTGCCTCCCTCTTCACAACTCGAGTGGTAGAAATGCGAAGTGGCTGGCGTGTACCTCAGGCCAGGGGGGCGGATTTGGTTGGGTGTTGGTGAGCGAGGCAAGCAGGGGGCGAAGCCCCGTAGTACTATCTTATAATAATCAAGATATCCAACGTATATCTGCACATAAACAATGTTTTTGAAATTGTTTGATACCAGATCTGAAGCAGTGTTGAGAATGGTCCAATCAGAATCTATATATATATATATATAAAAGGCATAGCCTTCACTGACTCATCACTAATTCTCCCACTTTCCATATAGGTGAGAAGCTGAAATTTCGCATGCTCATTCCTTGCAGTGTACAAAAGTTAGGTTATGTTTCATGTCCTACTGCAACACCCAAGGGGAGGAAAACGAGTGTACCCCCTAAACTGTATATATAGATAGGGGAAACCCCTTCTCACTATTTCTGTGACTTCCAATATACATAGGAAATCCAAATTTCCCATGCTCATCCTTTACACTGTACTTACAAATGTTAAGTATGTTTCATTTTGCGCTGTGCCCCGTAATGGACTTTTGAAAATAACGCACACTGTGCCCCATAATGAACTTTCGAAAATAACGTCGTCATTTTGACAGTTCTCACCATTATGCCGTATGGAACCTTCGGAACTGACCTCTCCTTTTGGCGGTTTCATTCCTTATTTCCATTAACAGACGATTTCTTTCATGGCAGAGATGCACAAGGGTTGCCCCCGGTTCCCCTTCCTTTTTCGGCACGGCCGCTGTCCGCGCACTTACCACGTGGTTGGCTCCCTGCCTATATACATTAACGACATCCCGCGCTCATGTGCCTCCTCACTTGCTTCCTTACTTTTCGTCATACTCACTGTTCCCTTCTTCTTTACCCAACCACTTCAAGCCTGTTATTGTTCACCTTCCTTCACATCTTCCTGCTGGTGACTCCTGCCTTTTCATTTACTCCACCGCTTCAAGCCTGTTACTGTTGGTCCTGCTTCAACGTCTTCATGCTGGTCACTCCTGCCTTTTCGTTTACTCCACCGCTTCAAGGCTGACATTGTTGGGCTTGGTTACTTGCTCACGTATGTCTTCCTGGTGCTGACTTTTGCTTTTTATTCCATGCTTCATCGCTTCTCACCTTCCTTCATACTTTCTTTCTCAATAGGTGCAAGTTTACCCCAAATAACATGTCTATTTTGGTGATCACCGTCGATCACAATTTTAACGACCCATACCCAGTGGTATTCCATGCCCCGAGATTGCACCTGCCTCTTCCATTCTCTCTCTTACTTATTGCATGGCCATATCAGTCTCAGACTTGATATCAGCATAGACATTGTGTCTTATGTACTGAATGACTGGGACAGGTTGAAGGTGTGGACTGATGACGGTACAGGAGAAAATTATACTACACAAAAGCACTATAGCTGTGAAATGCTTAAGCTCTCAACCTATGGTTCTGTATGTGAACTGATAGCTGCCGCGGAATTAGTTCGTTGTTGCTTTCAAGTGTATAGAAATGCGGAAATATTTTACACCTTTGGACAACCGGGAATGCCTGTTAAACATCTTAGATTCACAGGTAGCAATTTGGGTAGTGGACACCTCAATGTTTATGAATGTTTCAACTCCGACAATGTGGACACAAAGTTATCAACCACCAAAACTTTGTAACGGCACCAGGCTTCAGATCAAATCTCTGCACAAGAACCTCATTGAGGCAACTGTCTTCACTAGAACGGACTCAGGGGAGACTGTATTTATTCTTCACATCCCTCTCATACCCTCTGACATCCCATTCCAATTCAAACACGTCCAATTTCCAGTAAGGGTCTGCTTCTCTATGACAATAAATAAATCACAGGGCCAGACTCGGCATTGACTTGAGACAAGATTGCTTCTCACATGGCCAACTGTACGTTGCATGCTCAAGAGTAAGCTCAGCAGACAGCTTGGTCATTTTATAGCCCGAGGGCAGAACTCCAAATGTTGTTTACAAAGAGATCCTTACATCCTAAAAATGTGCATTTCTCAAACAAAACATTTACAATCATAAATTAAACTCTTTACAATCATCAAATTCACTCTCAATACTAAAATAAGCCTACGACAATTACATTGACAATCATGTTACGTTATTTTTAAAATGTTTCCTTTTCTTTTTCATAACTTCTTTAACACACTACTTCTCCGCAGTGAAGCTAGTATTTGATAAAGAATAAAATATTCTGTGACAAGAAACACACATCATTAATTTGTGCAAAGCATATACAATCATCTCTCTGTATCCATCACCAGAAGCTCAATTCTCGGATATAAAATGACACAGCATTTGCATATAATTTGCACACATCCTCCTGTATACTTAAATCATTTCTATTGAGCGAATATCTGATTCATTTTACCTAACTTATAGCCTGCTTCTTTCAGCAACATGCCACTTTTGCAAATATCTAAGATTATGTTCTCGTTGAGAGATTGCACTTCTCCATCTCCATTACAATTGTCCATCTAAAGAATTCTACAAAGCTTCTTCAGAATTTAACAAGAATTTTGAATGCTCTCCATAAGTAAGAATGCTAGGTTTCTAACAACCTTTTAGGTGCTTCAATACAGTTGATAAACTAAATCATATTGAGTTACAAAATTTTTTAGTTCTCTGAATTGGTTTGGAAAACTGTTGACACTAATATTAGAACAAAGGAAGGCATTGCTTATTGTATGCTTAATCTGTATTATATTTATTATAAAATAAAATTATGAAACTAATAAATCTATACTAATAAAAGGCAAAGCCCTCACTGACTCATTCACTCACTCACTCACTCACTCACTGACTCATCACTAATTCTCCAACTTCCCGTGTGGGTGGAAGGCTGAAATTTGGCAGGTTCATTCCTTACAGCTTCCTTACAAAAGTTGGGCAGGTGTCATTTCGAAATTCTACGCGTAATGGTCATAACTGGAAGCTGTTTTTCTCCATTTACTGTAATGGAGATGAGCTTGAAAGCCGTGGGGGCGGAGTTTCGTGTGACATCATCACGCCTCCCACGTAATCACGCAGTACGTAGAAAACCAGGAAGAGCCCCAAAAAGCGCTGATGAAAACATGCATTATATAATTGAGAAGGCAGCGAAACAATAAGAAGCGAGCGAGTGACATATACAACCATATTCATGAGTTCTGCTACTTCGGAAACAAAGCACGATGTAAACCTAAACTTTAAATTAAGTTCATAGACAGGCTGCCGCTGGCGTTTGTAATTTAGTGCCTGCCCATATAAGGCCGTTCGTCAGCGGCAATCCAATAGAAACACTGCCACTAAATATTCACGGGTGAAGGACTGTGCTTATGCAGAGGAAGATGAGATGGTCAGGGTGGTGTTTGGCACAAACTCAGCGAAACTGCGAGAGAAACTTTTAAGTGCCGGGTCTTAGCTGACATTACATACAGCCATGGACATAACACGAGATGGCACCAGCACAGCTGGGAACCTTCGATGCAAGAACACCAAGCGGCTCACGTGAACTGACGCAGTGCGCAGACAAAAAGCAACAGTTCCAAAGAGCGCTGAACAAAAACAGAATTACACAATTGAGAAGGCAGCAAAAAAATATGAAGCGTCTGATACATACAAGCATATTCATAAGTGCAGCTACTGCAGAAACAAAGCACACGGTGCAAAAAGTGAATGTCCCGCTAAAGGAAGACAGTGTAAAAAAAAACCCGTGCATGCAGTGTGTCACATCTCAGATAAAGAGGAAGACGAGCTGTTTATTGATGCAGTAAGAAACGAATCGATAAATGAAACCTCTTATCTTTACAACGATTGACAAACACGGAATGTAACTTGAACACAACACATCATACAAATACGACCCTGATTGAAACAAATAATGATAATCGAATCCTTGATGACAGCAACACTCAATAACACTCACAAAACAATTACTGTATATTGACAATCATGTTATATTATTTTTAAAATGTTCCCTTTTCTTTTTCATAGCTTCTTTAACACACTACGTCTCCGCTGCGAATATATATATATACCCCGATCTACATACTCTCAAATAGATAAGCCACACACCGTGGCGCAATTGTAGAGGCTTCGCCTCTATCGCCTACATCCGAGGTTCGATTCCCGAGAGGGGATGTACTGAGTATGTACGCACGCTTCTCGGTTCATTTTAACCTCGCATCTCATTGGTTTGAGACGTATGAAAAAATATGCGGTTAACGCAGAATCATGTTACGTTATTTTTAAAATCTTTCCTTTCTTAGCACAAGCACAGCTGAGAAGCTTCGATGCATGTACTCCATAACAAAAAATAACGCATTTAATCGCACTTTCAATTCCAAGCAAAGGGGAACTTTTGTCAATGCATGATTTCCTGGTACATCGATTACACTGATGCACACATCACAGCTACAAAAATGTTAGAGTTGGAATGAAGCGCGTTCCTACGACTGATCGGAGGAAAATTTCATTTCAAAAAACTACCCGAGCGAAGCCTTGATAAAAGCATGGTTTTGTGCACACTGAAAAGCAAGCAAAATTAGATGCATTACAGAAAGCGGACTTTGTGGCTCTTATTGGGGATCATTGGACTTCCGTGACCGTTAGTAATTCTAATTACATCTAATTACAAAATGTTCAATGATCACACTGTTTTAGC
>JANRMT010062814.1:71889081-71954929 GCA_026402145.1 Polypterus bichir lapradei
CAGGAAAGAATAGATAAAGCTTGCTGGAGGAGGCAGTGACAGGGACAGAAAAGTAATAGACGGAAAGAAAACAAAGTGCTGTGTGCATTTCTGTTTTGGGAAATGATTTGGGAAGTGTTTCCCACATAAATAAAATGTGTGTGCTGTGCAAAACTTGTGCCTGTGTGTACATGTGTTGGGTTTGTGGAGCTGGAGTGCCCCCTAATGGACACAATATACACACACACACACACACACACACAGTGGGTTTAGAAAGTATTCAGACCACCTTTTTCACATTTTGCTCTATCGTTGCCTTGTACTAAAACATTTAATTGAGTATTTCCCCACATCAAGCAACACTCAATACACAAAAATGACAAAGCAAAAATAGGATTTTATAAATTGCTGTAGATTTATTAAAAATAAAAACGTAAATATCACACTGACAGAAGTATTCAGACTGTATACTCAGTACTTAGTTGAAGCATGTTTGTCAGTGATTTGATTATAGCCTGACGTCTACACAGTATGATCTGACAAGCTTTGCAAACCTGGATTTGGGGATTTTCTGTCATTCTTTTCTGATGATCCTTGTCAGGTGGGATGGAGACCATATAAATGTAGACAGTATACAACACAGCAAAGTAAATACATCCTGGATCCATTGTATATATGGAAACATAATATACAGTTGAGGATCTTTTACTGACAGTTTTAATTAAAATACTGTCTTCTATATTATTTCAATCAAAATGTTCACTGTATAATTTAGCCGTAGTGAATGACAAAGATTAATCAGTTTCTGATGTGATGTAATGAAGGACAATGTGAGTTTTGTTCTCTTCAGTACAGAAATTATTCATTTAAAATCTCAGCAGTGTGCGAGACTGTCATTTTCAATAGATGTTTATTAGCCCACCTGAGGATAAATACTTACAGTGCATCCAGAAAGTATTCACAGCGCATCACATTTTCCACATTTTGTTATGTTACAGCCTTATTCCAAAATGGATTAAATTCATTTTTTTCCTCAGAATTCTACACACAACACCCCATAATGACAACGTGAAAAAAGTTTACTTGAGGTTTTTGTAAATTTATTAAAAATAAAAAAATTGAGAAAGCACATGTACATAAGTATTCACAGCCTTTGCCATGAAGCTCAAAATTGGGCTCGGGTGCATCCTGTTTCCCCTGATCATCCTTGAGATGTTTCTGCAGCTTAATTGGAGTCCACCTGTGGTAAATTCAGTTGATTGGACATGATTTGGAAAGGCACACATCTGTCTATATAAGGTCCCACAGTTGACAGTTCATGTCAGAGCACAAACCAAGCATGAAGTCAAAGGAATTGTCTGTAGACCTCCGAGACAGGATTGTCTTGAGGCACAAATCTGAGGAAGGTTCCAGAAAAATTTCTGCTGCTTTGAAGGTCCCAATAAGCACAGTGGCCTCCATCATCCGTAAGTGGCAGAAGTTCAAAACCACCAGGACTCTTCCTAGAGCTGGCCGGCCATCTAAACTGAGCAATCGGGGGAGAAGGGCCTTACCTTAGTCAGAGAGGTGATCAAGAACCCGATGGTCACTCTGTCAGAGCTCCAGAGGTCCTCTGTGGAGAGAGGAGAACCTTTCAGAAGGACAACCATCTCTGCAGCAATCCACCAATTAGGCCTGTATGGTAGAGTGGCCAGACAGAAGCCACTCCTTAGTAAAAGGCACATGGCAGCCCACCTGGAGTTTGCCAAAAGGCACCTGAAGGACTCTCAGACCATGAGAAACAAAATTCTCTGGTCTGATGAGACAAAGATTGAACTCTTTGGTGTAAATGCCAGGCGTCATGTTTGGAGGAAACCAGGCACCGCTCATCACCAAGCCAATACCATCCCTACAATGAAGCATGACGGTGGCAACATCATGCTGTGGGGATGTTTTTTAGCGACAGGAACTGGGAGACTAGTCAGGATAAAGGGAAAGATGACTGCAGCAATGTACAGAGACATCCTGGATGAAAACCTGCTCCAGAGCGCTCTTGACCTCAGACTGGGGCGACGGTTCATCTTTCAGCAGGACAAAGACTCTTAGCACATAGCTAAGATATCAAAGGAGTGGCTTCAGGACAACTCTGTGAATGTCCTTGAGTGGCCCAGCCAGAGCAAAGACTTGAATCCGATTGAACCTCTCTGGAGAGATCTTAAAATGGCTGTGCACCGATGCTTCCCATCCAACCTGATGGAGCTTGAGAGATGCTGCAAAGAGGAATGGGCGAAACTGGCCAAGGATAGGTGTGCCAAGCTTGTGGCATCATATTCAAAAAGACCTGAGGCTGTAATTGCTGCCAGAGGTGCATCGACAAAGTATTGAGCAAAGGCTGTGAATACTTACGTACATGTGATTTCTCAGTTTTTTTATTTTTAATAAATTTGCAAAAACCTCAAGTAAACTTTTTTCATGTTTTAATTATGGGGTGTTGTGTGTAGAATTCTGAGGAAAAAAAAAAGAATTTAATCCATTTTGGAATAAGGCTGTAACATAACAAAATGTGGAAAAAGTGATGCGCTGTGAATACTTTCCGGATGCACTGTAAGTACAATGTTTCAACGGTAGGTTTTACTTTTCATTTCTCATCTTGAAGTGGACAGATATGTTGTCTTTATAAAATATGGTCATGTTTTAAGCTATCATGACACTAAAGGGTTGCCAGTTAAAGTTTGTTGTAGGTTTACAGTATATTGAGTGTTAATGCTAAAATTTCTTTCTACTACATTCACAACTTACATTTACTATATTCCATGGTCCCAAATAAGGCATCTTGCAATGTTTTACTGCTTCTCTCAAGTTAAATTCTCAAGTTATCAACTTTGTTGTGGTATTTGGTTTCACACAAGCTGTTAGAAACTATGTATGTTTAACACAAAACCTAAAATTTATAGTGAATTTTGTATTTTTCTTTTGTTTTTGTACCACTGCAGCTTTATTTGTTTTATCTTTACATTGCTCCTGCAACTCCCATTAAAACATCAGGGATGTACTTATTGTACATGACATGTACTCTTAACAAAAAGAAGAAAAGATGCTGCTCACATGCAAAGAATAAATGTATTTTGAATATGAAGCTGTATTTAGCTCTGTTACTAATTTCTTGTGTGTCACAGCAGTTATAATTTTAATGTTTATTCAGGGAAACTATTTAAAGTGAAAACTCGTTTTGCATTTATTTATTCATTAATTGTTAACTTCTTTTTTATTTCATTTGTTATTATCAGTTATTAAATAATAATTAGTAAAGTTCAATTTTCTTTCCTTTTTTAATGACCTAGATTAGCACTATGCAAAATAGCAATAATCATCAAGCATTTTTTTTTTTAAATTTGTATAATTAACCACAAAGAAATGTAATTGTAAACACTAAAATATAATAGAATTTGTCAGCCCACTATCAAAAACACTTAAAGTTATTATCATCACTATTTAATCACCTTGACATTTTGGGCTATTTTAACAATCCTAGAATGTCTACTTTTTACATTGTTTAATATGCTTTTTTCTCTTTTATTTGCTTTTGTGGGTAATAAATACATGAATGTGACTAAAATACCCAAAAGGCAATACTTATCCATTAATCCATTCATTCATAGATTTATCCATCTATTTTTCTAACTAGTTTATGCAGGATAGGGTAGCTGAAGCCTATCCCAGAAAGCAGTGGGCGCAAGGCAGGAACAATCGCTAGACAGTGCACTAGTCCATCACAGAGTAAATAGATAATATATTTTATATAATTAGTGCAACTTACACTGCACACTGTACAGACCTTTATAAACTTAAGAATTCATTACAATGCAGATAAAGCTGAAATAATAACTTTTTCATATGTTACAAGATTACAATATTGTAAAAGAATAATTAACCACTGTGGACCACCGGGGCACATACAGCTGTCCTAACCCCAACACAGACAAGCAGGACACAAATTGCCACACAGCACACCTTTACTTAAAGACAAGAACACAATGTCCACAAGACAAAGCACAGTCTTTTCCTTCTTTCTTTCTCTCTCTCTTTTCTCTGCTTCCACTCCTCTCTCAGCAAGCTTTGTCCATTTCCTCCCAACTCTGGCTCCTTGAATGGAGTGAAGCAGCTCCTTTTATTCTACTCCTGGGAGTGCTCCAGGTGGCTCATCAGTATTACCTGGAATCACTCCCAGGTGTGGTGGAAGTCCACTGTAAAGCTCTGCAGCTCCCCTTGGCAGCCGCCACGGGAGCCAACAGGGCTGTGCCAAACTCTAAGTCCCAGAGTGCCCGAGAAGGGTCCGGCTGCAGGTCGAAGACTTGGCCTTCCATGCCTCCTGCCTTGCACAGTCTGCCCCACGACTGCCCACAGTCCGTAGAAAGAGAAGCAGAAGAGCTGCTGTACAGTTTTTCCAATTCGAAAAAGAAAAGGAGCTGAAAAAGTTTTCCGCCACGGAACAATGGCACAACAGAACCAGGTATGGACTCACAGAATAAAAAGCTCAGTATATTTAAAGAAACTCTAGATCCATTAAACAAAACTAATGAGACGTACGATTATATACTGTATAGCGAATCCAAGCGTTCTGTTTATCGTCATTACTGACATATCCAATTTTTAAGCATATCATTTTAATTATTTTTTACCTCTTGCATTATTTCTTTTCAATATTTGCCATGTTATTTCATTTAAATTAACCTTTCACTTATTTATGAGATGTTATGTAGAGAATCTGCAATGTTAGTGTACAATATGAAAGGTATTTATGTTTATCGTCTTTATTAACGTTTGTTAAATATCTTATTTAACTTGATTTTTCTGTAGTTAACAGCTATTTATAAAAGCACGTTAGAGCTTTCTACCAAAATAGTATTACATATTATTTTTGTCTTGATTTCCACAGTCACATTTCTCGATAAAGGCAGATAGATATAAAACCAACTTTGATTACATTGATTAAATATCAAAATGAATCCAAGTGCCCTCTTTGTAAAAAGCAAAGAGACCACAGCATCCTGCTACCACCTGCCTTCAGAGACATGAAGGCCATATTGTCAAGTATGCAGGTAATTATGCCAGTAGTGTGTGCTTGCAAACAATATTGACGTTTAGATTTCTGAACTGGAACTTTTTTAAATACAGTTTAAAAAGCTGAGCTAATCCTGCATTTTCCGTTGATTGGCAGGTTTTACTATTTACAGATGTAACACAGGGTGTGTAACAAGTGGCCATTTCCATTGCTGTTTTTGTTTAAAAGTCACTGTGAACAGTTTACTGTATGTCAGTATTTAATATTTTTCTTTGATTAATTTTTTTACCCCTTGTATTTGGGCCTTCCAAGTCAGATGAATAGCCATGACTGTGGAATTTCCATGTTGATGGTATGACCATTTCATATTCTAACTATCTTTTTGTGTATGTATGTATTTAATGTTGTGTCCAGGTTTCCAAATGACAATTTTGTGGTTTCTCTGTATTTCATCCTCGAGGCCCCCTTCAATTTTAATGAGGTGTGTCTCAACTTTAGTACTCTGTTCTTTCATTGTAGCATTTGTACAGGGAGGATTATATCTGGTTGCTGGTTCCCATTTTTGTCACCTTCTACAATATGTGTTGGATATTTGTGTTATGTTTATTTTATTTGTATTTTTTTTTTTTTAATTTCAGCATACTGTCCCTAGTGGTCTTGAAGTTCCAGAAACACCTACCTTTTGAAATCCAGATATTTTTAATATACGTTTATAATGGTTTGCATAAATATTTTTGTAACATTAAACTCCTTTTAACAACTTGACTCTGCTCAGTCTTCTTTAGAATGACATGCTGGCTTTGAGGAAATGCTGCTGTAGAATGTTGCTTGAGAACTCCAGCCCCAAGGGGTAAATGACATTTAAATTTCCTTTAATAACTTAGTTCTGCGGTAATGTGGCAAATATACTTAGCCATATTGTAAGTCAAAGGCAAATGGTCACCATTATAAACTTGGTGCTTCCTTTTGAAATCACTGAAGTAACTGCTCACATCGGATTGAGCAAGCAAACACCTTTCTAATTGAAGGCCAAGAACCAAACAAAAAATTAGAAGGTACAGAAATAATGGACAGCCAGGACAGGATCATTTTTTGTTCTTATTCTTTTGTTTTTTTTTTAACATTTCCTTAGGTAAATATTATTTTCTCTGTTTTCAGGTTTAGAATTTATTAAGCCATTAATGAAAAGACAGAAGATCAGTAAAGACTTGCACTACCTCTGAAGTGAACAAATGTCTTGGTACTCCATAGCACTACGTTCTGTAGATTTCAGATCTTTTCTTTTAGAAGAAACGTCAGCCTCCCTTCTCCAACATCCAGCACAGGGCACTGATGAGCAGGTACAGACACATCACTTTATAAACTTCCATAAGAAAGATGAATTACATTTTGTTGATGCTGGCTTACAATGCCTATGTTATAGTGGATAAAATGTATAAAAAGACTTAATGCTTGTCTCAGATGCTGACTATTAATCGTTAACTAGTAGAAGTCAAAGTCCAAAAGACTTAAAGCCAGTTTTACATCTTCTGACAAACTGTAGTACTAGTACAGCTCTTAAAGGCCTTAAAACATTTGAGATGCATTGTGTGCTGTGTTAATAATAGTGTATGGTAAGAAACACTGAAGACTTGTAGAATCTGTGATAGAAAGTAGTAATGTTAATAATGTATAACAATTTCAGAATATACTGTACATTATTTTTTTTACTTTCATTTATTTACATTCCTTGTAAATGTGGAGGAAAATGCTATAAGCTTTATAATGACCATTTAAAGAATTTTCTTTTTTTTTCTTTTTTCTTTTTTTTTTTAAATAAAATGTATTACAGCAATACGGAATCCTTCAGCATTTTACCGAGGCAGAGAAGTGGTGTGCTGAGAACATTTCTGTGTTCAGGGGGTGAATCTCACTCCCTGCATTACTGCCAATGGACAAAGACGACATTGAGGAGGTCCCTCAGAAATATGATTTGTTATCTGAATTTCCAGAAGAAGAGGAGAGAGAGAATGTCTTTAGACCCTTCATCATCCATTTTTTCACATATGGAAGACATGCATCTGTTTTTAGATAACATGAGAGAAAAAAAGGAAAATGACTGTGTTTTGTGAGAAAATGTAGCAAACATACATAGCCCTCATTGTTCAGTTACAACCTACAATTCTTGTTCTATATTTTATATATTCTTTTCTTCTTTTTTGTAATAAATGTTGCAAACCAACTTCGTCTTTACAGTCCATTGTCTCAGATCTGCACTTCTTAGTGTTATGTATTAAAATAATGTTTTATAAAGCAGGGCAAGGCAATTTTTATTTATAAACCACATTTACAACAGCAGCCAGAACTGAACCAAAGTGCTGAACAAGGAAGGGTAAAAGAAGCAGTTCAAATATACAGTATGTACACAGCACAAAACTGTAAGAATAACCAACCATTACATAAAAGATAAACCCACACCCATACATACATATTTATAATAATGAATGTACATGAGCCAACATATACAAACAATTTCAACCTCTTGCAGGGTCAAATGGCAGCAAGAAGAAATAACACTTTAATGATTACTTAAAAATGGCCTGTATTGGAGCAGACCTAATAAGGCGAGCAATTCCAGAGAAAAGCAGCAGCCACCACAAACACCCAATTCCTCCTTTGTTTCAGCCTCAACCTTGGCACAACTAAGAGCCTCTGACTAGTAGACCACAGGGCTCTTGTTGGCCCATACAGGTGAAGAGGTTCCAAGAGGCAAGATGGGGCTGATCCATTCAATCATTTGAAAACAAGAAATAGAATTTTAAAATCAATTCTGAAACGGACCAGAAGCCAATGAAGCAAGGTAAGTATTGGTGAAATGTGGCCACACTTACGAGAGCCTCCAATAAGCGAGCAGCAAAGTTGTGGACTAGTTGTAGGTGTCGCAGCAAGACCTGATCAACAAATACCTACAAAGAACTGCAACAGTCAAAATGAGATGTTATAAAAGCTTGGATGGCCTTTTCAAGATCACTGAAAGAAAGACAAGCCTTTACCTTAAAGTCTCAGCTGGAAAAAGCTTCATTTAACTTCACAATTTATCTGTTTGTTGAGTTTGAATGAGCTGTCACAGATTACTCCTGGGCTCCTAACTGAAGCTTTATGATACATACTGTATATGGCAAGGGGTCGAAGAGCAACATCAGAGGCACTCAAACTTTGTTAACTTTTGGACACCATGATCAGTTTTATTATCATTTAGTTTAAGAAGATGCATTGCCATCCAGGTTTTAATATTATTCAAGCACGCATGGAGGGTCTATATTTTCTCGCTGTGATTTGAGTGGCAAATATGTTTGAGTGTCATCAGCATAGAGAAGCCATATTTGTTAACAAAGGAGCCTAAAGGTAACATGCATATCAAAAAGAGAACTGGTCCAAGGATGGAACCCTGTGGAACCCCACAAGTAACAGGAGCTACAGAGGATGAGAACTCACCCAAATGAATAGAAACGCTCCTATTTCTTAGATAAGATTTAAACCATTTTAGGGCATCACCTTGGATACCTACATACTGTTCAAGGCGGGATATAATATAAGAATTGTAAGATCCATAATATCAAAAGCTAAGGTAAGATCTAGCAGTACAAGAATGGTAGAATCACCAGCATTAGTAGTTGGGAAGAGGTCATTGTAAGAACATGTGTATCTGGATTGGAATTTTTCCAGAATACTGTTTTCATCCAGAAATGTTTGAGTTAGGACAAGTTTTTCTAAAACTTTAGATAAAAAAGGCAGTTTAGAAATTGGCCTGAAATTTGACACATTAGAGGGTCCTTATTTTGTTTTTTATATTATATTTCTGCACCACTCCGTGTTTCAAGGCAGCAAGAACACAACCAAAAATCAAGCTAACATTTATTAAGGTAACAATATGGTCTGACAGAATCAAAAACCTGTTTAATTAATCGAGCAGGGACACTGTCCAGGGGGCAATTTGTAGGATTCAGGCATTGCACCAAATCAGACAACAGAGACGATGACACACGCTGGCTCAAAGTGGTCAAAGACAGCTGAACATACTATGGGAAGAGATGAATCCTTAGCAAGCAGTGAGACCAATGATCTAATAACAGTAATCTTATTTACAAAAAAATACATCTCCGTTTGGAGAGTAAGTTGGGGTATGCGACAAATGACAAATTCCTAATAAAAGAAATTGTATATGGCGATTAAAGAATTTAAAATCACAAAAAAATTAATTTGTTATTATTGCATCTAAGCAAACAAAACATTTTTAAAGTTAAGTTTAAAATCTGTTAGTTCAGCTCCAAAATAAATTAAAAAAACGGGAAGTGCAACTTTCAATAATGCAAATTTTTACATTTCTTTAGAAAAGCAAACAATATATCTACTAAGCAATTTAAGAGATTTGCTTCACTTTTTTTGATAAGTACATACTTAAAAGTTAGGGTCCCAGGGAGAACAATTATGCATTAAAATTAAAAACCAGGTAAACGTTTGAAAGTTTAATAACTCCACTTGAAATTTATCAATATTATAGCAGCAGCGTAGAACAAAATTAAGAAAACACAATTCAAGACAAACAATGGAAATGAAGGTATGAACTGTAAGATGGATCATTTAAAAAATTGTTCAATATAAACAATTTTAAAAGTTTCTTTTACTAAGAGCTCGAAAGTTTAGACCTTCATTGTCATGCCTGTTGATTGCTTTATTGTGTTATTGATCATCGTTTACTTTGTAACATAATAAATTAATATCATTAACGGAATTTTCCTTTATTAAACGAGGTTCCAGAAATAATGTCAGACATGCCGTTTAGTACACAAGTACCGTAAAAATATTTTGAATGATAGAGTTCACTATAATAGCAGTTAGAGCAACCACATTCATATTTAGTATGGTGTTTCCTTAAGCTAAAAATATGTTATGCCCTCTTTTTTTTAAATATATCGAATCGTGATTCATCTATACTAATAAAAGGCAAAGCCCTCACTGACTCACTCACTGATCACTAATTCTCCAACTTCCCGTGTAGGTAGAAGGCTGAAATTTGGCAGACTCATTTCTTACAGCTTACTTACAAAAGTTAGGCAGGTTTTATTTCGAAATTCTATGCGTAACGGTCATAACTGGAACCTGCTTTCGTCCATATACTGTATATGGCCATAGCCTGCAGGTCGGTCGCTGTGTGAGGCGGAGTTGCGTCCTGCGTCATCACGCCTCCCACGTAATTGAGTGCCTGCCCATATAAGGTAAATATTCGCGGGTGAAGGACTGTGCTTAGCATATTCATAAGTGCAGCTACTGCGGAAATCAGCATGCCTCCCAAGTAATTGACTGCCTGCCTGCGAGCAAGAGAGAGAGAGCGCGACACACACACAGGCAGCGAGAGAGACAGACGCACACACACAATTAGAGCGAGCACACACACACACAGGCAGCGCCAGAGAGATGGCGCGACACACACACAGGCAGTGCCAGAGAGATAGCGCGACACACACACAGGCAGCGCCAGAGAGATAGCAAGACACACACACACAGGCAGCGCCAGAGAGATAGCGAGACACACACACACACACAAAGGCAGCGCGAGAGATGGACGCAGACACACAGGCAGTGCAAGAGAGAGCTGGACGCATTAAGGTTGGAAGGCAGTTAAAGAATGCACTGGTCTTGATTTTGTTTTCACTTCTGTTTCCAGCGATCTGCTCGTACCGTGCATTGTTGCAATGTTATTTTTCTTGGTGGTTTATTAAATTACAGATTTTTTCAGATGTTCATTTTTTCCCTGTGCTTAAACTCATTAAAAAAAAGAGCTTTTAGCCAGCGGTTGGTAGCGCTATAGCGCGAAGTATTACAATACAATACAATTTATTTTTGTATAGCCCAAAATCAAACAGGAAGTGCCGCAATGGGCTTTAACAGGCCCTGCCTCTTGACAGCCCCCCAGCCTCGACTCTCTGAGAAGACAAGGAAAAACTCCCAAAAAACCTTGCAGGGAAAAAATGGAAGAAACCTTGGGAAAGGCAGTTCAAAGAGAGACCCCTTTCCAGATAGGTTGGGCGTGCAGTGGGTGTCAAAAGAAGGGGGTCAATACAATAATTGTATTTTAGGGGGTCAAAACACTATTGCAGTGTTAGTTTTCTCTGTTGTTCAAGGTTTTCTCAGTGTTATTCAATGTTTTTACATTTAGTTTACTATTACGCTGTGCATTCTATGGTATAACTAGCAAAATACCCGCGCTTCGCAGCGGCGAAGTACTGCCTTAAAATTTTTATTAAGAAGAAAATGAAACCTTTTTAAACTAAGGGAAAATATGCCAATAATTATTTGTTAAGGATCTCTTTGTATACCACATTGTCATTTCGGCCCTCCGGTTGTAATATGACCAAGCTGTGTGCTGAGCTTACTCTTGAGCATGCAACGTACAGTTGGCCATGTGAACAGTAATCTTGTTTCAAATCTCACAGCTTGGATTGCTGCTGTCATAATTGGTTTGAATTTCATGGTTTGTTTCAATTATGACAGTATTTGCAGGACTTGTGTTGAAGTGACATTCGGCATCTGTCAAGCGTTGTAAGCATACAACCGGTTTCATCGATAACTTCACATCCAGCTTTTGAGAGTTTAAACATTCATAAACATCAAAGTGTCTACTACTGAAATCATCACCTGTAAATCTAAGATGTTTAAGAGGCATTGGCGGTTGTCGAATGGTGTAAAATATTTGGCCATTTCGGTACACTTGAAAGCGACAACCAAACAATTCAGCGGCAGCCATCAACTTACATGCAGAACCATAGGTGAAGGGCTTAAGCATTTCACTCTTATAGTGCTCCTGTACCTACACAATAGCCATAATCGTAATAAACGAACAATAAAACAACGGAGAAGCCGTGGATTAAATAAAAAGGCTGTAGTGATCAGCAGGGAGATGTGAATCCCGTGGCGAAGCAAGGAAGGGAATGTAGAGACCGGAGTGACAGACGGCCTTATATAGGCAGGCAGCCAACAACGTGGGAGGCACTGGGATGGGGGACCCAACGCTGCCTCACACGGTGACAGAGCTGCAGGCTATGGACATATATATGTACGTAAGTAGGATTCAGTTAGCGTTGGGAACCCGTGTACCAAATTTCTTGAAGATGGGCCCATTAGTAACAAAGACTGTTGAAAGGTTCAGTATGGCGGCCGAAAGTGGCATCATACCACCGAAATAAGTACGTACATTGGTTTCGGTTAGCGCAGGGAAGCCGCCTACCAAATTTTATGAAGGTGGGGCCATAAATAAGAAAGTTCAACATGGCGGACGTCGTCGACCATTATGACCGTTACGCGTAGAAAATAAAACCTGCTTAACTTTTGTAAGTAAGCTGTAAGGAATGAGCCTGCAAAATTTCAGCCTTCTACCTACACGGGAAGTTGGAGAATTAGTGACATTGGAAAGTTCAATATGGCGGCCGACAGTGGCATTATACCACTGAAATAAGTACGTACATCGGTTTTGGTTAGTGCAGGGAAGCCACCTACCAAATTTCGTGAAGATGGGGCCATAAATAAGAAAGTTCAACATGGCGGACGTTGTCGACCATTATGACCGTTACACGTAGAATTTCGAAATGAAACCTGCTTAACTTTTGTAAGTAAGCTGTAAGGAATGAGCCTGCCAAATTTCAGCCTTCTACCTACACGGGAAGTTGGAGAATTAGTGACGTTGTAAAGTTCAATATGGCGGCCGACACTGGTGTCATACCAACGAAATAAGTACGTACATGGGTTTCGGTTAGCGTAGGGAAGCCGCCTACCAAATCTCGTGAAGATGGGGCCATAAATAAGAAAGTTCAACATGGCGGACGTTGTCGACCGTTATCGACTGTTACATGTAGAATTTCGAAATGAAACCTGCTTAACTTTTGTAAGTAAGCTGTAAGGAATAAGCCTGCCAAATTTCAGCCTTCTACCTACATGGGAAGTTGGAGAATTAGTGATGAGTGAGTGAGTGAGTGAGTGAGTGAGTGAGTGAGTGAGTGAGTGAGTGAGTGAGTCAGTCAGTGAGGGCTTTGCCTTTTATTAGTATAGATTATATTTGTGGTTAAAAACTACAAAAAATATATATTTACATACAGTTTGTATGGTCTGGAATGGATTACTTGTATTTACATACAATCCTATGGGGGAAGATGCTTCAGTTCACGACCAAATCGGTTTACGACCAGATATTTTTGGAACAAATTATGGTTGTGAACCGAAGTTACACTGTACCGGGAATGCCTGTTAAACATCTTAGATTCACGAGTAGCGATTGGGGTGGTGAGATGTCTATCGAGATAATCACTGTAATATTTATATGTCATTCAAATGTATTATTATCAGGCATGGTTTAGGCACCTATGTCATCAAGAAGGCACCAGAAAAAGGGACCTCAAGGATACTATTATGGAAGTTAATTTAAAGCACGGATGCCGTCCGTCTCGCCATCATTTCATTTTTCACAATTTGTGAAAACAAGACATGGTGTCAGAATAGAGGACAGTCATGGATTTTGTTGGAGTTCCCTCGCCACGAATTGACTGGGATTCTCTTAACCTGCCGGGAAAATGCAAAATTTCCGACAGCACGTGGAGCTGATGTTTTCTGGCCCGCTAAACGGCAAAGACGAGAGTGAGAAATGCAGCTACCTGCTCCTGTGGACTTGGGAAAAAGGAAAAGACATTTTTAACACATTGACTCTCACCCAGGAGGAAGCCAAGGTACTGAAAACTTATTATGACCGCTTTGAGGCGTTTGTCATGCCTAAGACGAATATGATATTCACGAGATGCAAGTTTAATGAGAAGACGCAGGGTATAAATGAGACTTCTGATCACTTTGTAACGGAGTTAAAATTGCTGGTGAAGGACTGTGCTTATGCAAACAAAGATGAGATGGTCAGGGATAGAATAGTGTTTGGCACAAACTCAGCGAAAGTGCGAGAGAAATTTTTAAGTGCCGGGTCTGAGCTAACATTAAATAAAGCCGTGGACATCGCAAGATCGCAAAAGATAGCACAAGCACAGCTGAGAACCTTCGATGCATGTACTCCGAGCGTCTGACGTAAACTGACTGTGAACGCAGTACGCAGACAACAAGCAAAAGCTCCAAAGAGCACTGAACGAAAAACGCATTACACAATTGAGATGGCAGCAAAAGAATATGAAGCGGGTGACGCATACAAGCATATTCATAAGTGCAGCTACTGCAGAAACAAAGCACACAGTGGAAAAAGTCAATGTCCAGCTAAAGGAAGACAGTGTAAAAAGACTGGGAAAGGTAAACCCGTGCATGCAGTGTGTGATGTCTCAGATAAAGAGGAAGACGAGCTGTTTATTAATGCAGTAAGAAAGGAACAACCCTCTGAAGCTGAACAAGCCTTTGTAGACATATCAATAGGAAAGAAAGGTGTAAAGCTTAAGTTTAAATTAAGTTTATAGACACGCTGCCGCTAAATATATTAGCCGAAAAAAAGATTCTTTTATGATACAAAATAACCAAAGGAAAGAAAAAAGAAATGTGCTGCTTACATAAGCATTAATTCGTTGTGTTATGGAAGCTCTTAGTTTAGACAGATAAAAAACAACAGACTAATGAGGACACACCAGTATATCACCATCATGGAAACATAAAAAAAAATGCCACACTTTTTTTTATTAAAAAAAAAACTACAGGATCAATTTGAATCTGAAGGACAGCAGTGAAAATATAGACTAAAGAACGCCACAAAGAAATGGAGATAAAATAATGCAAATGCATAAATTAGGAGAAGGGTACAAAACAAGTAGTATTTGGTTGTCCCAGTGGGCAAAGTTGGTTACGATTATCAGGAAGTGGTAGCTACATCAAACCACTTGGGTTTGTTGATACTTTTTTTTTTTTTTTACAACATATACACACATATACATTATATGGCCAAAAGTATGAGGACAACCTTCCAAATTATTGAGTTCAGGTGTTTCAGGTGCACACATTGTTAACAGGTACATAAAATCAAACAATTAGCCATACAATTTCCGATGACAAACACTAGAAGTAGAATAGCTCATACTGCACACAAGCCCTAAGATCATTACATGTAATGCCAAGCACTGACTGGAGTGGTGTAAAGCACACCACCACTGGACACTGGAGCTGTGATCTCTGGAGTGATGAACCACACTTCATTGAAAGCTAAATTCCAAAATACATAGTATACTCTGTAGAGTTAAGTGGAGGAGGGATAATCATCTGGTGCTGGTTTTCAGGGTTTGGGTAGGCCCATTGTTTTCAGTGAATGATACTATTAATACTACAGTAGATAAAGACTTTGCTTCCAAGTTTGTGGCAAGAGTTTGGGGAAGGCTTTTTTATCTGTTCCAACATGATTACCTGGCCAGGACAACTATGTGATGGAAGGATGGGGGAGACAACATGCACAGGGCATTGTCTTCCCCCAGACTGCTAGATGGCAGGCCCCCAGGGTTGCAGCAGCGACATGTTTTCCCAAAGAGCATCATGGGACTTGGAGTTTGTCAGCTTAGCCCTGTCGGATTCCATGGGTGCCACCAGAGGGTAATGCAGGGACTGAGAAGTCCCATTTTATCGGGCTCTCACATCACCTGGAAGTGCTTCTGAACTACAGCTTTGGAACACTATAAGTGCTTTTGGGTGGGACATAAAATGAGCTGCCTGCCACTGTTCTAGGAGCTAGTGTTGGGAGGAAGGAGGACGAAGCTAATGAGGTGGAGTGGAGGCAATGAAGTAGGAAAGGACAGAGAGAAAAGAGAAGACAAAGGTATTGCTGTGTGCTTATTATTGTGCTTAACTGTACTTGTGGCTGTGGTGGGAAACGCTTATTGAAAAAGTTTCCAACGAATAAAGTCTCTTGTGCTTTTACTCTTGTGTCCGAGTCTGCCTGTGTTGCGTATTTGGGGAGCTAGAGCAGCCCCTTGGTGGCTACTACATACACAGAAGAATTATTTAATTTGTATTTTTAAACTGTGGAGCAGAGGGGTAAATAAAGGAAAAATGTGCCTTTGTCCCAAATATTATTGAGGACACTGATGATATACACACACACAAAGTATCAATTAATGTTACATTTTTGGAATGTTGTAAAAATGTTGTACAAGGAGTTGTAAATAGCTTTTATAAGACTTTGTGTCTTAGTGTTCAAATTCAAAGAATTTTGACTTGCACTGTAACAGCTTTCATTTGCATTGTTAATACGATAAAAAATTAACTGCTTAGTTTTTTTTCCTATGTACTTTTGCCTTTTCTGATCTGATACAAAGCTAGGCTTTACTTTATAAAGTGATCTGTGTTATTTCTTAATATAAAAGTTGCTAAATAAAAACCAGACACCATTGCAGGAACCAAAAAGCATAAACACTAAGTTACATAGGTATTCTAACAAATAGAACATAAATAAAAATACATAGCAAACTGCTAGCCAGGGTAGCAGATAATATACATTATGTTATTACAGAGAAAATATCTATTCAAAGGAATGTGTGTTTTAGAAACAACATGGTATCTAAATTTTCAGCCACTGTTGGTTATAGGACTGTCATTAATGTATTTTATTTATCACCAAGAGGAAATTCAGACTTTACTTTAAAGCCTGATAGAAAGACAAATATATAAATAATATATAAATACAACAAAAAAACAACCCCCTAAACACACGTAACTTTGTGGTGTGGACACTGGAGAATTGATGTAATCAATAACAGAGCTATAGGTGGCACATAGATGGTCAGACCTGTGCAGATGTTCATTTGAAGGCGTTAACATTTGAATAAAGCAAGTCCAGCTTGTTGTATCTTTGTGATAATTCTTAAAATAACCTAGGTTCAGCTAACCTTTGAATATATTTTACATATTAAAATTACAAATAGGCACAGTAGCTAATAAAACAGTTCAAAAAGCTTCTAGGGCTACTTACCAGTTTTTGGAAGAGGTGTCCTACAGTAGCTTTGTTATCCCATTGCTGAATGATAGGAAGTAGGCTATCATAGAATTCTTTGTGTATTTCAAAAATATCTTGGATCTTGTAAAAAATAGTCTCTATCTGTTGATTTGTTAAAACAGGCTGAGAAGTAGTGGCAGTAGCCTTCAAGGGCTTCATTGGCTGGGAAAAGGGAAAAACACAAGCATATAGAGTTAGGATTACGGAAGAGTCTGGCTGGGAAAAGGGAAAAACACAAGTATATAGAGTTAGGATTACGGAACAGACTATCATATTTGTCAGAATACAAATAGTAAACTTGGGTTGAACAAGGAAAGCCAGAATTGGGAATTCTTCCATAAACCTTTGCTGCTTTACTGTTCATTGCAGGCATATGCAAACTTGGGGGCAAGGCTATCACATAGATGTCAGGTACATATCTTTAATCACTCTGAACAGCAGTCCTGAACAGAGTGAATATGAATCAAGTCCCCAGAAAGTGACCAAGCTATAGAGGGTTCAGGCCTATATCTTCGATATTGTTTCAGATATTGTAAAACCTTTACAATGTAGGATATTAATAAATTCTTTACAATTTACCTGTTTGGCATAGGTTTTTGAACTGCAAGAATTGGAAGCCACAGTTCATTAGAACTTAAAAAAGACACACACAAAGAAGGATGATCATAAAGATAAAAGTGGAAAAATCATAAAAGTCTGAATTTAGAGACTGCTTTGCAAAAATTTATTTATGTTTTGTTACATGCGGAACACACTTAAGGTAGGAGTGCCTTGCAGTAACTTTTTCCCTGTTGGCACATAGTAATCTCTTTCCAACCTCAACTGACACATAGATTGTTCCAGACTAGGGTCCCCTTTAATATTTTATCAGTTGTAACAACTGGTGCTGAAAGTTAAAGTAAGCAACATTATATGCTTCAAGGATAGAAGAACCAATACAAAGTGCTATTACATTGATATTGATATTGATGAAATCCTGTGCTGTGTTAAAATGTACAGTACAGACCAAAAGTTTGGACACACCTCCTCATTCAATGTGTTTTCTTTATTTTCATGACCATTTACAGCACTCCATCACTCTCCTTCTTGGTCAAATAGCCCTTACACAGCCTGGAGGTGTGTTTGGGGTCATTGTCCTGTTGAAAAATAAATGATCGTCCAACTAACCTGACTTCTGCACAACACAACTGCTGGTCCCAACCCCATTGATAAAGCAAGAAATTCCACTAAATAACCCTGATAAGGCACACCTGTGAAGTGAAAACCATTTCAGATGACTACCTGTTGAAGCTTATCGAGAGAATGCCAAGAGTGTGCAAAGCAGTAATCAGAGCAAAGGGTGGCTATTTTGAAGAAACTAGAATATAAAACATGTTTTCAGTTATTTCACCTTTTTTTGTTAAGTACATAACTCCACATGTGTTCATTCATAGTTTTGATGCCTTCAGTCATGAAAATAAAGAAAACACATTGAATGAGGAGGTGTGTCCAAACTTTTAGCCTGTACTGTACATTTTTATACATTCGTCTAATTTCTGAAACCGAATAATCCAATATTATGATCACAGGGGTTTATTGGAGCAGATCTGGCTACAAGACAAGAATTAACCTTGGACAATGTACTAAGTAAAGGTTTTACGTTTCTAGATTGATTTCATCCAGAAGCAGAAAAAATTTTCAGTAAAAATGACGTGAGCTAATTGTAGCTCCGTCTGGAACTATTTCATGCAAAATGGTGACAAAGTTTGCTGCTAATAGTGTAATATTCTACACTGAAAAGAAGAAAATCTATAATCCAATACCACATACAAAATAAGTATGAGACTGCCGAGGTCAGCCTGCAGCAACTGTTTTATCGACAGCATTACAAAGGAAATCACTCAGTGTATGACACTGTTGCTAGTCAGCATGCTGATGGCAAAGGTTTTTGACAGTCAATCAATTATCTTGAGCTGGGGTACCAAATTCTGTCTAAAAATACTTTCACCACCATATAGAAAAACATTTTACTTAGATGATCAAGGGTTGGAAACTCAGATAACCACAGCCAGTGGATGCTAACAACTAACAATTTAGGATTATATCATTGTAATGTGTCACTACACTGAAAGATATTTTCCAGTCAGACGAACAGCTGTCAGCTTTAACTCCTTTTCAATGAGGGAAACTAATGCCAACTTTTATGGTCTAGGAGCTATAAAAATAGTGTGCTCCCAGGAGGAGGCAAGTAATATGGGAGACAAGCAACTCACAAGATGGAGTTCCAAACCACAAATGTGACTGCTATATATAAGCATCCTTGTGTTAGCCAACAGCTAGATATGTTTATTTTCTATGCCATGTAGTTCTTTTTGTTCTGTTTTTGAGTAGGTAGCCCAGTTGGCAACCCAACATTTCATCTGAATGTATGCATTGAACGTCAGGAGAAGTGGCGTTGTTAAATTGTCCCTAGTGAGTGTGTGTTGGGCTGTGTGTAGTGTGTTCACCTTGTGATGGACTGGAACCATGTCCAGGTGTTGATCCTGCGTTGAGCTCAATGCTTGCTAGTTTAGGCTTCAGTTGTCCCATGACTCCACCCAGGATAAGCGGGTTAAAAAAATAAGTAGATGGATGGATGGATATCCTGACAGCTGAGTGTAAGAAAGTGGAAAACTAATGATTCATCAAGTTAATACAAATAAAAATTACTTTAACCTGAAATGGGAGGTCGGGATTGCTAACGACCTTGCAGTACATGTTTGCATACATGTTTTATTTGAATAACCTTCACCAAAGCAAATTTCATGCAACTAGTGTTGTTATGGAAATAAAGTAAATAAAAAAGGGCAATGTGATGTGGAAAATAAAAAGCAGTTAAGATATCTTTGAGGAGCTTTAACACAGTGTCTCCTTAAGTAGGCACCTTAACAGTCTTTTATTAGATTTACTGAAAAATAAAAACCTATGGTTAATTCAACAAAACAGTCAGCATTTTTATACTGTATTTGATAGTATGACACGGTTACTTACATGTGCTATTAGCATATGTTCATGCTTCAGGAAACTGCTGACAATAACAAAAATTGGTGGATGCTTAATCTTCTCTGCAGAGATCTTTTAAGGCCACTGAATATGCACCACTGTAGTGATGTTTCTATGCACTCAAATGTAATCCTTGCCGGTGCTGTTTTTATTTTTACATTATTACATTTATATGTTGTAAGGAGAGTAAACTGCAGTTAATCATAATCTAATTTGTAACAGCAAACCAAATTTCTCTTCTTGCAATATTAGGTTTCTAAAACACGAATATTAAAAAAAATACTGTAATTCTAATGTAACCCCAGAGCAGTTATGGCTAGCATTTTAGGAATCAACAATTTTTCACTGAATCACAATACCTTAATAAAATGATAGCTGAGTAGTACAGCAAACATGTTAGAAAAAAACAAGGAAAATTATTTAATTAATTTTCAGAATTTGCTTATTCCATTGCTAGCTCCAAAAGGACACTGGCTTATCCAGCAGCAAGGAGCACAATACTGAACTTCATCAGCTTCAGTGCAAGGCAGGACATGTTTACATCCAACACATTTATTTACAGTTATGCAAATTCAGAATCACCTATCCTACTTTAGTAAAGTCTCAATTAAAATAGTATTGATGATTTGTCTTTCAAGTGTAAGTCTTAATTTGCTGTTTAAAAAAAGTATGCTTCCTCAATTAAACTCAAAACATATTTTAAAGAACATGTACAGTGGGTACGGAAAGTATTTAGACCCCCTTCAATTTTTCACTCTTTGTTATATTGCAGCCATTTTCTAAAATCATTTAAATTAATTTTTTCCCTCATTAATGTACACACAGCACCCCATATTGACAGACAAAAAAAAAAGAATTTTTGAAATTGTTGCAGATTTATTAAAAAAGAAAAACTGAAATATCACATGGTTCTAAGTATTCAGACCCTTTGCTCAGTATTTAGTAGAAGCACACTTTTGAGCTAATACAGCCATGAGTCTTCTTGGGAAAGATGCAACAAGTTTTTCACACCTGGATTTGGGGATCCTCTGCCATTCCTCCTTGCAGATCCTCTCCAGTTCTGTCAGGTTGGATGGTAAACGTTGGTGGACAGCCATTTTTAGGTCTCTCCAGAGATGCTCAATTGAGTTTAAGTCAGGGCTCTGGCTGGGCCATTCAAGAACAGTCACAGAGTTGTTGTGAAGCTACTCCTTCGTTATTTTAGCTGTGTGCTTAGGGTCATTGTCTTGTTGGAAGGTAAATCTTCGGCCCAGTCCGAGGTCCTTAGCACTCTGGAGAAGGTTTTTGTCCAGGATATCCCTGTACTTGGCCGCATTCATCTTTCCCTCGATTGCAACCAAGATAGAACTTTTTGGCCTTAATTCTAAGCGGTATGTGTGGAGACAACCAGGCACTGCTCATCACTTGTCCAATACAGTACCCACAGTGAAGCATGGCGGTGGCAGCATCATGCTGTGGGGGTGTTTTTCAGCTGCAGGGACAGGACGACTGGTTGCAATCGAGGGAAAGATGAATGTGGCCAAGTACAGGGATATCCTGGACAAAAACCTTCTCCAGAGCGCTAAGGACAGGGGTGCTGTGTGTACATTAATGAGGGAAAAAATTAATTTAAATGATTTTAGCAAATGGCTGCAATATATCAAAGAGTGAAAAATTGAAGGGGGTCTGAATACTTTCCGTACCCACTGTACGTGCTACCCAATGATTTTCAAATTATGGTGGCTAAATAAAGATGCAGTTGTCTGCTTTCAATATTATTTTCAAAATGCAGTGCTGCTTGAGATGGAAATCTTATGTTAAGCAATGCGGCATAACGGTTATGACTTTAGACTTCAAATCCTGAGGTTGTGGGTTCAAATTCCTGGTACTGTGTGCTCATGAGCAGGTCACTATGCTGCTTGGGCTCCAACTAGAAAAACAAAAAGAGATGTAACCAACTGCATCTGAAATGTTCTAAGTCGTCTTAGATAAATATGTCAGCCAAACAAGTAAATGTTAATTGTAATACTGTTTGATTTAGATTTTTTATCCATGTTGGAAGTTCTCATAAATTGTTTAAAGCACAGAATAAACACACTAATATTTAGTCAATGACAAACTTATGCTTAAAAATAAAACCCATCATGTAGTCCTAAATTAAATATGGGTGCTTAACCATGATGTAAACCTAGACAGAACTTCATTGACAGAATTTACAAAGCACATGCATTTCTTAAAAAGTAATATATATTTCCAAAGTAATTATATAAATATTTCAGACTCCTTGGTTTAGTTAAGTCAGCAAAAATTACATGCTGCATTTCAAGTTTACTACAGATTAAAAAACAATCCCTTAAGGCATACATGCACAGCAGGCAAGGTGCTTATGATTTCATAATTGAGTGGCTTAAGTACTGGGTAACAATTGATTCAAACTGTAAAAGTAAGAGAGGCTAAGGAGACCAAAGGTATTATTGTAGAGCTAGCAAATCCTATTATGTTATTCGACTGGTTTCTGTAAACCACAGAACATTAAAATACAGATGAAAACTTGTTACCATACAAGTTAAACACATAAAGTCAAAGTTTTCAATGATGTGAGTAAAAGACATTAAAGGCAGAATGACTGTCCCAGTTTGAGTGTGTATGCCTTGTAGTGGACTATCCAGATCTGGATCTTTGCTTTGCTCCTGATCTTGCTGGGAAAGAATTTGACCCTTGCAACACAGAAATTAATAAAGTGTGTAAATAGATGTGAACCACTGCAATGAAAATACTTGCAAGATTTTGGGTATAGCAAAAAAGTTGTCATTCTGTAAAATGCCAGCAGGACAGACTCTGACCCTCAATGTCAAAAACTGGACAATGCAAGTTTGGAAAACTGTACAATTAAATATTTTGCTTTTTAAAAACTGGTCACAGAATATGCCGTGTAACTTTTATTTATATGGCATGTAATTATGTAATTTTTTCCCTAGTTACCTGTTGTAGCATATTTTCCATTTATGAGTGAGTGTGTGTTGCGTGTTTGAGTATGTTCTGGCTTCCTATAACCATATATTAGAAAATGTGGAAAAAAAAATCATAAAAAAAAATACTTCTACCTTCTACATACAGAGTATGTTGGGAAATTAAGGTGCTTTCTAAATAAACAGGATTATAAGAAATTAATTCATGCATTTATTTCTAGTAGGATTGACTACTGCAATGTGGTATTCACTGGATGCTCAAACTGTTCTTTATACAGCCTCCAGTTAATCCAAAATGTTGCTGTAAGAATTATTAGAAGAATAAGAAAATACGAACACATAACTGCAGTTCTTAAATCCTTACACTGGCTCTCGGCTGACTGTAGGGCAGATTTCAAAATCCTCCTTTTAACATATAAAGCATTAAATGGCCAAGGTCCGGCTTACTTGTCTGAACTTATCATGACTTACAAACCAGAGCACACATTAAGATCTCATGATGCTGATCTGCTTATGATTCCACGAATTAATAAAATAACAGTGGGAAGTCGAGCTTTTACTTACAGTACCCCTAAACTGTGGAATGATCTGCCTGCTACTCTGTTTCTCTTCTCGGTACTCAAATGTGGCACTTGGTGCCACGGCCAAACTGCCAAGTTGTTTTGCCTGCCTAAGGTAAAGTCATCTTTGATGAAGGATCGCAGGAATCGTTGGGTAAAGGGGTCCTTTCATCGGATTGGCTGGCCCAGTGCTATCCCAGCTGTGGAATGGAATTGGGAGAGGCAGCTTGATGGCTGAAGTCTCCAGGACTCTAAACAAATCCAAATCATATTATGACCCCCTTCTTTTTGACACCCACTGCACGCCCAACCTACCTGGAAAGGGGTTTCTTTTTGAACTTCCTTTCCCAAGGCTTCTTCCATTTTTTTTCCCTACAAGGGTTTTTTTGGGAGTTTTTCCTTGTCTTCTTAGAGAGTCAAGCAAGGGCCTATTAAAGCCCATTGCGGCACTTCTTATGTGATTTTGGACTATACAATCAAGCCAGCGGCCAACAAAACTATGCAGTGGAGTTCTTCTTTAAATAAATAACCAATAAATAATCCATGACAAAAACAAGCGCTTGTTGTGGAAGATAAAAATCAATCAAAAAAAAAAAAATTGGTCCATAAAAATTACAAAAGTCAAAGCCTTTTTTTTTTCTGTCCTCCTGGCCATCTGACCTTACTTATTCCAGAATGATGTGGAAACTTGCACTTTAAGCAAATGTTTTACTTATTTGTTAAATTCAGTAGGATTTTGTCAGATTGTCAAATGTCCAACCCATAATCATAACCACACATTAGATTTAATTAAAACTTACAAACTTGAAATTCAAAATTTAAATATTACTCCATTAAATTAAGTTATTTCCGATCACTACTCAATTACATTTGATTTAGTCCTGCCCTTACCAACACACTCACAGATTAAAACAAAGACAGTGCAACATCTAAATTGTAATTCTGCTTCAAAATTTATAGATACTTTGAGTAAGTCAAGTGTAATTGTGGAAAACCATTTAGATCAGTTAGCATCAAATGTAAATGTGGAAAACAATTTAGATCAGCTAACATCACATTATAATGTGGTCTTGAGAGATGCTCTGGACGCAGTGGCTCCCCTTAAAACAAAAGTGATCAAAGTACATAGAAACTCACCCTGGTTAATGAAAACACTCGAGTTCTTAAATTAGAGTGTTGAAAACTGGAGTGCAGATGGAGAACAACAAAGCTGCAAGTCTTTTAAACTGCATGGACAGTGAGTGTTAAAAAATATAAAAAAGCTCTCTTTAAAGCTCGCTGAGAATACTATTCTACAATAATAGACAGCAATAATAAAAAATCCTTGGGTACTGTTTAGAAAAGTAGCTAAATTAACAGATTGGAATTCATATCTACAGAGCAAAATACCAACAGATATTAGCAGTACAGACTTTATGAAGTTCTTTAATGAGAAAATTAAAAATATAAGATCCCAGATCTCAGCATCACAGTGCAAACCACATACTAGCTTGCATTGCATTCAACACTTTAGAAATTTTAATCCTGTAACTGAGCAGGAAGTCTTAGCTTTAATTTCAAAAATGAAACCTATTACTTGTTCCCTAGATCCAGTACCAACAAAACTAGTAAAAAGTGTAATGAATGTTCTTGCAGTGCCTATTCTTAGCATTATCAATAGTTCATTATTGCATGGCACAGTCACTGATGCACTAAAAGTGTCAATCATTAAACCATTACTTAAAAAGTCAGACCTAGATTCACACATTCTTAATAAGTATATAACATTTCAAATTTGCCCTTTCTCTCCAAAATACTAGAAAAAGTAGTCGCCAAACAGCTTCAGTCACACCTTACGCATTTCCATTTATTTGAGAAATTCCAGTCTTGATTTCGAACTGGTCATAGTACAGCAATTGCACTAACGTGTGTTATAAACAACATTCTGATATCCTCTGATGAAGGAAACCCCACTGTAATTATGATGTTAGACTTAAGTGCAGCATTTGACACTATTGACCATTCTATTTTACTGCACAAGCTAGAAAATGATGTTGGGCTTACAGGCACTGTGCTCTCCTGGTTTAGTTCTTATTTATCAAATCGATTCCAATATGTACAGGAGTGCTGACAGTACTCCATCATTATACACAGAAGTGAGATATGGTGTCCTGCAGGGCTCAGTACTGGGACCTTTACTGTTTTTACTTGCTTCCACATGCTTCCACTGTGATCTCTCATTAGAAAACATGTTAATTTTCACTCGTATGCAGATGACACTAAGTTATACTTTTCTTTTAGATCAAATGTCCGATGTCGTCTTTAATTAGTTGTGTTAATGAATTAAAGGAGTGGATGGATAAGAACTACTTGTCTTTAAACACCGATAAAACAAAGCTGTTAATTATTGGTGGGAATGACACTGATCGCAACAATATTTTGTCATCATTTAACTCGGTTGAAATCACCATTAATTTTACTGAATCAGCCCACGATCTAGGAGTTATCTTTGGATCTAGCATGTCATTTAAAATGCACATTACAAAGCTGTCCAAATTATGTTTCTTCCATTTTAAAAATGTTGGTAAATTAAGGCACTTCTAAATAAACAGGATTCTGAGAAATTAATTCATGCATTTATTTCTAGAAGGATTGACTACTGAAAAGCTGTGTTCACTGGATGATTAAATTTTTCTTTATACAGCCTCCAGTTAATCCAAAATGTTGCTGCAAGAACAAGAAAATACAAACATATAACTTCAGTTCTTAAATCCTTACACTGGCTCTCAGTTAAGTTTAGGGCTGATTTCAAAATCCTTTTTACAGTTGTGCTTAAAAGTTTGTGAACCCTTTAGAATTTTCTATATTTCTGCATAAATATGACCTAAAACATCATCAGATTTTCACTCAAGTCCTAAAAGTAGATAAAGAGAAACCAGTTAAACAAATGAGACAAAAATATTATACTTGGTCATTTATTTATTGAGAAAATGATCAAATATTACATATTTGTGAGTGGCAAAAGTATGTGAACCTCTAGGATTAGCAGTTAGTTTGAAGGTGAAATTAGAGTCCGGTGTTTTCAATCAATGGGATGACAATCAGGTGTGAGTGGGCACCCTGTGTTATCTAAAGAACAGGCATCTATCAAAGTCTGCTCTTCACAACACACATTTGTGGAAGTGTATCATGTCACAAACAAAGGAGATTTCTGAGAACCTCAGAAAAAAGAGTTGTTGATGCTCATCAGGCTGGAAAAGGTTACAAAACCATCTCTAAAGAGTTTGGACTCCACCAATCTATAGTCAGACAGATTGTGTACACATGGATTACATCTTGCCTGAAGAAGGGGCCTGAGTTGCCTCGAAAGCTTGCATATTGTAATCTTTTAAGTTAGCCAATAAAAGGTGTCATTTTGCTTGGCTTTTCTCTACACATGGAGGAAATTCAAGGCCATTGTTACCCTCCCCAGGAGTGGTCGACCAACAAAGATCACTCCAAGAGCAAGGCGTGTAAAAGTCAGCGAGGTCACAAAGGACCCCAGGGTAACTACTAAGCAACTGAAGGCCTCTCTCACATTGGCTAATGTTCATGTTCATGAGTCCACCATCAGGAGAACATTGAACAACAATGGTGTGCATGGCAGGGTTGCAAGTAGAAAGCCACTGCTTTAAAAAAAAAACATTGCTGCTCGTCTGCAGTTTGCTAACGATCATGTGGACAAACCAGAAGGCTATTGGAAGAATGTTTTGTGGACAGAAGAGACCAGAAATAGAACTTTTTGGTTTAAATGAAAAGCGTTATGTTTGGAGAAAGGAAAACACTGCATTCTAGCATAAGAACCTTATCCCATCTGTGAAACATGGTGGTGGTAGTATCATGATTTGGGCCTGTTCTGCTGCATCTGGGCCAGGACAGCTTGCTTCATTGATGGAACAATGAATTCTAAATTATATCAGAGAATTCTAAAGGAAAATGTCAGGATATCTGTCCATGAACTGAATCTTAAGAGAAGGTGGGTCATGCAGCAAGACAATGACCCTAAGCACACAAGTCGTTCTACCAAAGAAAGGTTAAAGAAGAATAAAGTTAATGTTTTGGAATGGCCAAGTCAAAGCCCTGACCTTAATTTAATCGAAATGTTGTGGAAGGACCTGACGCGAGCAGTTAATGTGAGGAAACCCACCAACATCCCAGAGCTGAAGCTGTTCTGTACGGAGGAATGGGCTAAAATTCCTCCAAGATGGTGTGCAGGAATGATCAAAAGTTACCAGAAACGTTTAGTTGCAGTTATTGCTGCAAAGGGGGGGGGTCACACCAGATACTGAAAGCAAAGGTTCACATACTTTTGACACTCACAAATATGTAATATTCGATCATTTTCCTTAATAAATAAATGACCAAGTATAATATTTTTGTCTCATTTGTTTAACTGGTTTCTCTTTATCTCCTTTTAGGACTTGAGTGAAAATCTGATGATGTTTAAGGTCATATTTATGCAGAAATATAGAAAATTCTAAAGGGTTCACAAACTGTCAAGCACAACTGTACATATAGAGCCTTAAATGGTCAAGGTCCGGCTTACTTATCTGAACCTATCATGACATACAAACCAGAACGTACATTAAGATCTCAAGATGCCGGTCTGCTTATGATTCCAAGGATTAATAAAATAACAGTGGGAGGTCTCGCTTTTAGTTACAGGGCCCCTAAACTGTGGAATGGTCTGCCTGCTACTATAAGAGATGCCCCTTTGGTCTCAGCTTTCAAATCCCTGGCTGAAGACTCACTACTTCAGTTTAGCATATCCTGACTAGAGCTGCTGATTAACTGTACAGACTGCATCTTTGTTG
The DNA here is from genome assembly GCA_026402145.1 of Polypterus bichir lapradei. NCBI lineage: Eukaryota > Metazoa > Chordata > Cladistia > Polypteriformes > Polypteridae > Polypterus > Polypterus bichir. Next base: position 71,917,449 of record JANRMT010062814.1, read on the forward strand.
TTGGTCATTAGCACTAAAACATCAGTAACATAATAGTTATAATTTGTTACTAACCCTCACCTACTTCTGTTTCTCTTCTTGGTACTCAAATGTGGCACTTAGTGCCACTGCCCACCTGCCAAGTGGTTTTGCCTGCCTAAGGTAAGTCATCTCTGATGGAAAACCACAAGAATCATCGGGTGGAGGGCTCCTTTCATCGGATTGGCTGGCCCAGCACTATCCCAGTTGTGGAATGGAATTGGGAGAGGCAGCTTGATGGCTGAGGTCTCCAGGACTCTAAACAAATCCAAATCATATTATGTAATATCATCAACTGTTAAATTCTGCTCTGTACTTATAATATTTTTATTTTACTGTTATACTGTATTGAGGATTACTTGTGTTTTGTTCTGTGTAGTGTATAGTATTGTATTGATCCCCTTCGCTTTGACACCCACTGTACCCCCAACCTACCTGGAAAGGGGGTCTCTATTTGAACTCCCTTTCCTAAGGTTTCTTCCATTTTTTTCCCCTAGTAGGGTTTTTATTTGGGAGTTTTACCTTGTCTTCTTAGAGAGTCAAGGCTGGGGGGCTGTCAAGAGGTAGGGCCTGTTAAAGCCCGTTGCGGCACTTCTTGTATGATTTTGGGCTATACAGAAAATAAATTGTATTGTATTGTACCATTGGACTTATCCTTAGACTCTTATATCATAACATTGTATAAGGACATTACTCTTCTACTTGATATTTTTTAAGATCATTTAGATTCATTTGCTTTATTGTTTCTTTGTTACTCATTATTTATTGTTAAAGTTTAATCTGTTTTTCTTTTTTTACAACTTTCTCTCTGACATCTTGAAACACACTTTGAGCTGCATTGTTTGTATGAAAATGTGCTATATAAATAAATGTTGTTGTTGTTATTTAGCCACCTAGTCTTGCCTCAGTCGGTGATTCATCATCCCCATATTTGGCTTCTGGTCACCTTCCCTTATTGCCGTAGATACATTATATGGTGATCCAGCATCCCTATTCTTGCTACCATTGGCACTCTAGCGATCTAAAGCATTTTAAGCTCCTGGCCACCAGCGCTGGCCTCCTTCAGTGTTTAGCACACAAGCTGCTCTGGGGATCACTCAATGTAGTAGTTATCCACAGGATCATCAGCTCCTGCTCTGTCCTTTTCGTTTCTTTCTCTCCTTCCTCTTTCTCTCAAGCTCCTTTATATACCTTGTGGGTGCAGGTGCTCTGCTTAATGATGTGCAAGTGTCAACGTGGAACAGCTGAGCTCATCACACCTGCAAATTAACAAGCCATCAGCTAACATCCCCGTTGAAAACAGTGTGGCTGCCCAGGTTCGTAGCATCATATATCTGCACCCACCAGCCTAAGGCACACCACCTTTATTCTAAAAACTCTGCACCACCATGGACCCCCAAACTTGCTTCAGCACAGCTCTACATTGATTGCTAGATTTAGGTTTACTACCCTTTGTAGTTCCTTTTAGTCAGGTTGACTATCTCTAATCTGAAATGCCTGGTTCCAGAAGTATTTTGGATATTTTCTGATTTTGGAATATTTGCATATACATAATGAGATATATTGGGAACAGCCTTGATCAAGTAGGGAAATGCAGCCAAATCAGCTAAAAGACAACTCATATGTATAACAAATCATATCACTAAGCTGTTAATAAGAAGTATGTTGATGGGACAAACATACTGTATTAAACCTCAAATTTGATGAATACTGTATGATGTATAGACTGTATTTTAGTTCCCTTATGCCAACATAAAAAAATATCAATACATATATATTACATACACACAGACACATTTATAATCATACTCTGCAATATGGGCACCTAGTGAGAATGAAGCTACTTTTGTTAACCATAAGCTGTGACATTCAATTAACACACAAGTCCTTTGCAATTTTAACTGCCATGAAGCACTTTTGAAAGCAAGTGTTATCATGTTGCATCACTGGGGACAAAGCTTGTTGACAGTGGTTTGTTGCTTAGCAACAAAAAAGGTTCACAGGCTACTCCTCAGTCCCGTCACCCCCATAACCCCTGCATCATTGATCTTGCTTTGATTCGTTTCCTCATAGTGCACAATGCTTTTGCAATTACCCCACGGAGCCATCAATGTGTATTTGCTTCATGGTGCTCTAAGCTTCACGGGACTCCCCCTATCGTGCTTACAATAAATACATTTGTTTTGAATCTGTACATAAGTTGTAAGTCCACTTTTTAGCATAAACATATTTAGATGTTCGAATCTAAGTAATGTTTTATTAGAAAGACCCCTGGTGTAAAATGTTCGACTGGTGGCGTCATTTTGGCCCTTTGCAAAGTTTTGGATTTTGGAATTTCAGATTAGGCTTACTCGTCCTGTACATCAAAGTTTCTCTGGTTCTAATACTTTCTTTCAATTACTGGCCTCAATTCTGCATATTCCACTAAAACATCAACATTCTTGTTTCCATTATTTTGCTCACCAAAATGACTTCTCTGCTCATAATTGTGAGGTATGCAGATGGAGTTACAGAGTTAGGATTAATATTTACTAAACTAATAGCTACCCTTTTCATTTTGATCAACACGAATAATTCAGCTCGACTACAGTATAACAATGTCAAAATGATATTTGAACAACATGAAACTATACAGAAATAAATTCATTCAATTACAGAACATATCCAAGATTCTTCAGAATAAGGAAGTTATTCATCCACACCACCCTTAATTTACACTCTTTAAACTAATTGACCTAATTGACTAATTTAATCCCTGTAAATTTTTCAGCCTTTATACGACTCGTTTACCTACTTTTTTCTTAATTTTTCTGAAGTAAAAAAAGAACCTGAATGAAATTAACATCACTAACATACTATATGAAGAATTGTTTGACTAGTCTACTTAACCTAATTTAAGTCATTTGTTGCATTTTTTTGGCATGAAAAATTACATCTTTATTAAATCTCAAAAGTATAATAATGATACAAATAATAATAGTAATGATGATGTAATAATAGGGATGTGCTAGGTCAACCGCATCTCTTTAGCGATAGTGTCAATGGTGGATGTGCAGAAATGATTTGTTCTACAATCTGGCATGTAAAGTTTGCATGAGATACAGTTTTGGCAGCTTTTTGTATGTATATGACGAATGCATTCCAAATGCACTGTTCCACCACATGACGAAATATCTTTTTCTATTATTTCTTTTGTTGCCTCTGCATAACGGGATAGAAAGTCCATTCTTGATCCACATGATCTACGCTGCCAATTGTGCTATTGTTGTTGACCAGTGACTATACAGTGATTATAGCTGTATTATATACAGTGCTAAGAAGACAAACATCTTTCTTGTGTTTCCATTTCAGCGCCAGGACTTTACCAAAGTCTTTAGGCATGCCACGACAGTTGGGACGCACCGTTTCATATGCATCAGTCTTTTTTTGCAGCAAGATGTCTAATATCTCTGACGAAGTATAAAAATTGTCCACGGTTACACAGTAACCTTGATCCAGCAAAGCATCTTTTAAAGTTCTCACCAATGATGTAGCAACGCCATACTGATTTTATTTCGAATCAAACATTGTCCCTTTCCCTGGATACAGAACCGATTTCCAAATGTGTCCCATTTTAGATTCGCAAAGCTCATAAAACTTTATGCCATATCTTGCTCTTTTTGATGTGATATACTATATCCATGACAGTCTGCCCTTATAAGCCATGTGACTTTCATCAATGCTGACATCACAGTCCGGAATATGAATGCTCCAAAATGTTGCTACAATGGCTTTGTATATCTCCCAACTTCTCTTCAGTTTGGGTGCTGGATGGGTATTCTCATCAAAGTCTTCATTGTTGTTTTGAAGTGCAGATATTTCATAATTAGTGAAAATCTACACTCAGAAGTAATTTCTCCAAAGAACGGCAGCACTGACAACAGTTTTATAGCCCATGTGATTTTTGGTTCTAATGCTTACGCAAGACACATCTGTACAGTTGCTCAATTGACACTCGGGAATAATGCTTTTAGGACAGTTTTTGCTGCCCGAGTAATGCTCGAGTCTAATGCTAAGGAGATTAAAAAAAAAAAGCAAACCTTTTTGAACTTGTACAATCTAAATTAAGGCTAGAAAATGAACAACAGCATCTGGTTTAAGAAAGATCAAGGACCCAAGGATTTGAGGGCAGACTCTCACACACAGTACACTACTCATACTGAGGAAAGTTGCCAATTACCTTAAGAAGCTTGTGTTGGGATTCAGGAAGAAAATATGAGTGCTATGGGAAAAACGCATACAGACACTGGGAAACGGGCTTCAATCTTAACTTCATCTTTTCCAAGCATGCAGCAGCAGGACTAACATCTGCAGCATTATGGTACTGCATTTTCAATGTAAATTAAAAACTGCAGGAAAACAGCATCACTGAGATCCAATTTCCTTTGAGACATTCCAAAAATGAAAAATCACAAACACAATTTTGTATTTTCATATACTGTAAAATAATGCTATAATCAACCATTGCTAGAAACAAAGCTTAACCTACCAGCAGCAAGGCTTCCAGTTGGTTAATGTAAATTTCTTCACTTGCTAGAACTCCAGACAGGACCATTTTTCTCATCTCCAGGCCCTTTTCTGCATCTGTACCCAACTGAAAAACATAAAGCAAGCAAAATTAAATATCAGTGTCTCTTCTCAATCAAAGTTTATTATGCTTACCATTGCATTGCATTAGAGGGTTTCTAAAGAAAGTGTCTTGCATTCAGCAATATAGCAAACCCTCACACTTTTATACATGCTGGAAGAATATAAGACAATGTAGGACACACATTTTACAGACAACCTCCCAAACAAATATAAACCATTGCTTTGATGATTCTTAAAGTTGTGGCATTAAAGTAAAATTGACTTGATTGTATGCCCAGTTAATACTTTGGGAGTACATGGGTGGGTAGATACATGGAAAACATTTGGGGTGCCAGCTGTCAAAAGCACAAGCACTTAGGAGACATCAGAACATCTAACAATTTTTTAACTGAAGTAATCTAATTCACATTCAAAACCTAGCCAATGAAACACTAAGCACAAGAAGAGCACTATTGTAATTATGGTTAGAGTCCCAGTGATTCGCGAGTCACACTAGGGTGGACACCCACACTCACTCATACGAAGACAATTTAAGGTAGGCATTTAATTGGATTTGAGAGGAAAATCTGAAATATCACAGGAAAAAAACAAAAAAAAAAAGAAAGGAGAACAAGCAGACCACAAAGATAGTGACCATCCCTTGTTTCAAAGTTTTCCTTTCAGCTCAAATAAACAGACCTGCAAGAATTTGGAAGAGTGTCTTACAGGTGCATGGCCACAATACAAAGAAGTAGAATATGACAACATTGTTAAAGGAATTATACAATAATTTCATTCTTCACATTACAAATTATAATGAAAATTCGCATGCAAAGCCTAATCAGATCCCATTAACAGCTGAAGTATGACCTGATATCTTCTTCACCAAATATTTGAAAACCACTCCTGAGAACAATGACCTGTTCCAGCTAAACTGGTTCAAAAAGTACAAAAATAACTTTTTATACCGTGTACTAAAATATATTACACAATTTTATTAAATCACTTACACAAACAGGAAAGCTAATTGTCCTTTTTGGTAAGAACTGCCTTCTCTGATTACATGTTCTCAAAACAAGCAGCATGCTCAGGATGCAAAACAGTTTATTTAAGATACAAAATGAGTTAAACAAAGAGTCAATTGTGCTCCTGACCTTCTGCTAAATGTATCCCACCTTATTATGGTAAGGCTGACCCATAAACAGTTATTTTGAACTACTACTAAAAAGCTCTTCTTTTTTGATAACAGCCCTTTTATGAGCTATTTTATGTGGAGCTGTATACAAATTATACCTGGAGAATGTTGCTTTCGGTTTTACTTCATCAATGATTAAAGCCAAATAATATTATTATTATTATTATAGCAATTTTCTAAGATAGCGGGGAAAAAAAAATTATCTGAAACCTTTAGATTCTCAGACAAAGGAAACCAAATGGAATAATATGAAATAAAATTTTAAGCTGTTTAGTTAAATATCTTAAGGAAAGAAAAAATGGTACGGGAAGAAAACGTCAAAGAACCAGCCATAAACAGAGGAAAGATCATGGAACAAGTAAAGATCCTGGAAAGAGACAGAAAAAGTATAATAAATAGGTCAAGACCCCAACACCGTAAGGTATAATGGGAAAAGATAAAGTAAGCAAATAAGTTAATAAACACATTCTTCCAATATACTTTACCATACAGGGGAAAAATGTAGCCCAGATACTTTAAATTTTAAAAGGTACAATCAAGAGAAGAGCATAGAAAATTTTCAAAAAGACTGAAAATTCCCCTAAGGACGGTCAACTTCGCTATAAATACAAAAAGAAAAAATATGACATAACTGTGAATCTGTGCATAACAAGGCACCATCTAAAATGGTTTGCAGGAAAGGGGAATACCTGACATCAAATTACAGTACTTTTAAAAGAAAAAGCCTTCCAAAGCTTAAAGGGAGAAAAAATAATTTAGAGAATTCTAGAATAATTTCCCATATACACTAGAAAATTTGACTTAATGCAGAAGTGGCTAAAAGAAAAGCCTTTTTAAAATGAAAAACTTAATAATTTGAGAGGGAACCAAACAGCTAAAGATAACATGAAACTCGTATTAACCTATTCTAAAAAGCCCTGGGACTCTATTACAGGAAACACAAGGTGTTAAGAATTTGTTTCACTAAAAAACAAAAATACATAAACATTTGAGCACTCAACTACAATATAAACATACCAGGGACTGTGTGTGCGAATAACGATGCTAATCTAATCTAAATGGTGACTTCACTCAGATCTGCTGTTGTATTATATGAATCAGCTCGGTAGTGTTGAGGCACAAAGTGTTTTTTATCCAGGACCTACTGTATTAAGATGCAATTTAAGTCTGCTTGATTTTGAACACGGCTCATTAAATGAAGGATTACACCTAAAGCAATATAGGAGATATTGTTTTAATTTCAATCTTTATGAAAAATAAAGGTGCTCAACTATGTAACTATCATTTAATACAGATGGATTTATTGTCAGACTTTTAATATAAGCATACTGCTAGTTTACAGGTGACATTTAAACAGAGGGTACAAAATTAAATTTGCTAACTGGATTAAACACGAATGATATCATTGTTTACTAAATTCCACATGCTTAATTAATGTCCATTGCTTTATATGCATCTGACGTAAGCCTTTAAATATCTAGACTGGCAGCAGCTACCATAGTGCCTCACACAGTCAGGAAATATGAATACTTTAGCATCTTACAATGCAAGTAATGGCTCCCATTACAATATAAATGCACACACACTGGTGACACACCAAATCTTAAGATTCTGAATAAGTCCAAGATCTGCAAATTAAATTGTGATGTGTTTCAAGCAGGGTTTCTGAAACATACTTTGAATGTCACACTTTCCGATTAATACAGTGATATGGCTGCCCCATCAGACTGATATATGTGGAGGAATGGGTGTAGGTGGGATGGAGCTGGAGATTTTCATTTTCATTCTACTATCAGCTGAAAACGGCAATATAGATTTTCATTGGAGAAAAAAATTTGTCTGTTCTGACATTTTTTCCCCCTTCCTTGTAATTTACTTTTAAATGTTAGCCCTAGTGCAGTACTGCACATCCAAATTGAGATATCATGTGGCAGTCTTTGCAAATTAAATTAATAAAACCATGAGTGATTTGCATGTTGGTTGGTTGAGTGTCTTATTGCATGGTTTGCATGGATTTTGGCTTTCTTGCTTGAATTTCTATAGGGTTGCATAAGCCCACTCACATTTTCATCTACACCAGAGGGGATGCTGCTGAGAGGGTAAGCAGCTTTTTGTTGACCAACAATAATGAACTGAAATGGACACAATACATGTTGATTATTGTTAAAAAGGCTCACTAGCACATTTGCTTCCTTAGACATATGAAGAAAGCTTGCATTCCTCCATCTGTTTATGTCTACAGGTGCACAGTGGAATCCTTCAAATCCCAGTGCCACCACTCTTTGTCTCAACATCACAGAGTACTGCAGAGGGAGAAGAAGACAGTACAGAAAATTACTGGCAACCAGCTGCCTTCTGGTCAGGACATTGATGTCTTAGAAAAGTAAACAGGATTTTGTTTAAGAACTCATCCATCCTACACAGTGGCTTTCTCACTCCTTCCTTCTGGCAAATTATACAAGACCTTTAGGACTTGCACTACTAGATTCAGGGTAAGCTTCTAATCTCGGCTTCTATCTATGCTAGTATAACATAAGGGCCACAGGGAAGATGGAGCCTAATCTATATACTGTATATAAAAACCAAATACCACTGATTCACTCATCACGAAATCTCCCGAACCATGAGGACTTTGGACTTGAAATTTGGAATGTAGGTTACCCTTGGCCCATAGGTGCATGCTAAGAAACGGTTTTTAAAATTTCGTGGTCCAAACACGAAATTTCTTATAGTTTTTTAGACCCGTTTGTATTTCTGTCTGCTTTTCACGAGAGAACTACTTACTGGATTTAGATCGGGTTTTTTTCTATAATTTACTTGAACATTCCGTTGATTTTGCGACTTTCTCATCATGTTAAGTATTATAGTTCACTTGCGGTACCGATTTATTAGCGCGAATCCGAGGGAGACTCATTGGGCTGCGGGGATGGGGGCGGGGCCCTCCTCACTCACACGTTTGCCTCGGGGCATAACCTTAACTCTTCTTAGTTAGTGAACGAGAGAACTACTTAACGGATTTAGATCTTTTTTTTTCTATAATTTGTTTGAACATTCAGGTTGATTTTGCAACTTCTCTGATTTCGCTAAGAATCATAGTTCGCTTGCAGGAGCGATATAATCACGGCTGCGGGCCGAGGGGAGGGGGAACAGTGACATCAGGAGTAGAGAGCTGGGTGGGGCCCTCCTCACTATCCTGTTTCACTAATACGCAGGCAAAGCCATGGGGGATGGCTAGTATATAATATGTGTTAGTTAGAAAAAATATACAGTAATATTTGTTAGTATTGTATTATCAACTAATCAGAAAAGACATGCAAGTAAAGATTCATTGCACTGCATGCACATGACAACAAAAGGGAATTCGACTTTGAACTTGCCACTTTCTTTGCTTGCTCCCAGAGAAGATCAGATTGCAAAAATAAACTTTAATAATTTATGAATATTTTAAGACAGATGAAGATGTATAATGCTAATCAACAGTGCATTGTTTATAAATTTTAAATAAGTGGCTACAATACAAGAGTGAATAGTTTTTTTGGTGCTTCTCCATTTTAACCTATATACTGTATCTGTTTGAATTGGTTCAAACTCTTAAGAATGGTAAAACATAAAATTAAGTCCAAAATTTACACAATAACTGAGGGTAAAACACAATTTACTTTTATTTATGTGGTTGGGTGTGTCTTTTCTATTAAGATAAACTGAGATGATGCAGTAGGTGTGGGATGGAGCTAACTTGGTAACCTTTATTATGTCATTTGACTCCCACAACAAGTAGTGCTGGTTATTTGCGTGTCAGTTATAAAAGGGCTTTAAGAGCAACTTAAGAATAGTTTTGAAATGTGATTTAACCAAGTGCAGCAAATAAAACTCAAATTGATTTTTTTCCTCAGGTACCCACGTACTACTCACAAAATCAAGAAAAAGTAAAACAATCTGCTTAGCAAGGAATTCCAAGAGGACCATATTACGCTACGTTGTACTATCCAGCTGAAGACAGTGTCACTGTGCAAATAATGCTGCTTATCTAAACTATTTACATATAAAAATAAACTTAACACCTTTTGTGATTCCATCCATTGTATGACTTTTCTGTACAAAAGGAATGCGAGCAGAAGCTAGTCCAGGCACCATATGTATGTTTCTGTAATTTACAGATCAGTAGAAGTGTTCTCAATAAACATAATGTCCTTTACTGAAAAATCAATGGAACTGCTAAAATTACACACAGGGGCAAAAAAATACTGAAAAAAATAAAACAATTTTCAGGGTCTAGTCGGACTATGTTTATATGCTCTTTGTACATTAAATGTTGTGTCTTCTCTCCTTCATCTCTGACAATCTTCACTTGTTTATGGGATCCAATATGACTGCATTATCACAGGGCCATGAACAAATAATATAGTGGTTAGTCTGGTTAAGGAAATGGATGCATATGTTGTGGCAAACAACCCACCTACCCTGCCGCCATTCCCAAAAGGAGGCCTAGTAGCACGTGATAGTTAAGGCCGTTTCAGGTTTCCTTAGAAAGTTAGACTCTGAAATTTGGTCATTTAAGAAATTTGGCTTTTTGCTAATGACTTAGTACATGCAGGAAGGTACTCATGTATGACTGTATTGTCTTCACATTGCTCTTTCATCCAGCTTACTCTTTTTATACCAGCTGCTGTTTACTTTGTTTCGCTATAACTACCTTAATCAAATTGACTCAACAGCATGCTGGACTCTCACAATAGCTTATCTTTAAATTTTTCCTTTTTCCTGAATTAAGAAAGCAAGCCACCTTCCTAAAACATGTTTTACTTACTCCCAGACAAACCTCAGCCCTTCTAATTTGCTATGATTTAAAACAATGGTAATAAAAAGTCAAACCGAGCAAGGTGAAAACTTCAGAGCTATGCTTAAAGAAATACTGTGTTCTAACAAGCCCATCTGCTAAGGCTTCATATGACCAGATACTTACTGTAATAATCATATGTTTTATGTTAGAAATAAATATTTTTTCAAGTATACTCAAATGTGGGTTAAGAAGTCTGGGGGTTTCCGTATTAAGTATTTGACATTAGCAAAAATTATTCATTTTCACAATATTTATTTATTAAATTGTATAAGGGGGCATTGTTTTGGTATCAGTATCATTGTTGCATAAAGTATATAACATCCATATCTGAGTAAAAATAGAAATAGTAAGTATATGTTTTAAAAGTATTTGATATTAGAGGTTTTTAAGTATCAAAAGTACAAGTAAATGTAGAGTTTTCCTCCATTTTGTACATAGTCAAAAAACGTTCTTACAGACTTAAAACAATTCAGGGTACATTCTTTTTTACCCACCACACGACAAACCAACTCAGAATCCCAGATTAGGACCTAAGTGCAGCCATGCAATGGATGACACCTCACACTACACTAGTTCCAATGGAGTGGAACAATGTGAGGTTTTTTTTTAAAGTGGCTGGAGTGCCAATTCTGCCACCAACCCCCAGGTTTTTCCCTGCAGGTTAGAGGGCCTACATACAGACATGCAGATGCAGATTAAAGTCATACCCAAGACAGAGCAATTGCAGGTTAAGGCCCAACAGAACAGAGTCCCTTTTGGCATTTACGGGATTCGAACCGGCAACCTCCTGATTGCCAGTCCAGATCCCTAGCCTCAGAACCACCACTCCGCCCCAACATCTTAATGATTGCATCTTAATTCAATGGATGCAGTGGATTCTCCATGATTGACAGGAGCTTGCTCGGCTCCCGTCGCTCTGCCACGGATGTTAAACTGTCCAGCTTCATTCCTACAATAGAGCCTGCCTTCCTCACAAGTTTGTCCAGGTGTAAGGCATCCTTCTACTTTATGCTGCCTCCCCAGCACACTACCGCGTAGAAGAGGGCACTCACCCCAACCGTCTGGTAGAACATCTGCAGCATCTTATTGTTTATAGTTTAATAATATTAGTCATCACACTAAATCCTAATAAGGCATTAACCTTCATTAAATAATGTTTAATAATGCTCTTTACCTAGACTTTATCACTGCTAATTTCACATTCAACAGAACATCATTTTGGTATTTCTTGGGCCTTTCCAATTGTTTTATGACCTTTTCTGAAGCCATGATGGCCAGGATACTGAGGAAAGATGCATGACCAACACACACATACACCTTGCAGCAGCTTGCAAAACTAGCCCTGCCCCCTTCAGCAGGCTACCATAAGGATAGTGTCCAAACACACCAGCATCACCCGGGATTGTGAGATACTAATGTCCAGCCATAACCCATTCTGCAGACTGCAACAGGGTGTTCTTGAAATGACTTCATAGATGACCGGGTGTTTGTGCCTCATTTGAAAACCAGAGGAAGTCTAAATTTTGGTTAATTGACTGAGCAAAGCATTATGAATATTTACATGGTACTTTTGTTTTGTTTTCAGAGTAAAAGTAGCCATTTGTGCTTGTACTGAAGTAAAAGTGAAAGTAGACAAGACATTTAACACTCCAGATACAGAAAACATATTCTTAAACAATAGTCAGGTATAGTAATAATGTATTTCTACTTTGCTCCTATATAACACTGGTCAATATTCATAAAAACTCCATGTTCTCAAACATCAAAATGAAAATAAAACATTCAATGCTGTTCTATACCTTACTTTTTAGGAGGTTTTAAAAACATTTTGTATCATTTATACAGTACTTTCATTGTAGTATCTCAAATATATTTTTACGTAATTTTTTAAAATGTATCTGCTAAAGAAGTTGCCCCAGTTTATGCAAATTAGACTAACAGTGATATTACATATTCTGCCCTCTGGCACTGCATTGTAACAAGCAGTAACAGAAATGGATTATGAACTGTGCATAAGGTGTGTAAAAAAATCACAAGCAGTTTCACACACTTATTTTTTATGGAAAATTTCTGGACATCCAAAATGCATGGTAAAAGGCAACCTATAGCATGAAGTGCTAACCTTTCTGCTTTCCCATTAACTATTACAGTTTGTGAACATCCTGTAAAATGTATGTATCATACATTTTATGGGGGGGGGAGGTGAATTGAGCAGAGAAATGATAAGAATGCCGAAATGGGATCCAAAAGGTCAATATTTTTCTAAAAATACGTACCCCATCTCAAATGAATGCAAATAAAACTCTTTTCAAAATATTATACTGTATGCTCAGCAAGTATTCAGCATACAAATTCATTTTTACATTAAAAATTTTGCTGCTAAGTGTCATTCAAGTGACTTCCAGTGAGTCCAGATATCATTCAAAACATGCTAAACAAAATGTTTTTCCATTGTTTACAATTCAAAATACTTGCCACTGATCAACTATTTATTCATTGATAATTCAAACTTGTCTCTGGTAGCTGCCTTATCATAGACCTTTTGCTGCATCAAGGATTAGAAGACCTTCTGTAATGCTGCACTGAGCAATGTGTAAATTAATTAGTAAATGAATGAATGCAAGTAAATGAATGCAAACAGGTACAGAAAAGTTTTTTTTGTTTTTTTTTTTTTTTTTTTTTAGAAAATGCTGCATGTAGTCTGTAAAGCATTTGCGACTTATTATTGCTAATTTTTTAGGACAATGCTCCTAAGCACACACCTGATGTAATGGTTTAAAAACATAGTTATGTTTTCAGCTGGTATGATCATAGCCCTGACCTTAAGCCATTTGAGTGTGTGTCAGGATCTAGGTGTGTTGCACTTTGGCACTGAAATTACTTCAACACATGCTCAACACCAAAAAAATTAAAATCAAATGCATTAAGATATTATTTTGCAACATGATAAAATGTGGATGTAAGTGAGTGAACAATGCATTTTGGAATACAACATTTAGACAAATTTCAGAAATCTGAAAGTATCTTGAAAATTCACATTACTTCTACTAAAGCAACATAATGCTGTGCACATACTTAACTACCCCAAAAAATAAATAAAACGCCAAAAAAAAAGCTTCTGCAACAGTAAAGATATGTCATGTGGTTTGCTCACTGGAAAGGTCACAATGTCAGAAAGACAAAAAAGGAAGGAAATGGGTCTACCTAACCTGAACTTTTCCCACCACAAACTTATCGATGCCTTGTGTGTTATGTTAAAGTAATCCCCATTAATATTTACTTTATTGGGCAACACGAAGACAATACTGTTTTGTAGTGAACATCTTGTGTCATTAATGTGTTATATATTCAATTTCATTTCCCACCAATAGCCAAAAAGAACAAAAGAAGAAGAAAAAAACTATTCACACCCAGATGCAGTCAAGACAGGGACTTGGGCTCCTAGGTTTAAAACTTTTGCCCTCAGCATTACACAAAAGCTCTGAAATAAGCCCACCAGTAACAAAACTTTCTGGGTATTGTAACATGGTTTCTTAAAATACTTGGAACAGACCACATAAGGACTGTGACACATTTCTGTCACTGATGGTGGTTATTCATGTCTACCATAGAACATCTGAAATGTCAACACCAAATTACATTTGTGGAATTAGTAAATTCAATTAACATTCTACTTCCGTGAGGATAAAGGAGTTAGCATAACTGACAGCATAATTAAGAAGACAAATAACTGGCAAGGACAGCAGTAGAGGCCACATGCAATACACCATTAAGATCTATTATGGGCTGGAAGAAAACCAACAGGTCTTAGTTAGGTTTATGGATACCTAATGTTTTTACCTAGTGTTTTTACAGAGGTGAAGTTTGAATGGAAAACTTTGACATGAATATACAAAAAATACAGGAAGTCACACTGAAAACTGCAAACTTTGTTTAGAAGGAAATACCAAAATGTCAATTACTGAGATACAAATAGAGATTTCATGGACTGAATAGAATTCTGTTAACTTCCAGTTTGTTTACTTAGGTGTTTTTTAATGGTACATGAGAAAGTACTCATTTTGCAAATGCATTCAGAGCCAACCAAAGTTTTTCATCCTGAAACACGTATGATAAATGTGTCAGTAAGAAAATTGGTAAAACAAGGCAGACTATCAATATTCAAATATATGCATAGTCTAACTTAAAAGCTGAACCACTTCAACACATACTATAATATCATGAGTGTGCATAATCAAGTTGTACTGTTCTCTGACTCTTTTAGTGGAAGTGGTTTTATCCTTGGAGAAACATGTGCAACAACAACCTTTAGGGTCCTGCAATTTTACAAAGAGAACAAAAAACAACACACATGCATGATTAAAAGCCATACCAACATGTTTACCCTTCTTCATTTACAGAATGGCAAAGATAACTATGGCTCTTTAGATACTGAGAACATAATAGTGAATAGTGTGTCAAGTTATTAAATTCCTTAAGTGGGATAAGCCGGTTTAGAAATGTATAGATGAATGGAATATATTAAACTGCTGCACCAATAATGTAATTTCTGCTTTTTATGAAACAGACTGCCTCATGGGTTAGGAGCCAAAGTATTGTAAAATATACCTGAGTCTCTGAACACACTGTAAAATCAGTGGAATATGGAAGACATATTGTTAACCACTGCTGCACAGCTTGTATTCATTTTTTAAAATGACAAATTAAATCCCATTTCTCAAAAATGCAATATGGAAAAACAAACATTTCATTTGAGGTTTATAAGTTTGCTTTTCTGTAATTCAGTGAACAATCTTTGCAGGATAACAGCAACTCAAACAGCAATTTTGACATACCTGTAAATATGAAAACACAGACAAAAAATGACCAGTATTAAAAGGTTTATTTCAGAGACTCAGGTATATTTTAAAGTACTTTGGCTACTAACCCATAAGGCAGTCGGCAGTCCGTTTCTCAAGATGTGGTCTTGGCTTTGACCTCACCCTTTCCGTTAGAAATGTGCGTGTGTGTGTGTGTTTTTAATCTACAATAGGGTTGGTTAATGTGATAAGTATGCACAGTAGTAGTTCACTGCAATGGTCTTACAGATCTGAATAAACCATTCTTTCTTTCAAGGCTGGTTATAAAGTAGGGTCACAAAATGGCAAAACCTCCAAAGAAAAATTAAGGCATGGACTCACAAGAATTTAGAACAGTTCACAGCACAGGTGCATACATGAAGTTGCCTTTAAGAAGATGTGTAATCCATGAATAAAAGGAAAGTGAAGATTTCCAAACTTGGACTTTTCATAAACCAGAAAGGTCAGTGCCACAAGAACAGATGGCAGGAATCACAGACAAATTCATAATCTTAGCAGTATATAATTGTTATAATAATAACTATAATAATAATATCAACTATTTTCTAATCAAAAGCAACAAAAGTGATGCTTCATTCACAACTAAAGATAAACTAAAACGTGATACTTGGTAGGGGGCACAAAGCAAAATTAACTGTTCTATATGACACCTGTAAAAGGTCTATGTCAAAAGACAATAGGCTGGGGTTCCTTATATTTCTGACTGTTCCACTAATTGTTTTCATTTTCTTATTCTTTAGTAAACTGATAAAACGGCAAACACATTTTGATTTGATTTCAATTGTTCCAATGAGGGGCGTGTTAGTTTGTGTTTGTGGGATTACTTGTCAATGGGTTAACCCCACACGTTCTGGAGTTGCGTCCTGCCTTGTGCTATATACTCCTGGGACAGGCTCCGGCCCCTGAACTCAGTTATGTGGAAGTGATCGCGAACAGATGAATGGACAGAAGGTGCTAAGATTGCTCTCCAGCATGCATCATTTATTATATGCCCTGCCTACTCCAATGCGTGCAGAAGTCCCCGTCTTTAGATTTTTTTACGGCACGATCCCAGCGTTTCGGAGAGGCACACTTGTTACCTCGACACACGTGCAAGGACAATGTGGAGAAACATACGGGTCCGAAAATTCTGCATGTGTAAAAATTACCTTTCACACATTAAATTATTACAGCCTCATCCTTCTTACACAATAAAAAATGGGCATTAACAACTTAAGTTATCAGGAAATAGGGAGAACAGCGATCAATTCATCTACTGCCGTGAAACAAACAGCGCCTCTCTCTCATTGCCCACCTTGAAACTCCGTAGCCCCCGGTCGGGAGTCAGGGGACTCTCCAGTTCCAGATCTCCCGAATAGAAGACATCTTCATCCTCAAGCACCTTATCCAAAAATCCTATAGCTTCGTCCTCCTCCTCCATGGTTAGCGCGCTCCTTTTAGCATGTGAGCAGCCGCAGAGAACAAGCCACCCCCGCCTTGCTCTTCCATAAGCCACACAAGCTCAACTTGGGCTTCTTCCCTTCCGACAGGTTGAGGCACAAGTTAGCGGCAGCGCCTCAGACAGCTCCACCTACCCACTTCGTGGGTGTGCCGCCTTCGCCCCCTCGATTGGAGTAGCTTTCGTTTGTTGATAGAACCGCCAGATACGAAAGCTGCAGACTCAGACGCCGCTTCCTCCTATCTTTTCCTCTTTCGGGTTTAAGTGTCGACAGCCTGTCGAGTTAACCCTTCGTACGTCGCAAAAGGATAAACGGCGACTGCTGTTGCTGATGCTCCTCCTGCTCTCTGCTTGCCAACTTGGATCGCAAACCACAACAGGATCTGCATAAAGCAATCTTCCAATACGCCCATGACTGAAAGTCCTTGAATCGCTGAGAAGCATCTATTATTGTAGAATTTCCCATGTTTCGTCGAATGTGTGAAATTATGAAACTTGGATCATTTTAAGATCACCTCATGAAGTCAGGACTGTAGCATCTAGTAGGAAGCATTGAACCCTCCTAGACCAAAATGTTACCAACAGGTGTACCAGCATGGATCATCCACATTTAACTCGTCCAAGTTTTTAAGTTACCTTGCATATTCCAAATCCATAAAGTAACCTACTCAAATCCACTTTATTCAGTTTAGGGGTGTACTGCCTTTAACAGCAGTGACAGTTATAAGTCAGAATCCAGCCTTGTGGGCCTAACTAAGAGATGACAAATAACTTGCTATGCAAGTGTTTGGGATGTAGATGGAGAAAATAATGAATCCATAATGCATCCACAGTGCTACACCACAGTGCCATCTGCCACATCCCAATCATGACTTTATTAATAATTCACTGCATCATCCATATCCAGCGAACTGCATTTGTGCTGATCTTGTGACCGATGCAGTCTGCACAGGCTCCATTTGTCAGTGAATTTGTAATAAAAAAGTGGGTTCCAAAAAAAAAAAAAAGATGGTTTGAGTGTAGGATTCGGCCATTTTGGGTTGGGGGGGCAGAATGGGCATCACATGAGCAAATAAATAAAAACACCATTAAAGTAACCCAATCCTAATTAAGAATCTGCCAATGGCAAGAAATCGCTCAGGGACCCATCTCTCTCTCTTAGATATCCTCATATATCCTCAGAAAGCGCAATTTACTTTCAGGGAGGTCCACAGTTCACAACCAGCCCTTCTGTGTGAGGATTTAAAATGGAACAGGGCAGGGCCCCTGCCTAATTTCACACCAGTGACATCATCTTCAGTGATTTCCTTCAAAGGGTCAATTACTTTTGTCACTAGAAATAACATGATAGTCTCAAACTTTCATAACCAAATTCAGAGTCATGGGATGTTTGAGCCCTCCCTGGCAGCATCCAATCCTAAATAGAACACCACTCTGTCACAGGGCCAATCTGGAATCACCAATTAGCTCAGCTTGCTCAAACTGAGCAAAAATGAAGAGCCTGCACTAGTAAAACATGACACGGCTACCGCAGGCTGCACTGTCATCAACATTTCGTTGAGCACTCTGCGTGACCAACTTTAAATAGGAAGTGAAGGACAAGCTTACAGGGTAAAAGCAAATGAAGTTTGCCTCAGCTCACTGGGCACTGCAATGCTCTGCCCAATATCTATGTCTGTTCCCTCTTTTTATTAAATCCAGGGCCCTGCTTTTCTTTCTAAATACACCACTATGCTCTTTTAAAATGTCACCTCAGACATGGAAGGCATTTAATCTGTCTTTTTGCAGGTGGGAGACAAACTGCTAGGAGACGAAGGCTACAGTTGTCATTTAAAAAAGATGCTGGCCTTTATCCGTTTGATGTCTTATTTGATTATGGTCTCTGGGAGGTTTTTGATAGAAGGTTTCTTGCTAAACTCCAGTGCACCAATGAAAAATGCACACAACTGCAATTGTACAAAAGTTCCAGGAAATGAAACTAGATGATAATTACAAAATACAGAACTCCTCCGCACTTGTAATTTCTCCCAAAGTTTCTTGACTAGTGTATTGAGCAATTTTTTACTCTATACACCCTTATAAAAATATTGACTGCAAATCGGAACATATACAGTATAAATTATTGCTGCATGTTCAGAAGGAAATGTTTATTTTTGACTACTCCTAAAAAGGTAATGCTGAAAACAACCCTAACAAAGGCCTGCTCTTAATTTGTTGCGTATGAAACAAACTTGCTTTGTTAGGAGCTTATTGTTCATTCAGCATGGCCAGGCCAGTTATGCTTTATTGTTAATGCAAAGTACTTCAGGGTGGAGATCACAATACAACCTTTTTTAAAACAGTGTTGACTGAGGGGGAAAATCAAACGTAGCCTGCATGAGCCTAACTGCCACCTCAGACTTTTAACTAATTAAAGTCAATTTTTTTATTTTTTTTATTTGGCTATTCTTTTTAATATGATAAAACGTTTGAACTGGTGAGAGTGGCACAAGTCTTCATTCATTTGATATTGTATTATTCTTTCGAATTTCCTTGCAGCACATTTTCCAGTCTAATCAGTCATCCTACCCACAATTTAAGGGAGGAAACTTTACAGATAACAGTGTATTCAGTATATTTGGTCAACATTTGATTTAAAGGAGTACTGCAGCAGCAGAAAGGAGAACAGAGTTTATTGCAAATTTAATGGCACCAAATGGATCTGATGTTAAATGAGTTTACAAAGGGAGGGAGACAGAGAGAGTGTATGTGAGAGTGGGAGCAAGTTTAATATTATAATAATTTATTGTTTTATACAAACACGCAACAGCCACAAAAACAGTTCAGAGTAGGGACACAGGCTCTGGAAACCATGCTATATTTCAAATTGTACAGTGTGAATTTTCCCTTTAATCTCATTTGGTTAATTAAGTAATAGCTAAGTTTCCCAAACACATCTTCTAGTCATTTTATAAAAAATGTGATTTTCAACTTAAAATAAATGGCCTTTTTTTTTTTTTTTTTTTTTTCAGATTTTAAAATTCTTCATGTGAAAAAGATCACCCTAGTTTTTCTCTTAAATACACTTTCCCTAAATTACTTCCAGTATATTTAAACTCAAAATGTTATTAACTAATTGAAGAAATCCTGGATTAAATTAATCAATGCCTTTGCAATCTGTGAAGACAAGGCTTATGGTGTTCAGAAAGAAAAAATGTCACTTGTATTAGGCCATGACCTTCAGCACTGGGATACAAATATTTGCACTTTTTTCCAACACGTATAGTGATGCGTTATTTGTAGCCTAGAAAGCAGAAATGTACACATTTCTCCAAACAAGGCCTTAGAAGTGCACTGTAGAATATGAGCATAAGATCCCAGAAATCATAATTCCTAAAATTTTATTAGACCTTGCTTCTGCACAAAACTTTTAGACCTTTGGTTTCCATATAACATTCTGAATCTTCTTCCACCTTATGGGTCCTTTGGATTCTATTAAAGCAGGCTAGATGAAAAACAGCAGTTCACAAAACATCAGACAGGTCTTCTATTAATAAATATATTTTCTGGACAATTTGAAAAAATATGAATATTACATTCCACCACTAGGTGGCATTAGATCCATTACACTGGAGACTTCAAAATTTAGATTTGAACAAAGTATGGATTTAAAAAAAAAAAACAAAGGATGTTGGCTCATCTTTTCAATTTTCTTGTCTCTATGTTATCATCTAAAGGTTTTTTGAAAACTTACAAAATGGAATGTATTTTATCAATCATTTTTGCAAAGTAGAAGTCAACAATCCTCTTCTTCACAGTATATACTGATGCACACATATATCCAAGCTCAGGTTCATTTATAGTCACCAGTTTATTTACCAAGCAACATGGAATAATGTGCAAATCTCACATAAGCACAGAACTTGCATGCTACCCACTTAGCTTCATGGCCAACTGATACTAGTTATACTGAGGCAAAAATGAGAGAAACCATAAAAAAACAAATACACATACGGTGGATACAGAAAGTATTCAGATTCTTACACTTTATGCAATCTTTATTGTGCTGTACATTTAATTTTAAATGAATATGCTTGCCATCTTTGCCTATCAATCTCCACACAATAACTCATAATGACAAAGTGAAAAAGTATTTTCAGAAAGGTATGCAAATTCATTAAAAATCAAAAACTGACATCTCTCATTCACAGAAGTATTCAGACCCTTTGCTGTGGCACTCCAAACTGTGGCCTGGTCCTATTGGTTTGCTTTAATTATCGTTAAGATGCGTCAAGAATTTGATTGGAAGTCCTCCTATGGCAAACTCAAATGCTGGGACATTGTTTAGAAGGGCACACCCACCTGTGTATATAGGGTCCCATAATTCACATTGCAAGTCAGGATAAAAAGAAGCCATAAAGTCCAAGGAACTCTCTATAGGGCGAGGGTATAAAAACACGTCTAAAGCTTTAAATGTTCTCAGGAGCACAGTGGCTTTATTAATTGTGACATGGAAATTTGAAACTACCAGGACTCTTCCCAGAGTTGGCCATCTGGCCAAACGGACCAATCAGGCAAGAAGGGCTTTAGTCAGGGAGGAGGCCAAGAACCCAATAGTTAATCTTACAGAGCTTCAGAAGACCTCCACTGAGATGGAAGAACCTGTCAGTGGGACACACATCTTGGCAGCACTCCATCAATGATAAGTTTATGGTAGAATGGTATGATGGAAGTCACTCTTGAGTAAAAGGCATATGAAAAACCACTTGGAGTTTGCCAAACAGAATTTAAAGGACTCAGAGAGCATGAAGAAAAAGATCCTCTAGTCTGATGAGGCAGAAACTAAACTTCTTGGGCATAAGTCCAAGCAAAGTCTAGCAAACACCAGGCACTGTTCATCACCTGCCTAATACCATTCCTACAGTGCACCATGATGGTGGTGGCATCATGTTGTGGGGGTACTTCTCAGTGGGAAGGGACAGGACGACTAGTCAGAACTGTGGGAAAGATGAATACAGCCAAATACAGATGGGTCCTTGAAGAAAATCTGCTCCAGAGTGAACACAGCTTCAAACTGGGGGTTGGTTCACAATTCAACATGACAATGACTCTAACCATACAACCAAAACTATGCTGGAGTAAGTTGGGATCAATTTCCAGCCAAAGCCAACTTAAGTCCCACAGGATATCTGTAGAGAGACCTGAAGA
This sequence comes from Polypterus bichir lapradei, assembly GCA_026402145.1. Classification (NCBI taxonomy): domain Eukaryota; kingdom Metazoa; phylum Chordata; class Cladistia; order Polypteriformes; family Polypteridae; genus Polypterus; species Polypterus bichir. The sequence continues at coordinate 71,939,594 of JANRMT010062814.1, forward strand.
TGGCAGTTTACAGATGCTTCCCATCCAATCTGACGGAGTTTGCTGTCAATGGGGCTTCTAAAAAGTGCTGAATTACGGGTCTGCATACTTATGTGAGTGAGAGATTTCAGTTTAATTTTTTATAAATTTTCAAACATGCTTTCACTTTGTCATTAGGGGTTTTTGAGTGTAGATAAATTGGCAAAAATGGCAAATTTATTCATCTAAAATTAAATCTACAACACAATAAAGTGAGCAGAAAGCGAAGATGTCTGAATATTGTCTGAATCTAGTGTATACACATATTATTTATAATCCTACTAACTTTCAACCTCTGTGATCCCAAAGCCAGTAACAGAACTTGCCCATGTTCCGTTTGTACATTCTCTTAGTGTTTTATATCATACCTCTTTGAAATCTGTATAGCTCCTTTTCAAAACTTCTGTTCTAAGACGACTATGAAACATATTCTGAAACATAAGCTTGTACTGGTATTGTTTCTCTCACGGGTGCATTTTTTTTTCCTGTGTTTATATTCAGTGATTATTTTGATTTTTTTTTCTGCTTTTATATTGTACTGCTTGGTTTGTAAATTTGATACTTTAATCTTATTTGCCATTCAGTGTACCTTATGTGTTATGTGATATAAAATTAGGATGATAAACTGACTTTCTATGACACACTGAAAGCAACCGTGTTACGTGTTAGAAGCCACTACTTAAATGGAGTTCACCAAGTTTTTTTTCCCCCAAAGGATTCAGGTTAACCATGCTCTGATTTAGTGGTGCTATCACTGTACCATAAGCCAGAAGATGGCTAGTTCAATTCGCAACTGATGTTACAAGTCATTCTATAATAAGGTGTCAGCCTAATAAACAATGATAACAATAATAAATATCAGGCCTATTTCTGGGAATTCTCACAAGCTGTTTTTCCATTTGAAACCCAAAAAAATTCCAAGTTAATCATCACAGGAATTTAGGGTCATTCACGCTTATCAGAAGGAGACATTAATTGTGGAGGTTGCTGCCATTCACCTTAGGCAGTTTCAGGTAAATGGGAGGAATTATAGATACTTTGAATGAATATATTTTTCTTTTGGCCAAGTTTCCATGATCCTGTCTACAATGCTTGTGGGACCAGCAATACAATTATAGTGAACAAAATCTTTAATACATTTTAATATGCAATTCTTTTAGTTAAATTTCTTAATACCTAAAGTCTGTAATTTCTGATCCTATTGTCATTTTGTTGGAAAGAAAGATTTGTTCTATTAGGTACTAGAGTAATGCTTGGAAGTTTCTGAGACCCAAATGTAGTGGGTTGAATGTTAACCATTTACCATAAAGTATTTGTTTAAATAAAACTAATCCTTATTTTATATACTGTATATAGACAAATTATATGTGTTGCTTAGAAAAAAATAGTTATTCAATAGATAAATATCTTGCCTGAAGAAGGGGCCGATCTGCCTCAGAAGCTTGCACATTGTAATCTGTTCAGTAAGCCAATAAATGGTTTCATATTGCTTCACTTCTCTTAATCCATAATGGCTAACACAGTACATCACCCTACTTCAATAGATAAAGAAGTAAATAATAATTTCTAATTGTGACCCTCACTAGTAAAAGCGGATAAGATGATGTGATGAAGAAAGACTTATCTCAAGTACAAACATACTAAAACCCTTGGCTTTAATTTCTCCAATAGCATTTCAAATTTACATTAAAGGCAAATTATTAACAATTTATTTAGAAAATAGCCTGAATAAAAAAGTTTGCATAGTTTTGGTTTTAGTGGTGAAATGTAATATTAATATTCTTTCAAATTGTCCATAAAATATGTTTTATTAATAGAAGAACTGTCTGATGTTTTGTGAACTGCTGTTTTTCATCTAGCTTGCTTTGATAGAATCCAAAGGACCCATAAGAAGTTAAAGGTAGCGTAACCACTAGTGTATCTGAGGCTCATTTTCCCAATTTGCACATAAAGTTGATGTTAGCACGTTGTTCGAAATGCAGCATTGCACCGAATGACTACGCAAAGATCTAACTCAAATAAAAAGTAATTAAAACAATATTACACGGCGAAACTAGTCCACACCTGTTGTAACTAGTCTACAGATGTACTGTGCTCCCTTCCACAACAATGAGTGCATAATCTGATCTCTCACTCTCCAACTACATCAGAATTCTGGGAATTTTTGGACTGCCCCTTGTATATCATAAAAAGATTAGGAGAGCTTCCAGATGCCCTCAGAATAAAGACTCATGTCCACATGACTGGGAGAAAAATAGATTTCAAAGCAAATTCAGAGGAATTTAAATCAGAGCATTCCACAGTATTACTTGTAACCTTCAAATAGGAAAAAGCCAAGATACCCGCCTAGGGGGCAGGGGTTCAATGAAAAGCAGGGGAACCACCAAATTCTGCCCATTAGTTGAAGAACCAAGGATTAAAGCACTGTACAAGTACTTCAGATTCGTATTTAAGGAATCTAAAGGCACACTGACATGGCCAAAACACACCTTTAACCTATCTGCCTAGTGCACACTGTTGTAAAGTATTGTTTTATGCCCAAGTTTTCCCTATCAAAGTTCAGCAATGTATGATCAAACTCCACATACATAATCTTTAATAAAAGCTTTGCTTTTAATAGATTTGTTGAAATTTTCTAAGATTTACCAAACCTTTTCTAACAAACTAACGACTATTCTAAACCTTTACCATTAATTAATCCAGCCATTCTCTAAACTGCTTACCCAGGTCCAGGCCAGAGGGTGTCAAAGACTATTCAGCCAGCACTGATTAGGGCTTTAGTCAAATTAAAATTGTGCAAGGCTGACATTGTTAATCAAAGTATACAAAAACCTAACCATAATTAACAATATAATTGATTTAACTTAATTTGTGGAAGGGAACAATAGCACATTTTGTGTGTCAAATAAATAGGCATCATACCAGGGAGATTGGGCAGCACGGTGACACAGTGGTAGCGCTGCTGCCTTGCAGTAAGGAGACCTGGGTTTGCTTCCCAGGTCCTCCCTGCGTGGAGTTTGCATGTTCTCCCCGTGTCCGTGTGGGTTTCCTCTGGGTGCTCTGGTTTCCTCCCACAGTCCAAAGACACGCAGGTTAGGTGCATTGGCGATCCTACACTGTCCTTAGTGTGTGCTTGGTGTGTGTGTGTGTGTGTGTTCCATGCGGTGGGCTGGCACCCTGCCCGGGATTTGTTCCTACCTTGCGCCATGTGCTGGCTGGGATTGGCTCTAGCAGCTCCCCGTGACCCTATGTTTGGATATAGCGGGTTGGACGATGACTGACCAGGGAGATTTTGCTTTCAGCTACTCCTCTGTATAATATCATAAATTACAAAAAAGTCTGACCACGGATTTATAAAAAAAAAATGTAGTAAAACAAGAAATATCATACTGGGGTCAGACACCTTTTCTTTTTTTTTTAAACAGCACTAGGTTCAAAGATTGCCTTAATTCCAAAGAAGAGTAGAGAATCAAAAAGTCATTGATGGAACATAAAGTCAAATCAGCTCTTGACTATGATTTATCTGAAGCCATATGGATATCTTTGAAAACAAGTGGAAGAACATTCCAAATGTAGTATTATTTTAAGGTAGTTCTTCTTTGTGTACTTCATCTACTGTAAATAAAGACAAAGTGTATACAGAATATTGTAAAAGACTAATGGAGAAAGGCTTGCTGCCTTCTGAAAGATCAGTGGGATTTGTAAGCTTCATTTTTATATTTTTATCAGGAAATTGTTCCAAAATATACTTTAATTACTTAAACGCGTTTCTCCTGCACTCAAAGGCACACTGGGCAGCAACATCATCTCTGTTCTTGGCCCGGTCCACTGACATATTATTGCCTCATCCCAGGTCAAGCCCATCTCCCTCAGGTCATTATTTACTGTCTTTTTCAATGACATTATTGGTCATCCTCTTTTTCTTTTTTTCCCAGTAGAATCCATTTCAATGCAGTCTTGGGGTGTATTCCTTCTGGCATACTCAAGGTGTGAACCCAAAACCTTTAGTCATCATTTTTTCCGTATCACCTAGGCACCACTGTTCTCTCCTTTGCAGTATTGACTCGGTGGTAACTCTGCCTCGCCAGGTGACTACAATCAACCCTTGTCAAGACTTAGTGTTGGAACACATCTAGTTTATGAGCGATGCCTCTGGTCATCATCCACATTTCACTAGTATAAAATGCTAGTGACTAAGGAATCTTGTGCAGTCATCAGAATTACTGAAGCTGCCTGATGTCCAACTGTGCTTCTCCCCTTCTTCAGATGTTGCTCCCCAGATATGTAAAACTTTGTACTTCCTCCACCATCTGCTGCTTTACATGTATATTTGTAGCACCTGGTTCCTTCATTGACATCACCTTGCTATTCTCCAAACTTAGTCTTAGGCCCACTTTAGCTGCCACATCTGATAAGTGATCTAGATCATCATTTCCTGCAGGGATGGTGGTGACTCTCCAATCAAGACAATATTGTCCACAAAGTCAATGTCAGTCTGCCTTCATGTCCCCCAACTAATTCCAAAAAGGTGTGAATGCATGGCCCTTTTCACCACAAAGTCAAAGGTGAGTAAAAACAACATTAGTGACAGAATTAAACTGTGGCAAACACATGTGACAATGTTGAAAAACTCTGTTTCCTATTCCTGTTCATATACAACAGCTCAAGAATTCAATTGCAGATTCCAAAAGACGCTAATGAATTTTCCAGGAACTCTATACAAACTTGCCATTTTCCTCTTTACTACGGCAAAAAAACCTTTGGATTAGCCAAAAAGAATAAAAGCTTTAATTGTTAATGCCACCTATACCAGATCTTGAAATATTTAGGAAAAAATGAAGAATTATTCAGTTAGATATTAACAATTATGCTGATCAACAGCAAAAACTTACACAGATTTAGGGCCCTCCTACTGTAAAACAATCATTAACAATCTCATACTTGCTTAATCCAAATAAGGGGTCACATGTGCATTGGAGCTTATAAGGGCAGCACTGGGCACAAGGTAGAAAACAGTCCTGGACATGGCACCAGCCAATCACAGGGCCCACTTACCCATTCACCCACACTGGGATAATTAACAATTGCTAATTAGGCAAGCACATGACTTTAGGGATGTGGGAAAAAAAACTTTTGAGGAAAACCCATACAGACACAGGAAGAACATGAAAGCACAACACAGACAAAGACCAGGTGTGGTTTTAAAGCCAATAAAATAATAAAGTGCACAAAAAAAATCAATGAAATAATAAAGTGCACCAAAAAAATCAAAGCCAGGAATGATTTTATTAATCACTCATTTGTTGTGTATGGATATATAGAGATTGCGAAAGTGAAGGTAACGGTCACTAAACTTCTATTCACCCATCTTTTAATATATTATAAAGCAGCTGAAACTACACATTCCACTTTTAAAATTATGAGGAGATGGAGTTTATCTCAGCAGCACCAAATACATCAGGAACCCGCACCTGATGAGGTGCCAGTCTCATATGGCACATACCCAGACTCACTTATACGAGGACAAACTGGAGTTGACAATATACTGTAACTTGTAAAGATTTAAGATGTGAAAGAAAACCCCAATTCATAGAGAAAACATGTAGAATTTTCAAAATTCACAGGCACAGTGGTTGGCTAACATTTAAACTAACCTTCTGGATGTGCGAGGCAAGCAGCATTAACCACTTTCTGCCACCCACAGATTTTACTACCAGGTTCAAAAGGTTATTACTTCCCACAATTCCTCTCAGAATTACTGTCTAATTTTGAGAATCATTAAAATGCTCTCTATTTTGCTAACCTAAATAGAAAATAAACTGCTATAGCAGATCACCATGGTACTGGCTATAGCACAATGTCACCGATCAGAAAGATTAACTGACAGGAAATCAGCTTTAATGACCTGTACAGTACTTCTGTTCAATTTTTTGTTAAGTGACCATAAAGATTCACTAACAGGCCACAGTGTCACTAACATCTCATGTTCTTCAAGATGCCTATAAGATGTTCATCTGACTATATGGGTTTGAGGCAGAATAACCAATCACATTCATTGGTGGTTCAATGACAGGCACATTTCACGCTCTCTGACTAATCTGTGAATCTTACTGCTGTGCGGTGGCCTCAATTGCTCAGCAAGGCAATGACTTTTTATTCGTATTAACAGCAGATGGCTGGTACTGTAACATCAAAAAGCTCATACTTGTACTTGTTACATATGGCAATAAACTAAACCTGGCACTTGGAATTCTCTTTAAGAACAAGGTAACCTAATTTATATCCATACAACATCATTATGAATTTGAATAATATTTTTTTTTACTTTTAAGAGTCTTCTGTTTCCAGAACAGATTCTAGACATATTTTTCACAGTTTTGGAGAAGCACTGATTGCTAATTTCTACCTTCATATAGCAAAAAGAATTTCTAAAACTGATGAATTTAAGTTGTTTATGAATGCTAACATTCATCTTTTTTCTTCTCCCTCTAATGTAATATTTTAAAAGGAGTAAAAATGTTTGTTTAGATATCAAACTCAACATGTACAAACATACAATATGAACAGCATTCTATTAAAAAATTTAGGCCAACCACATTTTGGTTGCTTGAGCAAACTGCCACAGAGGGCTGCTTATCTATTTTTTTTAAACTTTTTTGCAAGTAACAGGAAATGTTCACGTTATAAACAGAAGCTGCAGTTCTCAATATAAGCAAAGGTGCCTCTCTCATTGGGGAAACCACCAATCACAAGGTCTGGTGACATCTTTTGAATCTTGTGAGTATGCACCTTCCATCTCTGATTCATTCCACACATTTATTCTATATATAACATTGATATTAAAATAGTGTTATTTCATCATCTTCTCACATGGTGTTTGCCAAGACACACAAAAGAAAAAAAAATCCCAAGTACTTACATTTAAACAAATCCGACCTCTCAGACAATGACATAATGTGTTTAAAGCCAAGTTAGGCAGGTGCCTGGTGGTACAGTGCAGTGCAGTCCAGTTAACTCTTTCGATGGATTTTGGTTTCTTAAAAAATGGGGCCCAATTGCTTTCAGCACTACAAACTTTAATAGTCTAACATGAAGCAGCAGGGGCAACCATAAAATAAGCTAGTATAAAAGCTTTGCTCACAAAAAAAATTGATTTTGTCTCTGAAATTTATGCATGGCAGTGTCTTTTTAAAACACACCACCTAATTCTGACTGGAACAATGGAGGCAAGATTGAAGTGAGTGAAAGCCCAAACTGGAAAGAACAACTGAATGGAAAACAATTCAAAGCAATATGCCATGACTGAAGTTCACCAAAGCCTGAAACCACAACAGAATATCTCAAATTAGAGTTATCCAGTTCAGGACCCATCTCAGTAGTATCAGGCACATTGCGATAACCATCTCTATCTTGGACTTCAATCCAACATAAGGTGCACTCACTCACATTTAGTGCCATTTAACCAAATACAAGCATCTTTGCGATGTGGGAGGAAACTCCCCTTAAAGGTAGAAGGTATAAACAATAAACATGCTATTCTTGATAAATTTCAGTCAGGTTTCAGAACAAATCACAGCACAAAAACTGCACTCGTTAAAGTAGTAAATGACTTGCGGCTAAATGCAGTAAGAGGCCATTTATCTGTTCTCATCCTCTTAGATCTGAGTGCCGCATTTGACACCATTGATCACAATATTCTTAAAAATCGCCTTAGTCAATGGGTGGGCCTCTCTGGCAGTGTCTTAAATTGGTTTGAATCCTACCTGGCAGGTAGAAAATTCTTTGTGAGTTGTGGTAATCACATCTCAAAGACACATGATATCCGATATGGTGTTCCATAAGGCTCTATTCTGGGTCCGCTGCTGTTCTCAATCTATATGCTTCCGTTAGGTCAGATTATCTCAGGTTACAACGTGAGCTACCACAGCTATGCTGATGACACACAGCTGTACCTATCAATAGCACCTGATGACCCTGACTCTCTCGATTCACTAACACAATGTCTTACTGGTATTTCTGAATGGATGAATAGTAATTTTCTCAAACTAAATAAAGAGAAAACTGAAATTTTAGTAATTGGCAATAATGGATTCAATGAGGTTATCAGAAATAAACTTGATCCATTAGGATTAAAAGTTAAGACGGAAGTAAAAAACTTAGGGGTAACTGTTGACTGTAATCTGAATTTTAAATCGCATATTGATCATCAGACCACTAGGACAGCATTTTTTCACTTAAGAAACATAGCAAAAGTTAGACCTCTTATATCATTGAAAGATGCTGAGAAATTAATTCACGCTTTTGTTTTCAGTAGACTAGATTACTGTAACGCACTTCTCTCAGGACTACCCAAAAAAGACATAAATCACTTGCAACTAGTGCAGAATGCAGCTGCTAGAATCCTAACTAGGAAAAGAAAATCCGAGCACATTTCTCCAGTTTTGATGTCACTACACTGGTTACCTGTGTCATTCAGGAATGACTTTAAAATACTGCTTATGGCTTATAAAGCCTTAAATAATCTCGCTCCATTTTATATATCGGAATGTCTGACACCTTATAATCCAAATCGTAACCTTAGATCCTCAAATGAGTGTCTCCTTAGAATTCCAAAAGCTAAACTTAAAAGTGGTGAGGCGGCCTTCTGCTGTTATGGACCTAAAATCTGAAATAGCCTGCCAATACGAATTTGCCAGGCTAATACAGTAGAGCACTTTAAAAAACTGCTGAAAACACATTACTTTAACATGGCTTTCTCCTAACTTCACTTTAACTTAATCCTGATACTCTGTATGTTCAATTCATCATAATAATTATTCATAGTGGCTCCAAAATCCGTACTGACCCCAACTCTCTCTTCTGTTTCTTTTTCCGGTTTCTTTGTGGTGGCGGCCTGTGCCACCACCACCTACTCAAAGCATCATGATGCTCCAACATTGATGGACTGAAAGCCAGAGGTCTACGTGACCATCATCATTGGGTCCTTCCATGAGAACCCTAAATACAAAGAGGACTGTTCGATTTATGTTAGGTAGATTGCCCAGAGGGGACTGGGCGGTCTCTTGGTCTGGAATCCCTACAGATTTTATTTTTTGTTCTCCAGCCTCTGGAGTTTTTTTTTTGTTTTTTCTGTCCACCCTGGCCATCGGACCTTACTTATTCTATGTTAATTAATGTTGACTTATTTTTATTTTTTATTGTGTCTTCTATTTTTCTATTCTTCATTTTGTAAAGCACTTTGAGCTACATTTTTTTGTATGAAAATGTGCTATATAAATAAACGTTGTTGTTGTTGTTAAAGACCACACAGACTGTGGGATTCAACCCAGGATGTTGACTTTCATGATGCAGCAGTACTGACCTCTGTGTTACCATGCTGCCCTAAATAAGCATTATTTTTTTTGACTGACAAGTGCAAAACAATAAAAGCAAAGAAAAATAAAATGCCCACTTTTTTTGTAATATCGCTGTATTTATTATATTGGTCATGGTGTGTGTTTTATCCTGACCCTCCACGTTTCTCCTACTTCCCAAAGATGCTCTGGTTAGGTTAACAGGTACACATAAACTGATCTACTATGTGTGCATGAGTGTACATTCCGGTGGACCAATCTCTGCTTCAGGGCTGATTCCTGACTTGTAGCCAATATGGCCGAAATGGGCAGTGGCTTCAGGCAGCCCTATAATTGAAAGAAGAAGTCTCAAAAAATGGAAAAACAGACTGATATTTCCAGCAAAACCAACTATGAGTAGGGTGTAATACAATGTAATGAAATACAATCATCTAACTAAATAGAAAACATTATAGCATAAAATATGCATTTTGAGAAGCACTTAAAAACAATAAGCAGCTGAGTTGAAGATCTCCATCTTCATTTAAAATATGGTACTCAACAGTTGGTTTGTCTTTCAAGTTTAGTTTACTCAGATAGTGTATGGTCAGCCAGTCAATTTTCATTATAGCTCTTCATGCACATCTGTAAACCAACTTGACCATGAAACAAAGAAGCTAATCTTAACAGTATGGTTCCCTAAATCTGGTCCCTAGCACAGTTGGTTTGTCTTTCTAGTTTAGTTTATTCGGCAATAACGTTTGGTCAGCCAGTCAATTTTAATTACGTCTCTTCAGGTACATCTGTAAATCAACTTGACTATGAAATAAGGAACCTAATCTTATCAGTCTGGGGCTTATGATGGGGCTCTGTTAACATTCTGCTCAAGAAATTAACTTTTTTGCATTCATTACACATTTCAAAAGCAGAAAAGCAGAGGCAGGGAACTTCTGAAAGACTTCATACATCTTCATATGGCAGGCATAAGATTACCCAGCTGTGAGATCAGCACAGATTCTGCCTGCTTTGAAGAAAGTAAAACCATCTGGCACGTCTCATTATACCATTTACAGCTGAGAACTTCTTCAGTCCTTCAGAGATGGTGACATGCAAGGATCTGAACATGCATTTCTAACATGAGAAATAGCTCACAAGTATTTAATTATACAAGTTATAAACAGAAAAACCATTTTTGTTTGGTTGGATTGCATGGACAAGTAGTAATTTTAAGTAGATATATAACATAACCATTTAACAGGAGAGTAATTTTTGACTTGTTTCCTATTGTGACAAATATTTAAAGAAGACTGAATAAAGCAATAATTCTTATCCTCTACCTCTCTTCCAGAGCTAAAATACAGACTACCTACAATACGCCATTTATACAAAAAATCCTCACCTACTCAAAGTGGTCTATATTGTGGTCTAACACAAAAAAAACTGACCTGTGTGAAGACCAACACAATCATAATAGTAAGCTGGAGGAGGCTACCATGAATAGTGTTATTAGTACGTTATACAATTCTGACCCCAATTTCATTTTATCTGCATACCTGACTTCAGTCCACTAGAAGAAGTCAGTACTCAAAGCTAAAAAGACAATATAATTTTGAACATCAAAAATATATTTCTACCAGCAGCTGGTAGGAAATTTAAACTGGAATCACAAATACATAAAAAAAACAATGCAAAAGCATCCTGTTAAGCTGTCTCAAACAAAGAGCAGCGTAGAAAAGAAAGACAGGACGTCAGGTGGGTAAAAACCAACTGTCACCAAGATGGAATATATAATTTGATCTGCAAAAGGTTCAGTGTATCCACAAAGCCACAATACCCACTAACATTAGCCCTTAAAGATAGCACATCACACGCTTTAAGAACTGATTACCGATAAAGTAGAAAGCAAGAGGATGGGTTCTAATACAGTAGCTCAGTTCTAAATCAGAGTATGTTTTTAAGTACTGTCTGAGGTAAAGCTTTTTAGTTTGGTCTCACCAGTTTTTCACTTCTCGGGGACAGAGGGAAGACCAGTGTATTACTGTGATCCCAAGATCTAAGAAAATCATCCTTTTATCACCTCTAAAAAATTTCAATTTCATGAAAAGCAAGATTCCAAAAAAAAAAAAACTACAACAGCAAGCAAGGTGAAGAAAAAGTTTAATATTTTAATGCAGTTTAAACCATACGTGTGCAAGAGACTAGCCATTTCCAGTTACCTCCATCCCTTTAAGTGTGTTTTATGACTCATAAACTCTTATAGATTATAACTGCTACAATGCAAAAAACCTTCAGATGGTATATAGTAATTGCATACAAGTAAACTTATCATTGTAATATTCAGAAAATCTTTTCTGGCACTGATTTGGAAGTTGTATTAATCAAATTTTTAAAATTATTTTTAACATTTTTCAATTTTAAAGTATAAAACTTTGGATATGTTCACAGCCTTTTTCCATTGAAAAGAACAAAACATGTACAAAGAAAGTGAAATGTAACAATGTGAAGTGCAGCTCAATAGTGGGCTGTAGCTTCTTGACAAGAATACTAACATTGGTTGTCTAAAGGTATTGTTAATTAAAAGGTCTAATTTCAAATTTATTATATATGCTCTTTGCTTAAGATGAAGCTTCAGTCCGATAACTGGATTATTCTCTGCTCCTATTTTTGTACCATCAACTATAATAAATTTTAGGTGAAACCCTGTAAGCCAGACAATAGTTAAAATCATTAAAATGTTAAAGTCATCTATCCATCTAGACCTGCTCTATGTAGTAGACAGAGATGTCAAGCCTGACCCTACTGACTGAGCAACTTTGAAAGTATAAATCAAACCTGAATATGAAGTGAGTATAGAAATGTATGGAAAACTCATGTAAATGTCCAATCTTGCTAATTAATTAACCCAGCTTTAAGTTGGAGGAAAACCATTTCACAATTGGAAGGACACGTAACGCATAAAGCACCTCAGACAAGAACAAAACTGTAGTCTGAGCAACGTTAGATGGCCGCTGTACCTGCTATACCAATGTGCCACTAACCCTTAAACCAAGATAACTATTTAGTTAATAAAGGGTGATAATCAATTTAACTAAAGATAAAAAAAAAACCAATAAAGCATGTTATGGAGATGTTTGCAACCACAGAACTAGTTTGGTGACTCAGAAAATTGAATTATCACAGAACACCTTCACAAGTTTGTTCAGGCATGTATTCTTCTATATAGTAACTTATGTTATAACTGAGTGCTGCTGGTCCATAAAGAAACAATCCTCTGAAGGTTTTCATGTACTATTACAACCTAATGTGTGTTGGAGCAAGCAGTTTCTTTTTCAATGAGATATACAAACTATGAAAATGAATGCACTTCAAGGAATACTGTGTTATCTTGTAATGAAATGGTCATTGAAGAAGCAGGTATCTAACTCGAGCTGTTGCCACTCCAAACTTCTATCTAACAAAACCACATGTGAGTAGTTTGAAAGATAACACAGGAATTTTCACCTTACATTAAACAAGACCACAAAAGGGTAAAATCATCAGGGGAACTCAAGATTCTGGTAAGAATAACTGTAAAAGTAAGATTTTTATAAATACAGCCTGAATCTTCCTGCTTTCCTTGTACCTCCCACACCTCTCCCACTCATCTTGACAGGAATCAGGAGGCCCATCTGCTCAAGGCATCTGTAATGGGGTTCTGCAGTGGTACTGCACTCCTCCTGAACCTAGTATTCTATTTACCAAATATACAAAACTGTGTGTTGATTCAGATTTATTCTGTAGACTGGTTCCAGACCATCACAAAGTCTATTAACACACATATCTAAGCCCACGCACACACAGGACCCATTAGGAATCAACAGTTAACCTAACACACAGGTTTTTATATATGTGAGAGAAAACCAGCAGTATCTGGAGAGAAACACTGATATACATGGGGAGAACAATCATACTCCACATAGACAATGCTGGTTTGTACATTATATGCTGGATGAATGAGGCAGCCACTGTGCCGCTCCTGGAAGGGAGAATATTCAAAGCAGTTTTCTAACATGATTCTCACCAAATGGTGATATGCCTGCTAAAGGATTACTAAATGGAAACTTCTCCTGGTAAACTAAAGTAGCAGTACTGGCCACAGACAATTCCTCAGTTGGGTAAAGCGGACAAAGACTATCATCGTGCTAGCTGCAGATTTGGTAACAGCTGACAACATATAGAAAACATAAAACACCATAAATAAACACAGTTCATGATATCATAATATACATTTAAAATAAAATATTCCGTAACTCCAAGGATAAAAACATTCACCTACCCCAGTCCCAAGCAGGTCATGCGGTGAGGGTGATATAGCATCTCCGCTGTCCTGGCTGCGTGCACTGAGCTGAGGAGACATTGTTGGGGATTCATCAATGTACGGCATAGCCTCAGACCCATCCTGGCATTTATGGTCATCTGTTGCATCGCCATCATAGCCATCAGTGTTGTAGTAATCTGCGATTATAAAGAGAAAAGCAGTCTGAGTATCTCTGACAAAGCTTCTCAGAGGAGAGCTGTGCCGCCTGTTTCTGCGAAACATGGCTCTGAAAAACACACTGACAGAGAGGATGTGCCAACCCTAGGACTCCTACAAGACACATGTAATGTGACTCATCAGCAGGGGAAGTCAGCCTGGAAATAAAAGGAATCAACTTACTTAGATAGGCCAGAGGGTAGATGGTCTGTGGAAAGCCTTTATTCGTATAATGGCAGGATAGAGTAAGCTATAGAAAAGAGCTTCAGACACAACAGGGCCAACAACATTTTAAAGCAGAGTTAATGACTAAGATCAGTCATCGGCCACTTGTTCAATGAGGTTATTATCATTGAAGAGTTGGGCATGTGAGACCATCAGAATTTCTTAATGAATAAACATGGTGGTATTCACCCACCTGCTTATCAATATCATTACCTCAATGAAGGGTATATTTGTTCAGTAAAGCAGTCTGTGTTGTTTGATGGAGATAAATAAATGAAAGAAGAACATTAATGTAGTGGCTGCTTATAAGCGAATATCAATTAATAAATAAGAAATCCCTAATAAGTATATAGTTTGATGTAGTTTGTTGTACTGCTTCAGGCATTGTGGTGAAATGGTAAAACAACAAGGCTGCCATTTCAGTCCCCATTTTTGACTTCCCATGTGACCCCAAGTCACTTTGCCTGCTTGCGCTCTAACTGGCAATATTTTCTGCGATTTTTCAGGTATGGAAGACAGCAGTTTCAAGGTAAGGCAGGTATGCTCATTAATCATGGTGCGGAAAGTGGTGATGTGCTATATGTTGATTAGCATATTCAAGCAAGAATTTTGCTGTACATATGACAGTAATGACCTATAAACCTATAACTGAGTCAACTGTTTCACCAAGGATATAAGCCTCCCAGACAGGAAATGCTGACTGTTATGCTTATTACACAGCCAAGGACCACTAGTGAACTGCCTTGACATTTACTTGTGAGTCTAAGATACATAGTATTTTTGCTTTCTTTAATGAAGAGAGTAATAGTAGCACAAATACTTTGGGGAAAATGGAGCAATAATAAAACAACTTAAATGCCAAACGCTGTAGACTCTTCGCCACAACTAACACATCTCAATCTCCTTACTTACTTTACTATCAAATGCACTCACTACAGCTTGTAAATGTCTTTCTTTTCAAATAGTTACTGCATTGGGGCTGTTTAGTAAGCTGGGGTCTACTGTATTCTTACTCCCTAGGCCCTTTCCCCCAAAAAAATGCAGCTAGCCATTGGTAATGCTTTTTATATAAAAAAGTGATGTTAATTTGAATATGCAGTTGGAAAATAGAAGGCTAGAATGCTTTGGCAGCAATTGAATTAGCTCATTATTTTATAATCAATATTATTCTTTTTTTGCATTTAGATAGATAGATAGATAGATAGATAGATAGATAGATAGATAGATAGATAGATAGATAGATAGATA
>JANRMT010062814.1:71954939-71966479 GCA_026402145.1 Polypterus bichir lapradei
ATAGATAGATAGATAGATAGATAGATAGATAGATAGATAGATAGATACTTTATTAATCCCAAGAGGAAATTCACATACTCCAGCAACAGCATACTTACATACATACTAAGACTGGTTTACTTCATTTAATTCGGAAAAAAACTCAGCAAAGCTGCTGATCTGCTCAAATTGACAGCTTTAGGTTGTATTTTATCTACAGGGTGCTTTTCTCATTAAATATGGACTTACTGTGATGATAACCTTTCTTATATCTTCTGTTGCCCCTTCTTCTTTGTAACCTCTAACGGAACCAACATGGGAAGACATTTTTCAGAGGCAGTTATAGAGCCATATAATGTATTTTACGTATTTCTTGCACTACTTACTCATTTTATATTATTTCCTTCAAACAGAATCACATTACAACACGTTACATAATAAAATGAAAAAAATGCACTTGCTACAAAACGTTCAGTGCAGACAAATAGGATGTGGGGGTGTCATAATAGTGTATAATTTGTCTGCTTTGCATCACTAATAAATGTTGAACCATCTCTAACTGAGTGAAATTTGTTATGTGCCTGTTTCTTTGTCAAATGAATGAAATTTCATTTAGCTTCTCTTTGCAATGCAAGTAAAGAAACAATGACATTTGATCCATATTATACAGTACTATATATATATTTCAATAATGCTTCTGTGCCATTTGTCAAAGGAACGTAAAACAGCACAAAATATGTGTTTCTCAACAATATCTAAAAATTGCAAAATTGTCCCATTTATTCATCTAATTTCCTTCCACTCTCTGTATAACTGTGTTTAGGGTGTCATTGTCTAGTATCCCAGGCACAACTGATGCAATTTCTGCACCCAAAGCTCTCACATTTGACCTCAGCCATCTATAGCCATCTACTGTATATCTGGAACTGAACAAGATGATTGCAATGTCAGTGCAAGACAGAAATCAAAACCAGTATCTGTATTTAAAAAAAGTGAAATTTGCTGCTCTTAAAACTTATTTTTATCTGTGAAGAAATGTAAAATTTATTCTAATGGTCAGTCAGTCATTGTCCAACCCGCTATATCCTACCGACAGAGTCAATGGGGTCTGCTGGAGCCAATCCCAGCCAGCACAGGGCGCAAGGCAGGAATAAACCCCAAGTGCCAGCCCACTACAGGGCACACACACACCCACCCACACACTAGGGACAATTTAGGATCGCCAATGCACCTAACCTGCATGTCTTTGGACTGTGGGAGGAAACCAGAGCACCCGGAGGAAACCCACGCAGACACGGGGAGAAACTGCACGCAGGGAGGACCCGGGAAGCAAGCCCACATCTCCTTACTGCAAGGCAGCAGCACTACCACTGCGCCACCGTGCTGCCCTGTTTTTATGGTGTCTTAACATAAACAGTAAGAAAGTTCTAAGAACTGTAACTCAGTATTACTACTAAGAAAATAAGCAATTGGCTCCAAGAATAATTTTGGCTGCAGCTATGAAAGAATTTTAAAACTGGCTACAAACATTTGAGAGTGAAAGTGCGTGTGAGAGCACCCTGCGATGGACTGTCACCCTATCCAAAGTGGTTCGCACGTTGTGCTCACTGCTGCCTGGATAGGCTCCAGCTACTTGTAAGGCTTGGATGGATTTACCATAGACTGGTATCCTGCAAAAATGTGTGAATTTTGTGTTCTCACATTTGAAAGAAATTGTGAATGTCACTCCAAGTATAGCACAAAATGATTTGCAAGGAAAATATATTTTTGCTCCAAGTAGCCACTAGTGTTATCTAATGAGAAGTATCAATTTTTAAACCCAGCTGTGTTTCTCTTTCACAGCCAGCCATGTACAGGGTGTAGAGGACTACAAATAAGTATGCAATGATGACATATCCTAAAAGGTTGGCTGGATGTAAATAAAAATAAATGATAATAAATAAATAAAATATATTGCTATTCATTAAACATTTCAATGATTTTTAACATTTGCATTCACAGCAGGGTCAAATTAAACTAGACAACATGAAGACTTCATACAGACAACTGAGCTTGGGATATTACCCCAGGATGCTGGCTCCATGTGGCAGCACCATTAAGTCTTAATAATATTATTATGCTGGCCATGCTAACAACTAAGACATAAATGTCATTTTAAGGATTAAAATCTCTTTTATAAGATATTAAAATATCTTTCCATCAAGAGATAATTCCTAGAAGGCAAATAAGAGCTCTGTTGCGACATGTGCTAGATTTTGGGAAGGTTTTGATCATTGGCAAACATCACAGTGGCACATCTGTCCAAGTTATTGTGAAGACACTTCGATAAAATCCTCCGAGTGCACAACATATGTGGTACCAGCACTCATAAGAGCAACAGACAAAATTAACACAAACATTAAATGATGATTACTGACTGCAGAGCCTTAATCAAACAAAATCCAACTGTGCTAACATTAAGCATCATAAGACATCTTTGTAAAATCAACGAGTACTTTGGTGGTCCAATTTGATCTTCTGAGACATCTTGGTACAGAAAACAAAGAGTTGTCTTGTGTTAAGAAAAAAATGCACTGGGTAAAATCATAATGATAATTCATTTTCAGTCTATCTTACATTTGAGGCGGTGACAGGTGATGAAGGATCCCAGATGCTCAGGGAAAGGGTTCCTCCAGACAGAGAATACTATTGTAAAGCATTCGTAAATATTCTTCTTGTTGTAGTTTTGGGAGCAATAATGTATGACAGCAGAGTACCATTGAAGGCACTTTCACTGTTGTGTCCACCGTGTAATCAGTGTTGTTGGCATTCTTTTTGTGGGCCCGGTTCTTCTGCTATGATAAAGTATGACCATAAACTGTTACAATCATTAGCAAAGCTCTTTGAAACATTACAATTAGTACGTAATGTTCCAGGTCTCCTGACATGAACCCAATCATAAATGGAATCTGCACCATGCCTTGCCAGATCCAAGGTACAGCAGTCACTCATAGTAAACATAAATGAATTGTATTTCATAGCATAGTTCTCAGATCCTTTCCAATTAAATACTAAGTCAATTTTGAATGTACTATTTGCCCAACACTGAAAGTTCTATTTACTAACTTTTGCGCAGTACAATCAAGAAAACCTGTCCTACCTAGAGCATCATGTTTTCTACAGTATATTACTATCATTATCACTTGTCCCACATGTGGGTGAAACCAGAGGACTCCTTGAATATGTTGCCATTTTCAGTTTTGTCAGTGCATGCCCATTTCACTTTCCCAAAAGGCAAACCTCAAAATGATTGTTTCCACTTACTGAAGGGTGAGTGAGGAACATATTTTCGCTGGTGTGCAGCAGAGATTCAAAAAGATTGACCGTCTTTTCTCCTTTTTAACAAAAATTATTATTATGATTATTATTGCAGCTTGAGTTTTTTATAGATTGCATTGTGTATGATTTACATTTAAAAGAAAACTAAAGAAACAAAAAGGAAATGTAAGTGTACAGTTGAAATACAGGAATAGCCATGGTTTATCTGGTGTTGTGTGGACATCTGGCCGTCAGTCTTTTTTCTAGTTCACTGAAGAGAAATTGTGTGATTCACCAGTAAATGTGTTTAAGCCAGATCAAGAGATCTGTTAGGGCTGCTCTTTGAGAAAAAAAAGATGCATTTTTGACATTCAATGCCACAACTATCTGCAAGTTATGAAAAAAGAAGGCTAAGTATCATTCCTTGCTTACTAAAATACATTCTGAAATGACTTTTTAGTAGCATTGTATATACAGAGATACCATAATTTATTATTAAAACTAGAAATTATACCTGTTCAGAAAAAATGTTGTATCCCTCACTCTTTTCTTCCTATTTTTTCATCTAATGACTAAAGCAAGAATGTTGCTACATTCAATTTGAGCTTCCTGCATCCTGCAGCAGTCAGAACAGAAACAACACAACTGAGTGATAGCTTAAACGACCATCTTCAGATTACTAGGGCTATAATTTTCTGGTTAAATTACACTAACATCTGTTTTAGTCCAAGAAAAAAATGGCTCAGTTGTGCTCTTCAGATGGCACAACAAATGAGATGTACTTTGAATCTAACTGGCATAAATATGCAGCTTCTATCTTTTGTAATATCAAAATATTTAAAATTTTGACCCTTTAGTCTTTCACTCTTAATATCATTCTACAATACCCTTGCTCTGTGACCCAACTGGTTATGGGGTCTGACAAGAAGAATCCAAGTTCAGACTTCAGCTTAGCAGCTGACTTCCTCTGTATGCCTAAGCCAAGTCATTTAGACTCTCTCTTTTATAGAAAAGATTGGGTTAGGGGTTTAACTCCAGGAAGCTCCAAATTTATATCACGGCTAAGACAATCAATATGTGAATTGGGTATTCAGTTTTTTAAAGTACCACTGGATCTCATGAATGTAATGATCTGCATTTTATAAAAGTTGAAGATGCTTCAATTAAAGATTGAAGTGAACAATTATAAATAACACTCATATCTATACCATAACTGCTTCTTCAGCTGCTAAATATTCAGCCTCACATGTATATTTTCTCTCAGCATTATCTGCAGACATTTCACCTCATCCCAATTTATCTGCTACTGCAATGAGCCTATCAAGCTAAATTATCAGCAAAATACAGATTTGCAGAAGCTTACACAAGATGAGGAGTGGGAGGCCTTATGTCAGAAACTAAGCTCTGTGTAATTCTTAATCAAAAGTCAAGACCAAGAAACAATGTTATCACTGCTGTAGTAAATAATACTGCTTTACGCTTCAGTGAGGCAAGACAAGTCTGGTTTTGGTCAGAAACGGGTTGAACACTGCCCATTTTTTCACTCAGATATTTTTAATAAATGTGCCAAAGAAGCCGGATACATGAAAACAATGTTTAACTATACAGCATCAAATACAATTTTAAAGTGAAGTTTAAATGTGTTGCCAACAGTAGTCTACTTTTTTACAGAATATTCTGCATTTTTCTTTTGTTATCTGATATCTTTCTATCCTTTGATGTAACTAGCTTTAAGTTTGCAGGTTGCTGGATAACAATATGTATTACATTTGATTTATATTTTTGCTTCATCGGCTTCATTTCAAACAGACTACTTTTCTGGGAGAAGACCATTTTTTAATATTGTTCACTGTTCTCTCAATACTATTCCTCTTAGCTATACATTACCACCAGGTGGAGGATCTCCTGAAAGTGGTAAATCAATGCTATCTTTAAGTATTATGAGAAGGTATATCATCTAAAGTTACATAATACACTACATAAGTAAAGGAACATGGATATTAGAGTTGTTAATATTGTTTCATACTCAACTGATCTGGGTTTCAGATGAAAAGCATACATATTTTCAGAATGATGCAGACAGCTTAAGAATATACCACAAATATTACTTTTTAACTTTGCCTGGCCCATTTCTTAAGTAGGACACATTATGTAGGATAAAGTCCTCCCAAAGCTGCTTTACCAGTTTTCATTTTAAACCGATCCATTATCAAACCAAATTAATAGTTTAGGGCTCGCTGAGGCTTAATCTGCACCAGAAATAAGGCCTGAACCAGCTTTTGATGGGACACGAGTCCATCATCAGGTACACTCATGCACACACTCATTCACTTGGGGCTAATTCAAAGTTGCCAGTTATTGTAACATGCACTTCTTTGGGATGTGGGAAGAAAAAAATCAGAGATCCTGAAGAAAACCCTATGGACAAAAAAGGAGTAACACAAAAACCCTGCATAAGCTGTGTCTGTGGGCATGGTCTGAACTGAAGTCTACAAGGCTGTTAGACTTAAGAGCTAACCACCGTGCAATCATTATATTAGGCTAACCTGTTAATACTAGCTTGATGAAGCATTCTTATATTATCTGCAACTAATGTTATCCATTTGTACTTTTTGTTATCTTGTTAATTTATTTGTGAAACATTATTGACCTCCCTGTATCGTGGGTGGAGGGGGGAAACTGCTATTCACTGGGCTTTTATTTGATTTCCTCTCTAGAACGAGGGAACACCAACCAGCTGGGAAGGATAAAAGCTCTTCTCCTGTACAGTCCAATCTCATTTGACCAGCAGGCATCTGTAAGAACAAAACAAGGTCCTGTGGCTCTGTTTTTATAGTGGTATAACATCCATGGTGCCATAATAATTGTCTTCCATTAACCTGCATTCCACTTGAAGTTTTTCCCTACCTGTTAAATGGGGTCTCTCAGTTGGAGCACTCATTTTCATTTTCACACACAAAGGTTTTCAAATTATGCACATTGTTAAAATGCTTAAAGAAGAAGTTCATCACTTTTGACATATTGGCCTATTATATCAGTAACTAAAGCTTTTGTTAATGTTATCAGCCATTTTATATTGGTTATGTTTGCACAAAAACATACATAATAAGCTTAAGCTATTTCTACTTCTCGTAGAAAATAATTTAATTTCTTATTGATTTGATAGTGATTGTGAATTGTGCTTCTCATAAGTCATTAGGTTGTTAAAATGTTACTGTATATTCTGTTTATATCCTGCAATTTAAGAAATAACTAAATATAAATGTCTAGTTTCCAATTTGGACAGGTAAATAAAATTGTCAGTATGTACTCTAATGATCTGCTTTATACATTCTGTCTTAAGCAAGAGCAGTAAAGGACACATTTTTTTAAACTCAATGATTTTAAATACAGCCTTTGTGCCTATTGAGAGCTAAATTTTCATTCATATTATATTTGCTTGAAAGAGCAGTTTGTGACATAGCCCCTTGAATAGTCAAATATTCAATCTCCAGCACTCATCAGCAATACTGTGACATTAAGCTGATGTCAGTCACATTACATGACTTTATAATGTGGGGCATACCAGATTTGCCAATCTCATCGTGGCACCATGTCAAATTACACAACTAAAAATCACATCCCATGTCACATTTACCAACTGAGTGCCGATCTTCCAGCACAGTCATGTTCACTCCTTTTTCTGACACCCAAAAGCGTGCTGCCTAATGAAGCAGTGCCCTTGTTTCTTTTTTTTTATTCTATGATGTGGTATGTAAAATATGAGACATCAGACATTAAAGTTTCACTTCTGTTTGTGAGGTTCACAGTTCCATGCTGCCTAATGGAGCCAGCGCTATGCAAAGGGTATATGGTTGTGGTGTGTTCAACTGCAGCCTCTGCATTTTTTAAGTTTTTTCTATTCTGCTTAGTACATAAAATGTAAGACATCAGACAGACAAGCTTCTCTTCTGTTTGTGAGGTTCCTTATTCCTCATCACAAAACTCTATGCATTTTACTTCCAGATGTGCATTCATTGGTTGTCAGCTCTCCTGCACACACAGCCCATCCTTCCGACTAACAAGAAAATTGATTTTATTATATCCACTCACAGATTAGTTGGGTATGTCGCATTAGGCGATCATCTTCACAGAAGCATGGCCGGCAATTATGTAAATGAAGGTTATGACTGACAATCGCTGGAAAAGTTGTTTAATGTAACATGGGCTTTATTCGTGCAAGCCTTCTTCAATGTCCACTGACAAATTTTGGGATGCACAAAAGAAATTCTGTAGTCAAAAAAGCGTGTTCATAAAGTTGATGTCTAGATAATATTTATTTTATTTAACAATTAGCAAAATAGCTTGCATGATTTAGCTAGGACTGATCATATTGGTCTGCTTTTAGGTATGCAATGACAAGCATAAGCTGCCTCCACAAAACCATACATCCTATTTATTTACCTGTTGCAAACTATTTCTTGTCCAATGAAGCACAGAAAGAATAAGGGAACAGATTTACCTCAAGTTATTACTTCTAGATATTTTTAGAAGTAACAGCAAAGGGTCAAATGAAGCCTGATGGAACAACTTACAAAATCTCTGATAAATTGTACAGTGCTCAATGTTTCTAAAAACTTTAGTCAGAACTTACATAATATGCAAATTCTGTTTTACGTTTTATCTCCTTAATGCTCAAAATGCTTCTAAAAACATTATTTACAGCTTACATAATTACGCATTATTTTATGTGTGTACCTACAAGTGAAAGACATGTTCTAAACATTGCTTTCATATGAATTATTATTAAGTAATGAGTTAATCTTCCACGAGTTTTTTTTTTTTTTTGCAATGTACTGTATATGAAAACAAAACTACACCTGCAAATTCAACAATACACATGTATACTGCATATACTGTTTATCACAGATATATACTAGTATTCTTAGTTAGCTAAGCCAGTGAACTTTGTTGAGACACTGACAGAGATAGTGAATGCACCATGTTTTGATCCCGACAACATCATCTATGGATTAGGGTCAAGAATGTGCAATCTGCCTAAGTTTTATTATTATAAAGTACAATAATTTGACATTTGTTTGCAAAGAATTGTAAAACAAATTTTGGATTAGCATACTATTACAATTAGAATAATCAAATTTGAGAACATAATCTGTGGCTTTCAATTTCCATCCCATTTTGGGATTATATAATGTGTCAAAGTCATTCTTCTGAAGATGACTTTAAACTCAAAATGGAGGAAGTAAATAAACATACTCCCAACTGCCACTGAAGGCACCAAGTGCTCAATTAAGTAGGCTGCATAATCAACTATTACTGCTACTGCTCTTCTAGTATTTTCTACTATAAGGAATGTCTCTGTTTAGTCTGCTTGTATTAAGTGTGTTTTCATTAACCACATAGATGAGCAAATCATTATATGCCACTGTTGCTTTAAGATGAAAGCTTTTTAAAATGAATGCACTTTATATTCTTTACCAGTGGACAAATTTATTAAATTTACAATAACACACAAAGTCCAATGCAATTTGTGCAAATACAAATTCACACATTTATTTATGTAAGCATTTCTTAGCATTGTTAAGAGTTGTTCTGGTTTTTAGGACTTCTGATGGTTATAAATTAAGATAAGCTATACTACAGCCAAATGGCAAAAGAAGTTACCGGGACCAAAATATAATTTAGGGAAATTCAGATTAACATAATAATCTTACATCCCATGGTCATTCTGGGAGTAATCGAAGTCAATTTCAAACTAACTTAGATCAACTGACAAGTCTAAAAGGAATGCCCAAGCTTCATTGTTGCCTTCATTCGAAAAATACAGCCTTATGCTCAGACCATGCTATTTTATCAGTTGCTTACAGTAAATTCTTAAAATATCCCGACCCCCTCTACTTAAATTCTCTCTAGCCCTAAAGGCAGTTATTACCAATGCTTCATTGATGTTTGATCAAGCACTGAAAAGGCTATGAAACAGCAGCCTCTTTGTACCATTTATAACTTGTGAAGCTGTTTGTTTTCTAGTGCAAGTGTCCAGGATTAACAGATATTCAAAGTACATGCAAAAACTGACCTTTAATTCATGGTTGTAAGTCAGCCAGTGTTTTTTTTTCACTCTCATATATAAGACTTGTACTGTATACAGTAAATTTTAATCTGTCTGTGCCCTTCCAGCAGGCCACTCTTCACATATACCATAAATGAGCAAAGCTGTTAAGGATGAATCAATTTTTTATTACCTTGAGCAGACATTAAAAATTATTAAGTATTCACTTAGATTAATAAGTCTCAAATATTAACTAGAACCTTGCAAGCAAGTTTCATAGGGGCTCCACATTTTAGCATAACATTAATCACTAACGTGTTTAATAATAATAACATTAATAATAATAACAATAATATTATTTAATAAATGTATTATTATTCTTTACCTTTATATAGCACTTTTCTCACTACTCCAAGTGCTCTCCACACAAGCAATGCAGAGCAGAAATAATCAAGAGTAACATTAAATTCAACCATTTTCTATACATAATGATTACAGACAAAAAACTAAAAACAAAACACTGAGAAACCTTTTAAGGAGATCTGCAAGTAACGCTGTAGTATTCAACATAAGAACAACAACTGGTCTGCAGACTTGTCAGTATCGTACACTGTTCTAAAAAGCAAGTAAAATAATAATCAAGTTTATATAATGAGAATGTAAAGTGGACACAGCTGCTAGCTTTGCTGCCTCGCAGATGAAAGTATCCAATCAGGTTTGTATGACATACCCAGTTATTGTCCGGGTAAGGTTTTCATTGTCTCTGTCTCCTCAAAGATGTGAAAATAAGCTTGACTGGAGATTCTGAAGTGGTCCTGAAATGAGTGCATACTGTATGTGGGTGTGTGCATGAACCGGCCCTGTGAAGGACTTGCTCTTTCCCCATGTCTGCTTACTGCCTTTTGCCCATCACTGCTGTAATAGGCCCCTTCTCCTTTTTTAATCGGAATATGATTTGATGGGTTGGAGAATGCAATGTAAAATGACACTGTGATTTTCATAAAAAGCAATAATAAAAGGCCCCACACAAAGAAATCAATACCAATAATGTCTTTATTGTGCATAATGCCTTTCATAGTTTGCAATATCAAAACAATTTGATTAAGAAATCATCAGTAACACTGCACTGAATAATTATTTATGTGGCACTGTTCATAGTGATCACAATCACAAAATTATACACAGGCAGTCAAAAGTAGTATTACTGCCATCCTTTCATAAAGTGGGAGGAACCAATAGAAAATATTGAATATAAACAAGATTACAGTTAAATCAACGTTTAATCTAGAACTTTTCTTCAACTGCGCAGTAGCACAAAGAATTATAGAGACCAGTTAACTTTCTACAACTGACACTATTAAACACAAATACATTTCCTAAAACAAATATAGGCAAGAGATGAAATGTATATATGTATAATACTCTACGTGTGTTATATATAAATATCTATACTAATAAACGGCAAAGCCCTCACTCACTCACTCACTCACTCACTCACTCACTCACTCACTCACTGACTGACTGACTGACTCATCACTAATTCTCCAACTTCCCGTGTAGGTAGAAGGCTGAAATTTGGCAGGCTCATTCCTTACAGCTTCCTTACAAAAGTTGGGCAGGTTTCATTTCGAAATTCTACGCGTAATGGTCATAACTGGAAGTTGTTTTTCTCCATTTACTGTAATGGAGTTCAGCTGGAGGGGCGGAGTTTCGTATGACATCATCACGCCTCTCACGTAATCACGCATTACGTAGAAAGCCAGGAAGAGCTACAAAACGCGCTTTAGAAAACATGCATTATATAATTAAGAAGGCAGCGAAACAATTAGAAGCGAGCGACTGACATATAAAACCATATTCAGCGGGTCACGTGAACTGACGCAGTGCGCAGACAAAAAGTAACAGTTCCAAAGAGTGCTGAACAAAAACCGAATTACACTGCTATGCTCAAATAGATAAACCACACGCAGTGGCGTGATAGTAAAGCATTCGCCTGTAGCGCCCACGTCCGAGGTTCGATTCCCGAGAGGGGATGCACTAAGTATGTACGCGCGCTTCTCGATTTATTTTAACCTCGCATCACATTAGTTTGAGACGTATGAAAACGCATGCGGTTAACGCAGAAAGACAGATCACCTATTCACCTATTGAAGCTTCATGAATAATGGATACTTTATTCGCGATCAATGATTGTTTTGGTAAAGCCATACTCAGT
>JANRMT010062814.1:71971479-71984552 GCA_026402145.1 Polypterus bichir lapradei
AAGCGCGGGTATTCTGCTAGTATATATATATATACACACACACACACACGCGCCGACCTACCCAGCGTTTTGCCACTGTATATTTCTAGAATGGGTTAAGGAAAGGAAGTAAATATTTATGTGTTTTTAAATAGTGAACCTGTTGAAAGTTGGTTCTTTTTGTGTCCAACTGACTTTCAGAATTGTGGTAATTGGTGGTTGGGTTGTGACCATGAACACTCTCTTGTCTGACCTGTCTTCATAGTTCAAGGTTGACAGTTTATAATGCTTACATTATGAAGAAAACCTGGCAAAGCAGGAGACAAACAACAACCCTTTGATTCTCCTTTGTGAAGCGCCACAATTCCACTCTCATCAAGCATCAAGCAACACTCCCATGCAAAAGCACAGGATACTCCTCTTTATGTTACAGTAGATAAAAGCAGCATACGGCATGGCCCGGTTATGTAATATTAAGCTCTAATCATTTTGTTAATGTGAGTTGGAGGCTGTGAGTGCATAAATATGCCCCACAATTGACTAGCATCCCTTCAACACACCTGTGCCAGAAAAAGTTGGTTCAAAAATGAATGTATGAATAAACAGAAGATTGTGGCAGGCAGCTATTTTATCTGACTCTGCTGGTCACTCTACAGTATGTCATTGCATTAGAAACTGTATTAAATACATCAAAGACTTTTCTCTATATTGTTTAGAATTAAAGTGCAAAACAGAAGTGATGCGATAAAAGATATGAAAAAAAGTTACAAATAATGTTTGCTAGATTAAGAGTTAAGTAAAACTGTTTTTATCTGGATGTTTCATACACTACCAAAACAAGGTACAGTGGCTCCCTTATTTTAAGCAACTTAAAGTGACCCATACTCAAAGAGAATTAAATAAAGCAGCATTAAGCAACCTGGCAAGGCAATAAGGGACATCATAGATTTTTCTTCTTTTAAACTTTAATCTATCTTCTAGCAGTATGCAATAAACTCCCAAATAACTGTTTATTTATTAAAGCCAAAATAAATTGAGTATGCAGAAACAGGAATGGATTTGAAACTGTTGAAAGCCTCCTCATGAATGCTATTTGTTTTCCACTCAACAGAACTCTGTTACTTTACTAAGGATTTGCCTACATTTTACAGAATGAAAAAGGTTACAGATCACACAAGGAAGATGGCTTGTGACAGAAATTAAAATTTAGAGTTAAAAAGAACTTGCAGCAATCACTCAGTCACTGGGGGTGCAATGACAACATAGCCATCAGATATAAATGTCCATACACCACATATTAAATCTACTATGAAAACAAAATAGGAAATTTAAATGACTCTTGTTAAATGTGTGTTGGATGCATTTATTTCACAGGCTCCTCTTTGTAAAGGGCCTAAAACCCTCATATTCAATTCAATGGAGGTATTTTAAAAAATAACGAGGGCATCAGGAATCATAAAGTGGACACTAGTAGAAGTTAATTTCTTTTGTTCCTATATACAGTTTGTGATTTTCATAAAGAGAAATGTAGCTGCAATACTTATCATTGTCGTGACATTTTCTAATACACTCAATCCAGACCTGGCTCACAAGGGTGCTGAAGCCTATCCCAGCCAGCATAGGGAGCAAGGTAGGATCAAATCCTGGACAGGGCACCAGTCCATCACAGAGCAAAAACACACACACACATCACAAACTAGGGCCAACTTAGCATTGCCAAATCACCTACCCTACAAGTCAGAGCACCCAAAGGAAACCCTACATGGACACGGGGAGAATATGTAAACTTTGGTCTCCTTACTTCAAGGCAGCAGCGCTACCACTGTGCCACCCATATTTGTCATTGAGTAGCTGATATACATAATATAGCTGTTGTGGACCACTAGGGGATATACCGCTCCCCAAACCTCGACACAGACAGGCTGAAACACAAATCTGTCCCAATAGCACATATTTTATTCAGGTGGGAAAGCGTTTTTTCCCTTGCTCCCACTTCATAGCACAGTACACAAGCACCAACTAATATAACACACTCCTTTTCTTCCTCTTTCTTTCTCTCTCTTCCTCTGTCACTTCCATTCCTCCACACAAGCTTTGTCCTCCACCTCCCGAATCTGGCTCACTGACTGATGGTGAAGCAGTTCCTTTTACAGTGCACCTGGAAGTGCCCCAGGTGTTTCTTGATCTTCTTCTGGCTGTACATCCAAGTGTGGAAGAAGTGGTTCCCCAAAGGGTTCAGCTGTAGCTGCAGCAACCCCTGGTAGCATCCAGACAGCCCAACAGGGCTGCTCCAAACTACAACTCCTGACATGCCCCACAGGGACCCATAGTGCAGTAGCAACCCAGAGGGGCTGTCCTCTAGCATCTAGGGGAGGATACTATCCCAAAGAAGTTCTCTCCTTTGGTCCTTCTACTCAGCTGGCATTCCAGCCGGGAAATGGTCCTGGCCATTCATCACAGTGTCTTCCCTAAACACATTCTACATGTTTAATATTATTTCATATGGTACAATAGTACTGTACTTAGTTGTTAATGTCCAAATGGATTTAATTGTGAAGATGGAGGATGGGAATGTTAATTTAGCAACATGTCTTGAAGCAGTGACTGGAATATCACATGCATTCTTCACATTGAAAAAGTAAATGAATACTTAAGTAAATATCTATTACACACTAAGGTCATTTGTAAATGGTCTTTAAATGCCGCCTTAGATATAAATGGAGCAGATGACAGCAAAATGTCACTTCATCAGCTTTTCACAATGTAAACAGCACATGTGAGATTTATGACAAGATTTAAAAAGTGATAATAATGAGTAATATTACAGTCAAATGCTATTTTATATAGTGAGCATCATAATTCTCAAAGCCAGCTTGGAAGTTTACTCTATGACAACCTAAAGACAACCAAATCCAGAAGTGTGTGTCATGTATAGGAAACAGCTAATCGGAATTGTATGGTAAGTTTACTTAAAGAAATCAACAATGCAGCATTGACTTTAAGATCTTCAATCTTGGATTAGATGCTAAGGCACACAAGAGAGGTGATGGCCTGCTCAATGTGAAATAATCCTGTTATGTTCAAACTACCACCCACTGCCATTTCTTTTGTGGTACTAAAGCAAAGAAGATTAGAGTATTTGTCTTTAAATGAAGTCTGTCATTCCATTACCGAAAATATACTTAAGATGAGGAGGAACTAGAAAGTGAAAGTATTTGGATGCATATGCATTCAGTATAGGCTGCTGTACAGCACCATCTGTTGATCTACCATGGAACTGCAAATTACTCCTTTGAGAGCCATGAAACCTCCATTGCGTGCAGCACGGAAAAAAATAAAATAAAATGTTCTTTAAAGGATTTTAATCCTAATGATCACTATTAACTATTTTGAAAGCAAAACCCATTGATCTTGCTATTTTAAATATAGGAAAGACCACTTTAAAAACAAAAAACAAAAATCACTTTGAAAATACAGCAATTCAAGCATTTTCTGCTTGTCTATATTTTTCAAGTATAGGGACATGGGTGTGTTGTGTAATTTACTCAGGGTCAAAAAATGAGTCCATGGTAGGGACTTAGCTGTCAGACTTGTGATTTGCAGTCTAGTGTCTTATCCTCTTGACCAACACCGAAAGATCTGAATATCTGACTATATATTGCATTTTATTTGTTCTGCACCGTTTAATTCCCCCTTAGATAATACTCAACACTTCATTCATATAACATTTCAAACAAGACTTATTCAATTTTCTGTTAACAGACTGAAGATTGACTGGCAGTCAAACCACGTTATGATGTCAGTATAGTGATGGATGTTGGGCATTTTTTAAGATGAGACTGGCACGATACAGCTTACATATGTGTCAACACACAGATCATCTCTACAGCAGCACAGTGCATAACTTGGGTGGTCTAAACTATTATGTGAATAATTTATTTCAATATAGGTACTTTAACTCAAGATGCCTTACTCAACAAGCCTGTAAATTTGGCTCAATTGATTAATTTACTATATAGCTGAACAGTTTTCTCTCTGGGAACTCCAGATTTTTTTCCAACATTTCAATGACTTGAGCATTAGGTGCACCGACATGCTAGACTGGTCTTAAGTTTGAATCTTGAGTATCAGTTTGCCCAGAAATCTTCAGGGACTCTGTCTACAGGGTTTCCTTGATTTGGCTTCAGCTTTATATAACCCTGACTTGGAACAAGCAAATCTCTCTATTATAAAAAGAAATCCTGGAAAGCAAAAACAAGGCGACGATACGTGATCTTCTCGGGAGTTCTCGAAAGACATTTAAAAGACCCGCGAGACAAAAGAGACTTGTCACGGAGCGTCTCATGGGGACCGTAAACATGAGACTTGGTGCCGAGACTGTGCCAGGGCCGTCTCGCGGGGACGTGGAACATGAGATTCTTGCAAGACACGCCCTACTTACAAAAGATATCATACAAGCACAAATCCATCAAAAAACAGTTGTGTAAAAGCACGTAGTTCACACAGATCCTATGCTCTCAACACATATAAAGCGTATAAGGACAATACGGAGAACAGAGACCCAAAGGTGTTGGAGAGAAAAAAGGCAGATAAGAGATTATGAAAGCAGTGTAAATCAAAAGGCTCAAACAAACAATGTCGCGATACACATGCAGAGAAAGGTACAGAATATGAAACCAGTAAAATTCGAAAGTATTGCAGCGTCCCAGCCAGGTTGCAGCCTTTTAGGTTTTAAGTGACTGTTCGGTCCGATTGAGGGAGGGCGGAGTACAGCACGGAATTCTGATAGCGGGGTACTGATTGATGCAGTAAGGGGGGTGCAAGACGCGGGGGATGAGGGGTTGGACAAGTGCTAGAAAGTTGTGTTTGGGGTTACAAAGTCAGCGATTGTTCAAGTAAAATTTTTGTGACACTTTATCATGTCAGTCGCTACAGTATCAAAGAAACGATAGAAAAGATTGTATTACTGCAAAATAAACGGTGTTTAATCATCAGAACCAGGTGTAATTGAAAAAGAGCAGGACAAATCGAGGTCAGAAATAAAAGGCAAAGAGTAGAATACAAAGTGTTTTCGCATTCGCATCATTCAATGCACAAAACGTGGATTTACACAATAATAGAACATTCGCTATGAGAATCTGTGGTCCCGGAACAGTTAAAGCAACGACAAGTTGAATTTCAAAGAATAGACAATTCGGTCAGGTGTATATTTATGATCACGGAGAAGCGATGCAAATTTTAACAGGCAAAAAGAAAGGCAATGTATATATTCTGCAAATAACATTACACACCGAAGGAGATCGTGATATGCCATTCGTATTAAAATGTTTACAGTTTACTGTGAGAACAGCTTTTGCTATGACAATCAATAAATCACAGGGACAAACATTAGAAAAAGTCGGATTATTTATTAGAGAAACAGAAACAATATTCACTCACGGGCAGTTATACATTGCATTGTCACAATGTGTCTCCAAAAAATATTGTTTTTAATGAAGCTTTAAAGTAAAATTCAAATAATGAAATTGAAACAATTCCAAAGAAAGAAAAATTAAAATTGTATATCCGATTAACCAAATACAGGGGTTGGCGAGCAATGCAAGCAGGGGGCAAAGCCCCCTAGTACTGAAAATAGATAAATGGACGATCTAGTTTGAAGGATGTTACTGAAGAAAAATTGTGGACTAGATTAATAATAAAAATAATATATAAAGATGCTCTTGTTTTGCATAAGGAAAAATACATTAATTTAGGAATACCTGCTTGAATAATCTCAAATAACATTTCCCCAGCATTTGGAGATGTTTCCCATTTTTTTGCCATTTTCAACCTAGCACACTAGGTGTTCCTGGAAGAACTCTGAATACAGACAGAATCCAACGTGTAATTAGAAGCAGTTCTGTAAGCCAAGGATTGTAAGCTATTCTTCATGCACTGCTTGCTGCAAGACAGCCACTCATTTTATTTTTCTAAATCCTCCACAGTAGCTTCAGCAGGAATTCGAACCGCCTTGAGCAGAGTCCTAGGGAAAATAACATAACTAGGAATTCAGCTTTATTTACTCCACTATTTGTTGCTGCATTTCCTGGCATTTTGACACCTGAGATAAAAGCACTGTTAAATGCTACTGTCAGTTTCAAATTAAGCTAGTTTTAGAGTCCATGAGCATAGTTGTAAAACTAATTACTGCACAATAAACAGCAAGCTAATGTTTTCCAAGAATTGGTCTTTCCATTTACTGTATATTAACTCTTGTAAGAAACAGTATTAGCAGTTGGCTTTTTAATGGCATTGTACACTTTACAGGCTCATGCATTATGCAGAATGTTACAGTATGACAACGGACTGTAGGAAAGAAAGTGGAGCACAGACGGTTGATTCGTCGTGCTACCACTGCCTACAATGCAGGTTTATTCACCAGACCATGAAAGCGGTGCAACACGAAAAAACACTTTTTCTTTCAGCCATGCCATGTCAACACACAAATCACAGCAGGGGTGTCAGAGCATGAATACATTAGAGCCAAACTGCTGTCTTATGTTATGTTATGTACAAAGTCAAGCACACAATGCATGGGTGTGTCTCCAACTAATTCCAGACAGACTGAAGGATAGACAGACAAGTAGATGCAGTCAGCTTAATAATAATATTACTTTACATTTATAAAGCACTTTTCTCACTACTCAAAGCACCTTTGAGATGTCATTGGAGTTTTTTTCACTCTACATGTCTACTACATGTGTTTCTACTGAGTATTGACCAGTTTGCCAACATACTACTCCAGAAAATGAAATAAAAAGGCCCATAACCCTTTTGTTGTCAAGCTCCAACACCAAACTTCTAAGCAGATTAATAAACTAGGAAGTATTAACTTGTGCCTTATAACAGAGTGGAGCTCTTTAAATGAGCTCATCCATTTTCCAATCCATTTATCCAGTTCAGGACTCACACTATGCACAGTCGACAGTGCACTTCAGCTAGCTCCACTGCATTTTGCCATTTAATTTTATGCTCTGCTATACCACATATTTAATTTTCAAACTGCCTTCTTCTTCTTTCTATATACTGCTCCTTGAAAAAAGATTTCAATTTGCTCATTTTGTTGGAATTAATCGAAAACCCAATTAGCTCCAGGTAATTAGCATTTGTGGCTATTGATAGAATATTCATCAAAGCAGCAGCTACTAGAAGAAAGAACACTATTAACTGCTTTGCAAATTACATTAAATTATTTTCCTCAGTAATTTCTGGAGCAGGTCTCACGAGCAAAGCAAGGGAATCTACACACATGAGGTAGTGGGTATATCATCTGGGAAGAACACTTTTTAAAAAGCATCTTCTACCCTTCACAAAAGCAGTCTGCTATAACCTGGATTCTGCATAGATATTAGGTTGCATTAGTGTTAATGCTCTGCTGGGAACGGCATGGAGTGGTGTTGTCTCCTTAGAGTGGTATCTCTACAACAATGATTTTCCCCACCACAGTGGAAGATCTGCACCCACAGATGTATGATGGAGTTCAAAGGTCAGAGTACAGCTTAAAGATTTCAGATAGCTATTCTGCTTAAAATACTTGATTTAAATCTCTTTCAACTCGCATTTTGAACAATTACTGTATTACACCTTTTTCTCCGCAGGTTTCAAAAATGCTATGTGGGTGTCAGTAGCGCATTAGTAATTGCCTGCCAGCCATTTACAGTTTCTCTATTTTCACATCTCTCATGAAATATGAACCATAAGAAGATTGTGTGGGATTTGAATAGCTTTTCTATGTACAGTCCTCTACAAGAGCTAAACAGGTGTGGGGTACTTGCTGATTCACTCACTTGTTTAAATGTAAATTCATTCTTACTGGAGCTACATCTAACTTTAAATTATTGGTTTGTACTTGTAGGTGGCACAATGGTGCAGCAGAATACTGCTTGACAGCACATGGATCCTGATTTAATTTTTTAGCCTTGTCTGATGAGTTTGCACATTCTTCTTTTGCTCAGTTTCTGTCCACAGTCGCAAGACCTTATGACAAGTTACCCATTAACACTTCATCTTGTAACCCAATTATACATTTCATGGTTAAGGACAGAAAATGCCTAATCTTGGCAACATTGGGTTCAATACTAGAAGACAAAGCTACAGACAGAGAGGCTGACAGTATATCACAGGAAAAGTTGCATACACATTCATCCACACTCTGAGAATTTAGTTTACCAGTGACTCTAAACTGGCCCACTCTAAACTGTGTGAAGAACCCTTAAGACTTCCTGACCCAAACTTTGAACTCTAGTTAGAATATTCACTTGTTCATGAATGTCAATGACAATCTAGTTTTATTTTATAGTACCATTACCTTTGATGCTTAGTATAGTACTTTGAGATAATGCTCTCTTTGAAAATTATTACAAAAATTAAAGTATGATTAATTCCTCAGAAGAAAGCATTTAACATAAGTTGTGACTTCTACTTTCAAGCCACAAACGTAGAAGTAAGTGATATGATTTGCTCAGGGACACAGCGTGGGTCCAGAGTGTGAACTGAATTTGGCCATTATTTTGGAGTAAACCAGGTCTCTGTACCAGCAACTAGAAGCATATGTTTATGTGCTTTTTGTTCTTTTCAGATTCTAAATCTAATTAACAATTTGTCCCAGTTTAAGTTTCAAATTCACCACCAGTTCCCAGGCCCAGAGTAGTGCACCCAATGTAAGTCTGTTTCAGATTATGTGCTTTATCACATGATTCTCTGCAGGAAGATTTTTATTTATTTATTTATTTATTTTTAACAGCCTCCACCTCATGTAACATTGATTTTACAATAAACACATGGATTCTGCAGCTTCACTATCAACTCTGTGCAGACTTGTGTGGTAGACTGCAATAAACAAGTGCTGTGGGCCCATGTTTACAACACACCAGACCACTTTCAAGCATTAATCCATATTAGCGGCACAATAAGAACTCAGCCCTTCAGTTACTGCTCTTTTCCAAAACTATTTTAAAGAAACAATCAATATATCTAGACTCCAAAAAAAGCCTGTAAAACAATAAAGTAACATGTAAAATCTTTTTTCATCTTGTTGGTACCAAACAAGTTTATGAAGATAGATATAAAGCTGTAATTAATGTATTAATTTATTAATTAAGCTGTAACCCCCTTAAACACTCCCAGCATTGCCATTACTTCTCAAAGCTTCCGAATTTACAAGCACAGTAAACCTTCCTGTTCTCTATGGTACGTCAGCAGCCAACTTGTTTTCTACAGAGCTGAGGCAATTTCTTTACATATTCAGTCAATTGTTCGTTGTTTTACACAGAGGTAGACGCATTTAGAAATGGCAAGATCTTATTGGACACGGCCTTTTGCTATTTTTTCTGCAAATAAGTGGGAGAAGACATAAACCACTAGGGGATGAGAAACGCTCTTCAAGTTTAGATGTCCTTGGAGGAAGTTAGCAGGACTCTGCCAAAGCACTTATGGAAAGGCAAGGTAGTCCTTGTGCTCTACATTGAGAGTTGTGCCACTGAGGGCTGACAAAATCCCCTGGACTACAGATGGAGGTGTGGGGTCCCTGGCCAAGTAAACTGGTATTAAGTTAATCACTTGAAGGGAAACAGAGCACATAGAGGGATAGAAAGATGCCAGAACATCACACTTTAGAGGTGCCCATTTTCCCAAAAAGGCAAAACAAAGTTTTATCTTACTGTCAAAGTGGCATTTTCTTTATTTGTCATTATTACTGTTTCCTATACAGTGCCACCTTTGTAGTGTCCTTGACAATTGTGGACCCTGTCTCATGACCTATAAGATCTTCTACAATAGCAAAGACAACTGAAAGCCATATGGTATTACTGATGCTACTTCAATTGTATTGTCTCTTTCTAGTAACTGGAAGGTATTAATTACTACTATTGGTGCTCCTCAGAGGGAAAGGTTATATGTGTGGATTACATTTAATTGCAATCTGGTGCTCCACCTTCATTCTGCTTATATATACTTTCTCCTACTTGGGTACTCTGCAAACCTCATACTTAAGAAGACAGCATAATTTTTCTATTTTTAGCCACAAAATAAGCAGCACATTCATTCCATTTTACCTTTTAGTAATAATAAAGTCTGCTTTTATTAAGTCCATCATCAAGCTACACAAATGTAGACTATCACGAGCTTGCAAGTCAGGTGAGTTTAGTCACCCACATTAATGTAGCTTCAGCTTTCTTCCTCCATAATGTGTTGCTTAGGCCTTTGCCCCTGCTACTGTACTTTTTGTGACTTTGATAATTGTCATCTTGTAATGGTCCATTCCCTCCTGCCTTCTTGTTGATAACTCAATGAATCGCAGACCAAAATGTTATCATGAAACATGAGATGAGATACGCAAAAGAAAAATAACGGTAAAATATTTGGACAGGTCCCAACAAGAAAAAAAGTAATGATACACATTCTGTCAGGAAATCCTGCAGCCTGAAAATAAAGGAAAAATTTCAGACTGAGTGTACCTTCCATAGCAAATTCTTTTCAGTTTCAGTATCACTAAGAGCTTGACTAATATATTTTGAGTTTAAAATGTTTTAACCCTTTCACAAAAAATCTAAATAAATAAAAATAATGGCATACTCAAAAATTCACTTTATTGCGTCAGGAGGAAGAGGAGGTTGGGAGCATGCACTGATACAGCGTGTTGCCTCATCCATCACCATTGGGTCATGGCCTGATTAGAAATGCTGCCTGTTGAAACAACTCATGATTTGTTTCAAACCTTTTTTTTTGTAAAACTTGAGTTATTTGTAAGGAAAGGATCTGCCACTACCACCACAGCCATCCTGACATACTGTATACTTGCAAGTCATTCTAGAAGTCAGTGTCTCATGATACTCAGTGTACTAAATCTGTACAAACCTATACCAAAGCACTCACCAGTCCAGCTACAAACTGTCTGTTAGTAACTTACCTAAATGATTTACATTGGTAGCAAAAGATTCTTGTTGCCATTTAAAACCACCTTATATATCAACCTCGGCCTTTTAAAATACTCAGCCCTGTGTTTGATTATCTTCCCAAGTGCCAGTCCTTTTGGGTTATTCTTTCCAGTTTTAGTGTGAATTTTATAAGTGGTTTAAACTGGCATGACTTGCACCCTTTAGTTCAGATTTCACAACCATCTCAAAGGACAAAATCGTTGACAAATATTCCTTACCTGCATACACTGATTCATCCATCCATCCATCCATCTATTATCCAATTCGCTATATATACTAACTGATTCATAAACTCTGAATTGCCAAAAATACCCATGAACTTGTCAATGTTCTTCATTTTGTATTAGGTACATGTCTGATACTCCAGGAGCCTTATGGGTAAATAAATTTTACCCTCTAAAAAGTGCTTCTCCCACCTCAAACAACTTTTGTAACAAAACACCTCTTGACTCTCTATCTTCTATCCTCATCTTTTCCTACAAATTCTGTATATTATTGTTTTTTCATTTTAATTACAGGTCTATATTAAGCAACATACTCCCTAACATTATTTCATCATTTTAGCAAATAAACTGAAACTAAAAATCTATTATATAAAGATTTTTAGAACTCGTGTTGCATCTTTAAAGTCAGTCATTAATGAGAGGGATTCAAACATCTGTAGAACCTTACATAAGGAAATGGTCATCTAGGCCACCCTAGGACCCAAATGATGAATTTTAGTTGTTGTCTACATTGATGGGTCAAACACATGTTTAACTACTGTTGTACTCTACTTGCTTAAACACAACCTCACCTGCACACATTTATAAAACTCATAAAAATTATTATAAGGAACGCCATGCAATAC
Organism: Polypterus bichir lapradei; assembly: GCA_026402145.1. Classification (NCBI taxonomy): domain Eukaryota; kingdom Metazoa; phylum Chordata; class Cladistia; order Polypteriformes; family Polypteridae; genus Polypterus; species Polypterus bichir. The sequence goes on from JANRMT010062814.1 coordinate 71,983,282, forward strand.
ATAGGCACAGCTCTGCTTAACTTTATACAATTATTGTAACTGAAGACTGGCCACCACAAACAGCAAGCATGTATTATTAGACTTTCTGCAATCTGAAAATTGCATTACATTATTCTCTAAAATGCTTAATTCTGTTTTGAGTCACAGGGGCTACAGCCTATCGCAGCAACATCAAGCATATGGTAGGAACCAACCTCAGACAGAAGTACATCACAGAGCTCAATAGCACACTTACCAAAATTCACACAGAAAATCAAAGTTGCGAGTTAAATATTGCCAGTCAGCCTAAAGCAAACATACACACATCTTTGACATTGTAAATTTACATTTCTTAAAGAGCAGCACTTCTATAATGAAGAAAGAGCCACTAAAATGAAGAAGGGGCAGGGACAGCCAGCTTAATAAAACAGAGGCAAAACAGCCAAATGGCCCTGAATTTATCAAAGTATCAGAACAATAAGACAGACTGGGAGAGGTGGGACTAATATTTACTTGCCATAATTAAAAGCAGGGCAGACAACCCTGAGACACTGATCTTCTACAAATGACATGTAGCTCCTATTCTGTCTTGTTATAAAACGGTCTCCTGGAACAGCAGGTGCACTTGTGGCCCGAAATTAGTATAATAAGCAGTATTCAATATGTCACTGTGATCTATGCATATAATAAACTTTATACTAATATAAATAACCTGTTAATGAAATATCACTCTTTACATACAATAATAACTATATGTACCGTACTAGCAAAATACCCGCGCTTCGCAGCGGCGAAGTACTGCCTTAAAATTTTTATTAAGAAGAAAATTTAACCTTTTTAAACTGAGGGAAAATATGCCAATAATTATTTGTTAAGGATCTCTTTGTATACCATGTTGTCAGTTCGGCCCTCCGGTTGTAATATGACCAAGCTGTGCGCTGAGCTTACTCTTGAGCATGTAACTTACAGTTGGCCATGTGAACAGTAATCTTGTCTCAAATCTCACAGCTTGGATTGCTACTGTCATAATCGGTTTCAGTTTCATGGTTTGTTTCAATTACGATAGTATTTGCAGGATTTGTTGTGTTGAAGTGACATTCGGTATCTGTCAAGCATTGTAAGCACACAACCGGTTTCATCGATAAAATCACATCCAGCTTTTGAGAGTTTAAACACTCATAAACATCAAAGTGTCCACTACTGAAATCGTCACCTGTGAATCTAAGATGTTTAAGAGGCATTGGTGGTTGTCGAAAGGTGTAAAATATTTGGCCATTTCGGTACACTTGAAA
>JANRMT010062814.1:72007862-72032510 GCA_026402145.1 Polypterus bichir lapradei
ATAGATAGATAGATAGATAGATAGATAGATAGATAGATAGATAGATATAGAGAGAGAGAGAGAGAGTAGATTAAAAAAGGTTAGCCCAGCCTCTTAGTGAAGTCTACATGATTTGCCTCTGTCTGTAGGAGTTTTTCACCTGGTGCCAACTGTTATGGTTCACCATTTGTTATCAAAGATCCCCAAGAGTAAGTGACAGCTCTGAGATGATTAACTGTGGGAAATATAACCTGTGATGGACTGAAACTCTATCCAGGGTTGACTCCAGTCATGTACCGAGTGCAGACGAGAAAGACAAGGAACCACATGGTCACTCTGTGAGCTACATACTTGTCTCATGTTTGCATATAGGTATTGTTTCTGAATTTTTATATTTAAAGCACTGGCCAGATTGTCTGACTTCCTCAGGGTCACAAAGTGATCTGATGAAGGGGCCTGAATTAGCATCCTCATGATTTCCAGTCCAATGCAATAAAACACTAAAATGACAAACTCAAATTTAATAAAAGGGCTCCAGGGCTGTAACAACTGCAAGCCATTATGCATAAATATATAAACATAATCAATGTGAAGTGTGAAATTGTGAAAACACTCTAACCGAAAAGTGCTAAATATCAAAATTTACAATAGGAAAGTGGATAATGATGACAAAAGTACCCCTAGTCTTTTTGCATAAGAAAACATGTCAGGAGATGAACACACTAACTAAACTAAACTAACTTAAAGCAATCCCAACCTAGTCTAGACTGGATTTTTTTCAAGACATAATTCTATAACCTATTGTTATAATTCTATATTTTGACTCCAGCCGATAGTTCAAAACCTATTTCAATAGTTTCACTAGCCAGCAGCAAAACCAGGCTGGCTTCAAAAGTTCATATCCCACTTGATGCACTGTAACTGTACAAATATATATGTCTATAGGATGGCATTAATAAAAAACAGCACTACATCAAATACTTTTCCAACAGATTCAACTCTTGACCAGGGTTGCTTCTTGCCTTACACCTAATGCTGTCAGAATAGGATCCAGCTGTCAAGCAAAAACATGCATAGAATATAAAATAATAAACTGCCAACACAAAACCAAATAAGACCTTAGGTTTTGGAATAACAACTCTCAACCTGCACAGAACAGCCAAAACTTAAAAAACATATAATAGCTAGCATGTCTTCCATTATGAATCACAATAGTCTGACATTTTGCAATGGACAACTTGTCTTGGTTTTCAGCTCATGTGTCATCCGCTTTAGGGCATCAGAGGAACTGGTTGGCTTCAGCCCCTATATTAAAAGACACCTGACATAAGCTTGTACCATCACTCTCCTTCCACAGCACACAGACAGGATCAAGTGAGGGCAGCATTCAAGGAGCATGACTGAAGGCACAGCAGAACATTAATTTAAAAGCTTCAGTAAGCAAGCCAAGAACCAGGCAAATAAATTACCCAACAGCCTATTACTTTGAAGCGGATTTAAATGGTCTTTTATCTCTCTAGTGCACAAATGTTATTTTACACAGCAGCATTTTCCTTGCAGGTACCCTGAATTATACAAACCTACACATACAACAGGTTCCCTGCACCTATAGGTGGTATGCTTCATTGAGTGATTTTCGGGCAAAATAAGCAGAAGATGCCATGGTGATATGGCTATGGTTCAATGCAGTATGGCTGAGTCAGAGAGAAATTCTTGAACAGTCTCAACATTTTCAAAAGTAGGAGGGTCAAATCACAGAAGGACACTTGTTCTTTTAGCTCTATTAACAGTGACCAATACATGCATGGGGAATAATTGATGTTTTTATAGTATTATTAATCATCATTTACTCATTTTCTACATATTGTAAACCTTAAAGGGGCTCATTGCAAGCCCATTTCAGCAGTGATATGACATTACCATTTCTGCATTCAACGGCAAAGCAAGCTTCCGGAGTTGGCGGGTTGCCACTGTAGCTTAGCAGACTTGTCACTCCGTTTGACCTCAATGGAAAGCCCAAATTAAATACATGACACTGGCAGTGCTTGCCGCAAGCTGTCTGCAAAGGGGACATAAACATACGTCAGCACAGTCTACAGCCGAGCAGACTTGTATCATTGTTTACTTAGATGGCAGGGCATCACATCATCTCTTACACCAAGACCAGTTACAGAATGAAAAGAGACCAGTTAAATATCATTTGACCACAACTTGTATTTAGCTTGTTCACATCTCTTCTTGAAGTCGAATTGATGTGTAGGGGGTCTCAAAGCTTATTGGTACTATTATACCAATTATAAAATAAGGGACATTAATTTCAATATTATAAAGGTGTAACAGCTTTCAAACTCAAAATCATTATTAAAAAAAATGAAATATACTTTAAAATGTATACATTACCTGAGTTAAAATACTGATTTGTGATGTATACACATTTAAACATAAAAAGCACACCTATAATGAGTCAGGAGCAGACAAGGAAATGGTGGGACAAGTAGGAAGTTGAGGTTAAATGGTGTTTGACTGTCACAGTGAAGCATCATTTGGGGATTCATTTGTTTTCATTTGTTATTTCAGACAGCAGATATCCACATTTACAAAGGAAAGAATATTGGCTTCCATAAACGAAAAAATGCAAAGAGTGTTTAATCAGCTTGGCATTACAACAATTCCCCTCACACAATTTAATAAATATTGAATAAAGGGTGATAGATGGATGGATGGAAAAAGGGTGTCCCACTGTTTGTTTGGAGAAGCCGTTCACAAATCATAAATGAGTGTACAAGGATCAGAACATTTATCAACAACTCTTAAAGTGCACACCATTCATGCAGAAGCTAGTCCACCATTGTCACAGTTGACCAATAAGAGTATGCTTAGAACATTTCTGTTTATTTGATAGGCTCAAAACAGTGCACAGTGACTGCAAAGCCCGTTACTCTCTTCAAATTCATAAAGATTAAAGAAATTTATTTTCTTTACAATTAAAAAAAAATAATTATTATACTTGGATTACTAGTTACATGTAAAAACAGGATGAAGAAAAAGGTAAAATTATTAAATAACAGAAAAAGAAGACAAGAGAAAATTAATAAGAATAAAAGGATTCAACTTAACAAACAACTTAGATGCTGTATACAAAACAAAGAAATACACACAACCCTTCCTTTATGGCTGCTGCCAAGCTGCTCCAACAATAAAAATAGCACTTGGCAGCCAGGAGGTACACAGCCCAGCCCAGCAGTTCAAGTGGGTTGTTGCTAAAATTAGAAGCTTTTTTTTTTTCTTTTCTTTTCTTCTCGTTGCTACCAGTGGCTCACATGAAAAGGAAGGCAGAGGCCTTTATACTACTAAAACATACTCTAATACCAAGCTCCCCTATGGATATCAGTACAGAATTAACAGGGCCTCCACTTTGGGAGCTCCTAGAAAACAACTGTGATATTTTACCATCATTAGAGTAAAAATGGACCGCCAGCAAGTTTTCACTTGTTTGAATCAGAATCCCAGAAGATGCAGCAATTACAATTCTGCCAAACAACCTCCTTCCATATGCTTGCTATACTAATGCAGCAAACACAAAAATAACAATTTCAGCTTGGTTTATGTATTTAATTTGTGGGAGGGGCTGATCTTGTTTTCACCACATGTGTACTAATCAGAGGTACCCTTGTGTTGTCCTAAAATTTTAAAATCTCTGCTTGCTATGCAGGGGCTTCCTTCATCAGATTTAGGCATCATTTAACCCCTGTTGACCATCTATGTCCTTCTCTATGCCTTATACAGTAGATGAAAATTCTACACGGATGATGAAACAAAGTGGCTGTGTGCAATATTTCAGTGGATCAGCAAGGCTTAAAATAGAGTCAAGAGGTCAGAGAAATAAAACAATAAAAACAAGACCTCTCTGTCCATAACAATGAAACTACGCCCATTTTCAATGTGTTTTCAATAAAATTCAATGTGTTTTCATGCAGCTGTCGGTTAATTATCTGCCCTCCTGTGGCTCATTAATCATCAGCATCGTGAGCTCCCATCAGGCTGCTGGGTAAATCTGAATCTCTTCAGAGCCGAAAGAAAACATAAGCTGTTAGTGGTTTCTCTTGGGCCCAGCACCCACCCTCCCCCACCCGCAAGAGCTCCCAGCTGGTTGATCAAAGAAGTTATTCTACACACTGGCAGGTGAGCTCAGAGGTCCTCATGTGTAGAGCTTCTTAACTAGTCAGATTCAATAAGTTTATTCAGGGCTGTCACATGCCCTTTAGGAAGGTTTAATTCATTAAGCCCCATCTCAGAAGTAAGATCTGGTAGAAAGAACTAAGTATCCTGCAGAATTAATTCCTAGAAGTCTGTTTTTGCCAGAAAGAACTACTCTGTGGTTTTACTTGCTGTAGTTTGATCTTTCCAGAGCAAAACACACTTCTTAACTTCTTAGAAGTCTGATCCTAAAGGAACTAAATATGATTTACTTTGTGGACTCCTGATCTTTCAGGGAACAACCACAAGCTGCTTTACTTTAGCAATTCCAATACTGCCAAATATTACCATTCTTCACTTTTAAATCCTAGTGATCCGAGTCTGTCAAAACCAAGTATCCTGCATTGTTGTTTCTTGGAACTCCAATCTCAAATGGAAATATAGTAGGTATCATACTGCTTAATTTCGTAAAAAATTAATGCTGAAAGAACATTATTTCTCTGAATTTTGATTATGCTCAAAATAAACATGTACTTTTTAGAAGGAAATTTCAACAGAACAAGTAATCCTGATGTTTTGGTTACATATGATAAAAGGAAACAAGTATCCTAATCACTTGTGTCCTAGACACTTGAACGTTCCGTAAATAACTACATATGATTTTACTTATTCTATGTATCGAACATCTTATTATATTTAATCTTTACTTCCTAAAAGTCTGATCCTGCTATAGTTAAGTGCCCAGCAGCATTACTTTGTAATTTTGTCAGGAGAAAGCACTCTTTCTAGAAGACTGATCCTAATGGTACCAGGCATCATACTGCATTACCTCAATTAAGGATAAGTTTGGTATTTTTAAAGTCAGATTTATTTCTTCACGAACATGGTATATATGCATTTGCCATGCAAAATAGAGTTCTAAAGTTAAGTGTTTTCTACAACTTTAAAAAAAATATCTTGCCCACACTTGCGCTATACAATGGAGGCTATGAGACATGAAGGAAAAGCTTAAAATCATATCAAATACCATACCAATGTCCATTTTTCAAGCCAAGACAGTTATAAAGTATTGATCTGTGTCTTGCGATCACACACATATTGTACTATAGCTTATACATGTTATTTCTGAACAAAAAAAAAAAAAAATTATGCAATTCAGCCATTTTAAAAGAAGACTAGGTATACACAGTAGCTCAGCACTTAATCTTCCTGAGGAACAACTTTTTACTCTCAAAAGAACAAAAAAATTACAGTAAACTTTTTGTGCCATGTGGTTGGTTTTGTCTTGATACTTACATATTTATGTGAGGACTCATACAAAAGAATAGAAAATCCACCTTTACCACGAAAAAAATACCTCATTGTTGAAGTAGTGAAAGAAATTGGTAACTGTGCTGCTGCAACAAAACTCAATGCATCTGAGAAACAGACTGGAGGAGGCAAGAAAAAAATTAAGCGTCGCATTTTTGAACGGGCGTATAAGTTGGAGTCTGATTTTATGATCTATTTTTCGGGTTTCAAGACCCGACGTATATGTGAGCATATACGGTAATTGAAATATGGCATGCTTGTTGCATACTGAACTAGAATGTATTATAGGAATGGCTGAATTTAATTTGTTTTCTGAAATATTAAATGAAACATCCCTTTCCCATCATTACTTAAGATTATTTATTTATATTATATATATATATATATATATATATATATATATTATATATATATATATATATATATATATATACACATACAGTATATCTATACTAATAAAAGGCAAAGCCCTCACTGACTGACTGACTGACTCACTCACTCACTCACTCACTCACTGACTGACTGACTCATCACTAATTCTCCAACTTCCCGTGTGGGTAGAAGGCTGAAATTTGGTTTCATTTCGAAATTCTACGCATAATGGTCATAACTAGAAGCTATTTTTCTCCATTTACTGTAATGGAGTTCAGCTCGAGGGGCGGAGTTTCGTGTGACATCATCACGCCTCTCACGTAATCACGCATTACGTAGAAAACCAGGAAGAGCTACAAAACGCGCTTTAGAAAACATGCATTATATAATTAAGAAGGCAGCGAAACAATTAGAAGCGAGCGAGTGACATATAAAACCATATTCAGCGGCTCACGTGAACTGACGCAGTGCGCAGACAAAAAGCAACAGTTCCAAAGAGTGCTGAACAAAAACCGAATTACACTGCTACGCTCAAATAGGCAAACCACACGCCGTGGCGCAATCGTAGAGCATTCGCCTGTAGCGCCCGCGTTCGAGGTTCGATTCCCGAGAGGGGATGCACTAAGTATGTACGCGCGCTTCTCGATTTATTTTAACCTCGCATCCCCTTAGTTTGAGACGTATGAAAACGCATGCGGTTAACGCAGAAAGACAGATCACCTATTGAAGCTTCATGAATAATGGATACTTTATTCGCGATCAATGATTGTTTTGGTAAAGCCATACTCGGTGTATTCATTAGATGAACGGTGAAAAAGTAAGAGCGAGGGGACGGTAACTTACTGAAGCACACAAGCAAAACCACAATAGCACGCGGGCTCGATGTACTGTAGTGCGCGTCAACTAGATCTGACTTGCGCGATCACATTTCAAAAAATATTTCTTTTCAAGTACTATTTAGTCCATATGAGTCAAACTCAAGGCCCACGGGCCACATCCGGCCCGGCGTGTAATTATATCCGGCCCGCGAGATCATTTTATATACTGTATTATTGTTATTAATGGCCCGGGGATATGAAGCGCTGGTAACACAATAAACTACAGATCCCATAATCCAGCGCTTCAGCTCCCTTGCCGAACACTTACCACGTTAATCAAGTCTAGCTTATGATACTACAAGTTATTGCCAAGCTAGCCCACACGATGCCAAAGAGAAAAGGTGATTCTGAACATAGAGCCTTTAAAAACCAATGGGAGGCTGAGTATATGTTTACTGACATTGCCGGTAAACCCGTGTGTCTCATTTGTGGAACGTGTGTCTCCTTCCCAGCAAAAGTCGAGCAGCCAGCGCGCGCGCATAGCTGTGCCGGGATTTGAGACGCTGACTGCGCTTCTGCCTTAAGTCAAAGTGAGCACTTTTAATTTTTTTCATCCTCCCCCTGAGCTATAGCCCAGACAAGTGCAAACACGGGACCCCTTTTCTACACCGCGGCAAAATAATATTAAGGCGCTTCGCACTTTATTTTGCACGTATACGATTATGAGGTCGTCAGCTCGGATTATGAAGACACGCACATGAGTGAAGGACTGACAGTGCCATCACAGCCGATTAATAGCTGGGACGTCTCACCAGTCTGCGCAAGACCCACCGCGACTGTCTCCAAAAGGCGCTCATATCGTCACCGAACACATCTCTCTATACTATATAAAAGAAAAAGGCAACTTTCCTTTCTTTATACCTTTTTTTCCTTTTATCCCAAACCAAAGCCTTTCTCTCTTAACACTGCAGAGGACACAAAACTAATTTTCTTTAATTGCTGGTAAGGCACATTACCAGAGGCAGAAATTTGGACTTTCACATAGAAAATGTAATTTCTATACCACAGCCGTCGTGTAGCGCCTTTCAAAAGGGATCTACTACCGAGAGATGATCCATATACATTTTAGCTGCTGTTAGTACTACTTACCTGTTCTGTTATACCGTCTTTTAAAATGTAGTTTACCCGCAACCACTCCAGTAGTGCTCAATGTACCTTTACTTCTTAAAACGTTGTTTTACTGTTTAATAACTTATAGACTACATTTTATTATTTTTCCCTTGCACTCAGTGATCAAAGCTATACACACACATATAGACACATACATATATATATACACATATATTTATATATACCTGTGTGTATGTTTGTATGTATGTGTATACACACACACACACACACACACACACACACACACATAATACACACAAACAAATTATATATATGTGTGTCTGTGTATGTATGTATGTATATGTGTGTGTATATATGATGTAGATAGGTATGCATATATATATATGTGTATATGTAGATATGTATATATGTATATTGATATGAAGATATGTATGTGTATATGTATATTTGTATGTATATATATATATATATATATATATATGTAGACTCAAACCCATTATGACAGCAGCAATCCAAGCTGTGAGAAAACAGTAAAAAGGAGGCATGTCAGACGTCGTGGTACATTTTCTGATGCAGCTAGACGAAAACAACTTTGTGAGGCTGCCGCCAAATACACAAAACAATTACTTTGACAATCATGTTACATTATTTTTAAAATTTTTCCTTTTCTTTTTCATACCTTCTTTAACACACTACTTCTCCGCTGCGAAGCGCGGGTATTCTGCTAGTATACTAATAAAAGGCAAAGCCCTCACTGACTGACTAACTGACTGACTGACTCATCACTAATTCTCCAACTTCCCGTGTAGATAGAAGGCTGAAATTTGGCAGGCTCATTCCTTACAGCTAACTTACACAAGTTAGGCAGGTTTCATTTCGAAATTCTACGCATAACGGTCATAACTGAAACCTACTTACGTACATATATATGGCCATAGCCTGCAGCTCGGTCGCCGTGTGAGGCGGAGTTGCATCACCCATCACCACGCCTCCCACGTAATTGACTGCCTGCCCATATAAGGCCATCCGTCAGCGGCAATCCAATAGACACGCTTCCACTAAATATTCGCGGGTGAAGGACTGTGCTTATGCAAACGAACAAGCCTTTGTAGACATATCAATAGGAAAGAAAGGTGTAAAGCTTAAGTTTAAATTAAGTTCATAGACACGCTGCCGCTAAATATTTGCAGGCAAATCCACAACTTAATACTGGGAATGCCTGTTAAACATCTTAGATTCACAAGTACCAATTTGGGTAGTGAACACTTCGATGAATGAAACCTGTTATCTTTACAACGGTTGACAAACACGGAATATAACTAGAACACAACACATCCTCCAAATACGAACCTGATTGAAAGAAATAACGATAATCAAATCCTTGATGACAGCAACACTCATAACAGTCACAAAACAATTACACTGACAATCATGCTACGTTATTTTTAAAATGTTTCCTTTTCTTTTTCATAACTTCTAACACACTACTTCTCCGCTGCGAAGCGCGGGTATTTTGCTAGTATATTATATATATATATATATGCACAAAAGATTCAAAAATTTTATTAAATGAATACTTTCAGCTAAGTAACAGAACTGAAAGTTAGGCAGTGGCATGCTGCCCTATGCTTTAGATTTTTGCTGATTTACTTTTTTGATACATGGTCATTTTGAGTTCCAATTCAGTCTAACTCCTTACAAATGTGTTCATGTATCAAAGGAAGCTCTGAAAAAGATATAGGAGATTTTGGAGGATATTTATTTTGGCAATATTGATTCTCCCAGCTAACAAAGAATAGAGCAAGAACAATCTATTAGGTATAGTTTTGAGGTTTTCAATCATACTACCAAAACTGCATTTAAAAAATTGTTTGCTTTCCCTTGTAATAATTATACCCAGATATTTAAACTATTCTGATAATACATACATTATATTCCTACTTGTTTATATGTCCAATAGAGTACTTTCAAATCTTATCATCTTAGAAGTCTGATCCTGCCACAGCCATATTTTCCTTCAAGTTTACTTACTAGAAGACTGAACCTGAAATCTAAGAATTCTGCCCAACTCTGCTTTCCTGCCTTAAAGTTCGATTCCAAAAAAGCCAAGCATCTTCCATTTTCACTCTCCAGAAGATTGATTTAACATAATCTTAGCATCCTACTGTTGTCATTATTGGACACATGATCCTACCCTAAATAAATATGTAGTATTTTCAAACCTCATCATCCTCCATATTTAATATGTAAAAACTTCAGTACTATTCTGGGCAGTACTGCCACCTAGACATCTGATTATCTTAGTGATCCATAGCTTTGTCTCCTTCAATTCTGATTGATAAAATCCTATGGAATACAGAAAAATGGCCTGCGGTATTCTCATACTGTTTTATTTCTTCAGTTCTATCACATCCCTGTGCAGTACAGTCCTATCAGTTATTCAGTTTATTTTGGTTTACCAGCCTTGGCACAAATCCCAGCCATTTCAGAATATCACAATCAATATTTTACAATTTAATTTCCTAAACATCAAAACACCCTCCAGTTTCAGCAGCTTGTAGCCCTAGCTTCTAGAAATCTGGTCTGTCTAGATCTCAATGACATTCCTTTTTTGGACTCTGATCCTGAAAGAAGACTGCACCTTTATCCTTTTCTAATTCTAAACTCACTTCATGTTATTGCCTCGCATTACTCCTTAAAAGTCTGATCTTCTCAGGCAGCGAAACACTTTAACTAATAGATTAAGTCACACTTTACTGTAATGTAGAGAATGAGACAGAGAATCTCTGTGATTTAAAAGAAGAGAGAAGTATCTGAACTGATTTTAAACTTTTGTATTGTTCTAATTTTCTTTATTTTCTATTTATATATTTTATAATCCTTATGCTATATTAGAGCAACACCATAACCGACAATAGCTGAGTCTTCTTGTCTTGATATGCTGTGTTTTAATAAAATCACCATCAGCATTAAATGTGCCACTTAAGCTCTGTGTGTCCTAATTAGGGATGGCTCCTTGTGGTCATGCTGCAATACCCTGACATTCCGCATTACTGTTAGATTAACTGGGTTAGAAAATGGATATATGGATGAATTAGAGAGGGTGAAGAGCCAATAGCCTTGTCCAATTCTGAGTGTTTGTCATATAAATCTATTATAACAGTTGCAGTTAACCAAGTTGTGAAATTCCAAACACTGATCAAACTGTAAACTCCACATAACATGGTCTGCCCAATATCTCGTTATTAAAGTTATGGTAATTTTAAATAGGGCCATATCCTCAAACACAAGCAATCTGGGGCACTGTAAGCACTTTCAAAAATAAAACAAAGATGCATAACCACAGCCATTTCTAGAAGATCAAAACACTAACTAGCTGTATATAAATATATAAATATGGGCAGGAGTTGTTGCTTTATGCTCACTCTATATTGGTATAGATTTAAATGACTTGTGTACCCATAGCAACATTCAACTAAGAACTTCTTCAATGCTGATAACTTAGGCAAACTTTTAGGCTATTTCACTATAAAAGATATTATTCAAAAATAATGATACCAAACAGAATGGGAAAAACACACACTAAAAGATTTTACAGTCAATTTGTGATTGTGTATTATGATGGCACAAAATGCCCCCATTCAGCTGTTGAGCATTTGGTCATCTTAGAACATCCCTTTGATGGCAACAGCTGTCAGAACCACTGAAGTCTAAGAAGCAGCACAAATACAAATAACCTTTAGTGACAGAGAGGAGCAAACAACTCTCTGCAGACTGATATTAGTATGCAGCCCTGCTCCATACTCTAAATCAGGTGCTAACAAGCTGTTGCATAAGCTCACGCTCAGCTCTTAAATCTGGTGCGCTGCAGAAAGCCACCCCTCCTTGCTACTTTCAGAGAAGCCATTCACAGCAGTACAGCAGCGTAGGATTGCAAGACATGTTCAAGAAGCCAGGCATCTATGATTTCAGGTTGGAAGCTCCGCAGTTCAGGTAACTGCATTTGTTTATTTGTTACTAAAGTCATCTGCCTAAGTAGTGTGGCAGATGGATTAGAATTTGGAATAACACAGTGACTACAAAAGACATATCTCAAGAATTAAAATAATCCGGCCAAATATCATATTCATGCCCATCAAGGCAATACATCTCTCATGATATACAGGTCGAAGGTTAGCTAGACACAAAATCTGAAACTGTAAGGTGGGCTACTCATTTTGTGTGTGTCTATGTGTTTTGGATCATGTGTTTTAATTGAATTAAAATGCGTTTTTCGGTGCGACTGGTCACACCAATGGCTATCACAGCAAGGACCTGGCTTATTTTCCATAACAGCACTCACTAGCATGTTAAACTAATGTCTAAGACTGGGACTGTTCAACTCAGCTGTCACTCATGCACAACTGGGCTGCCTGCAGCTGTCGCTTCTGAATCTGGACACTCCACAAGCTTGCATTTAGCTTTTACTGCTTTGCTAAACACACATTGCAAAGCCAACACAACCCACCCCCATAAACTGTTCAAATGAGAATAGTAGACAAATAAATTGGAGACGTACTACTGTAGAGAGTGTCGATCCATGACAGACGGGGCAGGCCACGGTGGCTAAGATGCTCCATCCTCAGCTGTCCAGCAGTTCTCGCTTGCTTTATCTCTTCAGATTGGAGTAGTGCCGCTCATCTCATAAAACACAACAAAGCAAAAAAAAAAAAAAAAAAAAAAAAAAAATGGCAAAAACAAGAAATCCTAAAACGAGCTCCTGGCTGGATGAAAGAGCAGGAGAGCAAAGAAGAAAGATAAATAATACAGCAACCTCCCCCTTCGCAAGCAGTGAGCCCGCAAACAGACCTCCCTCTCCAGATTGTCACAGAGCACCTTACACACACAGTGGAGGCGTAACTAAAACAGGGTGGTACCCTCCTCTGCCAGCCCCCCAACCCCCCCTCCCTTTCTCTCCATGCTCCTAAGGAAAATCCCTGGAGGCTTCCTTGTCTTTTCAGAGCTTCTAAGAAAAACAGGAAGAAAAGAAGAAGATGATTTTCATGAGATCCACCCTTTCTCTCTCTCCCTTCTCTGCCTTGTTCAGAAGTAACACTGCATTAGCTCGCGCATCTCCGGAGGAGCATTAGCAGCTCCTTATTATACCCAGTCAAGAGCTTCCCAGGAATGCCCAATGAACAGATAGACTGTGAGCTGGGATTATAGGATGGTGAATATGTTCACTTACTAGTTCTCAATTAATAATAGGGTCCAAAAAGAATGGACTCACTCTATGGAAGGGAGGACTACACCAAAAAAAAAAAAAAAACACTACACATCAGAGAAAAATAAACTAGGGAAAGGGCTCATGTTTGTTTGTCCAATCTATTGGACACTTCGTTATAGAGCCAAACACAGCAGCTGTAAAAGGAGCAGATGTGGGGGTGGGAGGAGGAATGCCTTTACCATGATTCTGATGATAATTAGCAAGGCTCCTGTCCCTCTGCACCTGCCGGCAAATTCTCTATGGGTTCCAGGATTGGACAAATGCAGGCAAAAACAAAACACGTGTAAATATGGTGTGGATATGGAGAGAAAAGAAAATGCCAGAGGCTGAAAAATCACTGAAGTCTGCCTTGTGTCCAGCATATAGAAAAAAACCTAATAATGCTGAACTGCTGAAAGTCATGTTTGAAAACAGCAAGCAAACAAATAAAACATAACCAAGCAGAATGGAGATTGACAGAGAATATTAAGTTAGGCAACTCTAAGCACCGCCACCCCCTTCTTAGAGGGGTTAATCCACTAGTCACCTTTCATTTATTCTGCCGGGTTTGATAAAAGGTTTAAAAAAAAAAAAATCCACACCCTTCATGATTTGTCTAAAACCTCTTAAGATTAGTTTAAACAGAGAGTTAAGCAGAATATGGAAGTCAAGCTAGTGGATGGACTGGAGAGTATCAAACAGGACAAAGCCTGGAGAGAAAGAGGAAAAAAAAAACTTGGTTAACTATAATTCTAAAAAGGCCTCATTTGAGTATGGATATGAGGTGCTTTCCCACCTTGATCCTGATGGTGCCAGGATAGGTTCCAGCCTCCAACGACCATGAATGTTTGGTAAACTTAATAATAATAATCAATGATTTTCTTGACTTGTTTTTTTTCCCCCAATATTGAAAGGAAAAAAAACAGCAAAAAGTAATAATAACAACAATAGTAATAACAATACTGAAGGCTACAAGCAGTTCTAACCAGTGGCTATCCAGTATATAAAACAGAAATAGAACTTTTAGCTATTATATCAAAATATGAGGTGTAAAAGTAATGTGTATAAAATATACATTATAAAAAACAGTATACTTGAATAATTAATAATTATTTAATAATGTATAATAAATCTATTTTTCTTTGACTATGATATATTTCAGGAAGCAAAAAACAGACAAAATAAAAACATACAAGATGAGTGGAGTAATGGTAAGTTATATGGAAACAAGGAATTGTGAGGCAAATTTTCTTCAGACTTACAGCAAATGAAAGCTACTGAACTTACCAGGAATCTAATCAGCTCAGTGTGTCTACAACAACTTTACTGGTTACAGAGAAAGCTAGCAGCTAAAGGCGAACTTCAGGAGTAGGGGGACAATTCTGGTTAAGCTGATATAATAACTGGTTTGATAAATAATATGTACACAAATATTAAAGAGATATACAGTATACAGCAGAGGAGTGAACATTTGTGTGTGTGTGTGCATACATTTCATTGGCGAGTCTGAAGAAATACGTAATAAGCTTACTTATAACATATATAGTTTACAGAGCTGAAATTGTGGTATTTTTTCACTGTGATTGAATGCCAATTACAGGCTAAGACACCAAATTCTGAGCTCACCCACCTGTAATCTTCCATTTTGAGCAGCCTCAAAAGTCACTTTTCCAACAATTTTGATAGTTTCTCACCTTAATCCTGCACCTGTTCCACTGCTTATAACAGAGGTTAGCTTAATCTGCCTCTCAACCAGCAGGCATATCTGCCAAACATTTATGTACTTTTTGTTTGCATTGGGGCCCTTTTTTGACTGCTGCACAAAAGTTTATTTATAAAGCCATGGTTGAAACAACTGGTATACTCCAAGTTCAGCAATGAAATGACAAGCCTTCAGGACTAATGCCACCATCATCTAATCTCAATACAGATTTGTTTTATGTCTGTAAAACACAATTACTCTTGGAAACTTACAAATAGGTAGGATTCCAAGAACACACAGATGTAACAAAAATAAGTGATTTTTGGATTACTTAATGCTGCAAAAAGACCAGACAAATATCTGCAAACAACTACATTTACAGGTGTTGATGTGATTGTAACCTATAGAATTACATGAGAACAAATGACAGCCCCTGACAACAAAGCAAATGGCTAAGTAAAACCTATCCATCCATTTTATAACCCACATATCCAGCTCAGGGTCACTGGTAACCACTGTCAATACTAGAAGCCCTGGACATGAAACCAGTCCATCACAGGGCATACTCACAGACACCCTGCATACACTCATACCAGGCAAATTTATGATCACCAACCAACCTAATCTTCATGATTTAATGTACAACTAGTGACTTGAATTCACTGAGTTGGAACTTGGAACTGTAAAAAAAATTAAACAATTAATGATGGTGGAAGGGAAAAAAGCTCCTTACAAAAGCAGTGTGGTGCCCTAAACTTGCAGTGCATAGATCTCTAATAAAATATTTCAAATCTTATAATAGCTCCACCAAAAAATATGAAATCAGAAGCTTTATAAAATGTTAAATATTAAAGAGTTTGTCAACATTTAGATCAGCAGGCATGATAAAAATGGAACAGAGCATAATATGCAATTATTTACAGCACACAGTCACATGTGTACCCTCCCAACTGTATGGTTTTGGAGTGTGAGACAAAACCATAGATCACAGGGCAAATACTCTCAAACATACTGAGGATAAGAAAACTGGAAATAAATACCAATCTAGCTGGACACTGAACCAAGGATAAAGATCTTTGAGACAGTAACCCTACATGCAACATCACTGTATAAGCTTACAAAACATAAAATTGTGCTCGAATCAGCCTGCTGCACATGGAGAAGATGTTGATGACCTTCAAAACCTTTAGTTACTCAGTTTCAACTGCTGACAGACACAAAGGATGGGACTTAACTTAAGGACAAATTGGAAAATAGGAGTTAAATTGAGATTTTAATTGGCAACCCTTCAATCTCCAGCCATACTGCCATCTCTGCCGGACCTGACTTTCTATTCAGTTTAACCTTTGTTTAACCAGGAAAGTCAAATAAGAACTGGGTCCTTTTTATGATGGTGCTTTGTCAGCTAACCCTTATGCTAATCATGGAGAGCATGCTGACACTCTTAGCGCCATTTGAAGAGCTACTGAGAGCAGTCACTGCTTCCATTGCAGCAGCTGCCGGCATTATTGCATCAGCTGGGGCTCTGTCTCCTCTATTAAAGATGAACATTGGTTAATTTTATGTCACACAATCAAGACACAATTGTAGGAACTGTGAAATTACAATTTAGTAAAGCTGATTCAGAATCCCACTACTTACTGTAGTACTGCCATTAAACCAGGATTGGTATTTCACAGTGTTAGAAGACAATGTCAAAGACAATTGTTGCTGAGACATCTAGACAAAAGGACTGGTGATCAAATGCAGAATCAATGATCAGGGAAATGTAAATGGATTACTGGAGACACATTTTGGTGTGATGAGACAAACTTCATGAAAGTTCAACAAACACTATTGAGTCAATGCAATAGTCAAGCAGCATTCTAAGGCTGATGGCGCATACTTACTTTTCAGAATTATCCATCCCATGAAGTCATCAGGCAACCACTACGTGTTTTGAGCACACATGGCATTCCTGCATTTGCTGAAGTTACTCTAAAGTACTTACAGTATGTATTATGTGACTCTTATAGCATAATTTAGAAAGTATTTAGTTGCACAAAATTACCCCACTCTGACATTGTAAGCCCAATTTTGTTTAAAAGCAACATTTGTTTAAATCTGCTCATACCAATCATATAGCCATGGGCATAAAACTGGAACCAAACCATGTCAGGATGCTAGCACGCTTCAGGCCACACTCACATAGACTAATCATAATGAGGCCATTTAAAATCACCAATGGAGTGAATCTGTATGTTATTCACCCTTTTAATGCAAAATAACATCCCCCTGCATGCTTAAAGATAGAGAGGAAGCTCATAAAACGGAATGCCACAGCTTTTGTGCCATAGCTGAAGGGGCTAGCTGGCAGTTCTGCCCTACTCACAGCCAGAATTTAAGAAAATCTCACACATTGGAAACCATGGCTTGGCCCAGTGACACACTAAAATTTAGAACTGGACTGTGAATTGGGAGACCCATACTTCTGATATGTAATTTTTTTTCACCTATGGACACAAAAAGGTAAACAAAACTGAAATCAGGGGAACACAAGGAGCTAGTGGTTAAACCAGCACTCTACTTGTTTGAAAATATTTTCCTTGTAAACTGGGATTCCAAAGCCAAGACAATGAAAATGTTTGAAGAAAGCAAAAACAAGAATTTTAATGTCGCAGTTGTGTTTGTACATAGAATCTCCTCAAACTTAATTACATTATAGTGATCACTAAGCAGAGCATAAGGAAATGTAAAAAACAAACTTTTTAGTATCTAAAGGACACTTTTTTTTTTTGGTAAACCTACATGGATGTTACAAGTCACAATCTAGAGCAAGATGTGCAAAGGAGTGGGGGAGGTGCAGACAGAAGCAATAATGAATATTTGAATGAAATATTAACAGGGCGCCATGTGACATAATGAACAATAAGGCTCTTTAAGTATAGCCATCACATGGAAACGAATCACACTAATGCATCTCTAACTTCCTGTATCCACATTAGTAATGTGTTAAAAAAAGAAGGGGCGCAGGGTCTGGAGAGGAATGCAAGGTTTTTACAGTAGAGGAAATATTTATTACCAAGAACGAATTTTACTTTTGCTTGTTAAATAAAAATGACGTGATAAAGCTTTCAGTTGTTTCTAACAAACACCACTAACACAAATAAACATAAATAAACATAACATTCCAAATCAGGGTCACATGGAGAAAGAGACTATACTATCAGCATCAGGCACAGTGTAGGAACCAACCTAAACAAGCCCTAGCATCGTCTCTTTGCTCATTACCTCATACATTGGACTAAATTATATTCACATATACTATGCATACACACGCACACTAGCCGTGTTAACCCGCTTTACCCAGGTAATTTCATAAGACAATGGGCAACATGTAAAATTGTGTCGTTGGTTAATCGGGTGTACAAGAAGTACTATGTAACTAAGTGTGTTTCTGTATACAATATTTGTATTTTTTAACCAAGGGGTAATATTATTGGCAGGCAATGTATTGTTGCAGTTAAGGCTTTAGACTTCAAAATCTGAGAGCTGAGGGTTCAAACCTGACTACTGACACTGTGTGACTGTGAGCAAATCATTTCACCCGCCCGTGCTCTAATTGGAAAAACAAAAGAAATGCACCCAATTACATGTTGTGAGTCACCCTGGATAAAGGCAATAATCTAGTAATAATAATAATAGGTCACTAGAGCTGCTTACTCTTCAACATGCTATATTACAATTGCCCATGAGTAAAACATTCCTACATTAGATCAGCTACTCGGTCATTTCCTAAACAGCTTTGTCCTGAACAGGGTCACTGGGGCTATAGGGCAAAGGTATGAACAAACCCTGGACAGGGCGCCAGTCCATCGCAGGGCAAATGCAAACAAACACACACACACACACACACACAAAGACCCCAACTAGTATTGCCAAGCCACCTATCTTGCATGTCTTTGGACTGTGGGAGGAATTGGTGTACCCTGAGGAAACCCATACAGACAACATGCAAACTCCACACAGGGAGGATCCAGGATGTGAATCCTGGTCTCCTTACTGTGCCGCCCTTCCATTAGATCAATTTCTGCTTTTTTCTTCTTTCTTTTACTGATGATGTGGTAGAAATTAAATTATTAATTAAAGAAAGAAACTTATCCTCTACTAGGACAAACTTTAAAAAATTTTATCGAGTCAGAAACCAGGCAGGAGAAAGCTTATCCATTGCATCTTTAATTATCTCTTCAGCAAATGCTTGAAGAGTGAGGATTCATCACAGCAGTCTGTTACAAAATGATCAGAATAATAAAGCCAGAGGTCCATTTTATAAACTACTGAATTACATAATAGTACTGACTAATGCATACACATAACCTGACATTTACTCTGATTGGTTCGTTGGCTTACACACCCATATAACTTAGTAAATAAAAATCTGTTTACTCTTGTTCTTCTTATATTTTTGAGATTAGCAATTATCTGTGAAAGTTCTGTGTATGTGACAACCATCCAATCATTGTGTGTACAGGACACCTGCTGATCTCATAATCATCTCCTGGTACAATTTGTACATTACATTAATCTTCCTGTTAGTACATTTATTTAACCATTTCAGTAGCTCTAATTACTGTTACCTCCAAATTGTTCTCTCATAATGGTCACTGCAAAACAAAATTTTTGAAATAAGTAATCAGCTGTATTCTTTCTAAGCTGTAGCCGTGCATGTTTTATCTAGGTGTTTTTCAGCACTTTTAAAGTTTTGCACTGCTGTTATCATACTGCTCACTGCCTTTCCCATGCAGCAGTTTTTTTCCCTATAAAATCACCAAATTTCAATCAAAACAGTCAAAGAATGTTTGAGATTTTGGGAGTATTTATTTTTTCTATCGGGGGGTGGAGTTTACCCTAAAATATTAATATATATCAAAATACCATTTTTAGTTGATAACTACTGACCTAGCTACCCACCTGACAAATTTCTTTTTTTTAACTAAGTGGGAAATAGTCTTTTTGGTGATGAGTGGGCAGAGCATTTCTGTTCCACAATTATGCCCAGCAAAGCTGCACACTTCCTCAAGAGCATGAAAATGAGATGTGCTCTTTTTGCAAAGGCAGAGGAGGAAAGACCAACTACCTTGTCAAAGTAACATAGAGTGGTGCACTGCCCCTAGAAAGTGAAATAGTGAAGTTCATTTCTTTCAAACAGTGAGAACAGAAAGAATCAGAATCGTACAGTGCCTGGTGGAGTGGCAGCAAATTTGACACTGCAAGTACACACTAAAAGAAGCACCTATGACTCAAATTAAACCAACTGATCCCAAAAAACTAAGAAAAATCACATACTGGATAGGAGGCAGGCAATGGGCTTTTGTGAATGGTTTTTAGGCTGTGGGCAGCTTCCTACAATCTTGCCTACAGTCAAAGATGAAATAGTTCTGTACAGATTAGCAAGGACAACTAGATATTGTTTTTTAGTAAACATATTTTTAATGTGACAATAAATATGTAACATATCCAAATGGTAAAACAAAGAACTAATTAAAGAGACAGTGGAACTTCTAAAAGGATAACACTGCAATACTGGCTACAAGTTCCTGGTGGCGCTTATGCCTGTTCCACTTCCACTCTTGTGCTGTTGCTCACTCACATGTAGGAACCATCTTAAGGTCATCTGTGTGAAAGCAGCTTGATGTTTCTTTACAGTGAATTTCAGTAGCACCCATGACTGTGATAATCCCCTTAATACTGAGGCTGTGGAAACTATACAGATGGCCCAGCACTAAGCCAACTAATGCAAAGTGGACCAATATATAACATTCTCAAGGAAAAGGGTGCCTAAAGAGTAATCCAAAGTGCAGGTTTTTGGGATCAATTGTGATGAATATCATTATGTACTACACTGTACCCTTGCTGGAGTTCTGTGGACAATTTTTAAGTTTCTATAGAAAAAATGATTTACTGCCAGGTAAAAATAAAAGTAAAATAAACAGAGGAAAAAAACACTAGCATAAAAAGGTGACTATTGAGGGAATTTTGCTAAAATTTTGCATGAATTTCCCTTTGGGATTAATAAAGTATCTATCTATCTATTTAAAATCCAAATTGTACACATAATGCTAACTGGATGTGCTACGTACAAAATCTGAAACAGAAGAAAATTTAATTTTTTTCTGCTTAAAAATATTGGTTTATAAAAAAAAACAACTCCTGGATTAAACATTTAAAGACGTTTTTCTTTTCTACACACAAATTTTTTCTTTTATCCATAATGCACATTTTGTTTACACTATGAACATTTCTAAAAAATGCCAAAAATTGCATTATTATTTTCTATTACACTGATAAAAGGAAAAACAGGCTTGCTGCATTGGTTTTCTTGTAATCCTCCCAATAACATTGGCAGACTAAATGATGCATGACAT
This sequence comes from Polypterus bichir lapradei, assembly GCA_026402145.1. Classification (NCBI taxonomy): domain Eukaryota; kingdom Metazoa; phylum Chordata; class Cladistia; order Polypteriformes; family Polypteridae; genus Polypterus; species Polypterus bichir. The sequence continues at coordinate 72,029,022 of JANRMT010062814.1, forward strand.
CCCCAAGGCCACAACCAACACCCCCCAAAATGTCACAATGTGCTTTGAATATTGGGTTTATTTCTTTCTCTGCTTGTTATTCTGTAGTTGCCTCAGAGAATATTTCCATCTGGGGGGTTGGTAGACACATCAAGACTAAAAAAATTAAGTCATGCAAATGAGATATCATTAAAAACAAGCAGGGCATTATGAGTGGGAGTGGCATGTTCCTAATGTGCTCTTTCCATATATCTAAGCAGTACAAGATAAAAGCAGTACATCTCTGTGACATGCCAAGGTTGGTTCACAACCAGCATGTCTCACTTTATATGAAATCCTCCCAGATAGGGGTACCACCACTTTCACAGCTGTGCTTTCATAAGGGCCAGCTGTAGGATAAAAAACTAACTCATGAAAACATTAATCTAGGTGAACCATACACCTTTTGCCATATGATCTTTATCGTGTTATCCAATTCAAGTGGAACTGAAGAAGCCTGAAAATGAAAGGTTTAATCTTAATCGTTACCTGATTCCTAAAAAACATTTCTTTTGCACGCAGTTTTCCATTTCCTATCTCAAACAGCTGAATCAGCCAACTACAAAACATAAGTGTCTCTGGGTTCTCCATTTTATTTCACTCAGCAAATTAAAGGATGGTCAACAATGATAAGTCCACATGTACTTCGGCCAAGCATGGAGCAAAAAGGCTTAGAGATGGAAAAGTGGTATGATGTTTCACATGTGTAGTAATTAGGCAATTGAATAGACCAAGAGATGTCCCCTTAATCTACATTTCTATATATCACCCTTTGAGGGAATTATTTTTTAAGTGTTCAGCAGAGCCAAAGGGAATGCATAAAATGGTTAAGCAAGACCCACATTTTCTAATCTATTTTATACCTTTTGGGAAATCTAAAAATGTGTGACATTACTGTACATTTTTAGAATAGAAAAATAGGGCATGCTAGCGTCCTTAAAAAAAGCATTACTTTACATTGTATTAATTATAGCAGCCTACAAAAACGAAACAAAGCACTATCTGCAGCCCCATAAGTACAGATATGTACATATTAAACATTCAGGAATATCACCTTTAAACAGAAAAATCAGTCTCCATAATTTTCTGATATTTGAGATCTGTCACAAGTCCCTTATGCTGTTTATATCTGCTATGACAATAAATTAGCAGAAGATGAAATTTAATAAGTTTAGTGGTCAGCACTGCTGCCTCACAGCACCAGAGTTATGAGATCAAATTCCAGCCTGGGCACCATTTGAGAGGAATCTTCATGTTTTTCCTGTGCCTCTAGCATTTTTTACTTCAGTTGTCCTCCTACATTACAAACGTGCAGAAAACAAGTATGGGCGTACAGGGTTGGTGCCCACCTTGCACCTAGTGTGGCTGGGATAGGCACTGGCTTTTACAATCTTGAAAAGGATAAGCTGAATTAAAAAAATAAATGGATTGACAGACAGATGGACAATAATTTGGTATAAGCAAAGAAAACACAAGTAACAAAATTAAATATACATAATAAGTATAAAAAAACGAGCATTATATCAAATTACATTAAATTTTACAGTTAGACTGAGTTAAGTTATCAAGTAAGTTTCTCTGTGGACACGAAGGAAACTGCATAAGGGCATTTGACCCACTCTTATGTCCGCCTGTATGCCTGTGGTATAAAAACATTGTCAAACCTATATAAATATATGTTTCCTATCACCAGGAAAGACTGCAATGAACCTACACCATTTTCCAATGTGCTTAATAACTCTTTGGTTAAAGACCACTTATTTAATGAAACTCCTCAATTCAATTGTTGGGTTGTGGGAAGCTAAAATCTATCCAGGCAGAAGTAAGCAGAAGTCAGTTGATAAAAACCTGAATTTCTATACTGTATATATCTAAATATCTCAACTAGGCCTAGGAAAGTTAATCCATTAATTTTTGTGATATGGCCAGTTAAATGAGTTAAAAAATATTGTTGCACCCAGTGCAGGCAACAAGGTGATCACCTCATACTGGTGTTCATTTTCTTGATTTATACATAGCAACATAGATGCAGGGGAGTGGGAGGGAATGGGAGACAAGGGGGAGATGTTTTGGGTTATGGCAGTCCTGATGCAATGCTAGAGAAAATTCACAAAGACAAAAATTGTGCTTTTTTTTTTCATTTCACGTTTCTGTAAGAAGAATCAATGTCATACCACCTAAGTGCAAAATAAGTTATCTTTGAGTGATACTAAAACCAAAATAAGTCTCTAGTTCCTCTGTAAACTTGTCAGTCTGTCAGGTAGCCTACAATGCTGACTGCCCTAATATAATGACAAAATTCTACGAAACAAAAATATAATGTTTATCCCTACCCATTATTCCAGTTTGCAATATCTTCACTAATCTATTCAAAGAACACAACATAACCACCTAAGTAATGCACGGTGTCAGTTTTTAGGCAAGACAACTGCTACAGAGAACTTTTTGCGTTCCAAAAGAACAGGTGTACAGCAGTGTCTTCCAAACTTTTTTCTGTGGTAGCACACTTTTTTTGTAACTCAAAAAATCCCAAGGCACACCACAATTCTACCAACTACAAAAGCATTAAATGTAATACACAACCTAAACTGTCGGAAGGGTCTTGACTACCAGAAACGCCATAAAAAAAATCAGTTTGGAGATTGGCGCTTACAGACACACCAATTAGGGCACTCATATGCTCACTGTGTCTCAGTTCTGTGAGAGTCACTGGCAAACACGCAATGTTATAATACATTGGCCTTCTTTTTAACTGACATTTTAGGAAGGCATTTACATTCAGGTTGTACTTGCTTAAGCCATATTTTGTTAAAAGTTCAGGTTTTAAGGTCATTGTTTAAGTTTTAGCCATGCCATTATTTTTTTTATTTCTTTGGTGTTGATTCTACATTATTTTTGTGATTCAGTGTGCATTTACTTCATGATTTAAGTACTTATTTTATGATTACATGTTTTAATGTTAGATGTGATTAATCACAATTAATTACATACAAAGATACGATTAATTAGTTAATTTTTCCGATTCCCAGCCCTAATCTAAATATATACAACATGATGTTTTATTTTAAGTGCAATGTATCATCAGTGTCATGTGTAAGGACCAAGTCTTTAGAGTCCTGATGCTCCCTGATTTGTTGTATGGTTGCGAGACATGGACTCTACATATTGACCTGAGACAAAGACTGCATTCCTTTGGTACTGAAGAATCCTTGTGTACCGCTGGTTTGACTTTGTGTTGAATGAGTGGTTTCTCACTGAATCCCAAATAAGGCACATTACCTATATTGTGAGGGAGTGTAATGCAATCACGGCAGTGTCAGTTACGGCACTATGGTCATGTGTTGCGATTCCCCAATGGTGATCCAGCTGGCAGGATCCTCATTGTTAAGGAACAGAGTGTCTGGACCAGGCCAAGGGGATGCCCGCGTAACACCTGGCTGTGGCAGATAGATGGTAATTTCCGGAAGGTGG
>JANRMT010062814.1:72032520-72065898 GCA_026402145.1 Polypterus bichir lapradei
TTCGACGTGTGATGGGTGCAGCAACACACTGTACCAGTGCATGCTCCGCAACCTGACCTGACCTGACTGTATCATTGAATACAATAAAAAGTGCTTTATAAAACATGCAATTAAATACAGCTTCTTTCTTGGAAAATAAAATTCCATAAGAATGAGCATAGTGCTAAGGTGTTGTACAATGTTAGCCATTATGAATATAGTGAGAAGTGCAGCAAAATTACAGCTTTTATTGGATAACTAAAAAGATTACAATATGCAAGCTTTCAAGTCAACTCAGGCCCCTCGAGTTGCCTTTATTGTGAGGGAGTGTCATGCAGTCACGGCAGTGTCAGTTACGGCACTATGGTCATGTGTTGCGATTCCCCAATTGTGATCCAGCTGGCAGGATCCTCATTGTTATGGAACAGAGTGTCTGGACCAGGCCAAGGGGATGCCTGCGTAACACCAGGCTGTGGCAGATAGATGGTAATTTCCGGAAGGTGGGACTGGAATGCGTGTCTCCCTGTGGAATTGGTAACCAGGACCCTGAACTGTTTCAACGTGTGATGGGTGCAGCAACACACTGTACCAGTGCATGCTCCACAGCCTTACCTGACCTGACTGTATCATTGAATACAATAAAAAGTGCTTTATAAAACATGCAATTAAATATAGCTTCTTTCTTGGAAAATAAAATTCCATAAGATTGAGCATAGTGCTAAGGTGTTGTACAATGTTAGCCATTATAAATATAGTGAAGTGCAGCAAAATTACACCTTTATTGGATAACTAAAAAGATTACAATATGCAAGCTTTCAAGGAAACTCAGGCCCCTCGAGTTGCCTCGAAAGCCTGTATATTGTAGTCTTTTTAGTTCCATTCCTGCTGCTAGACTACATTCCTAGGGTACATTCAGACTGGAGGAAAGCAGGAGTGGAGGGTGATGGGGGCATGTTTGTCAAAAGTAACCAACAGCTCTGCAGTGTCCTTTGAAACAACAGCAGTAAAAGTAGTCTGGACTGCCACCACCTCACTCTCCCAACTAAAATAAAAAACATGTACTTCCAACTTCAACAGGGGCTTATAGAACATGTGTGTATGTCTAGAAAATTAAAGGGGTGAAAGAAACAGAGACTTTACTGATTAACTGTGGCCAGGAGGCTTAAACTTCACATTTTTTCTTTACTTATGTAAACTGATTAACTGTGGCCAGGAGGCTTAAACTTCACATTTTTTCTTTACTTATGTAAACCATGTACTGCTGATGTTCTACTGCCTTATTCATTGACAGAAGGTAAAAGATCACATCCTCCAAATGTCCAAAAAACATTCTTTGTTGTTTCCTCAGCAGTCCTGTGCCTCCCTTCTACCCCATCAGGCAACAAAACAAACTGTCTGAAACAAATCTATACAATTGCTTGACTTTTCTTTAAAACAAGGGAGACTGGCAAACCCAAGTGAAATACTGAAGTTCATTCGAGAGCTAACGTCTAAATGTGTAGATGCCTCTGCCTACCAGGGATTGTGTTTCCTTACGTTTCCCTCAAGGAATATTGATGGCTCATTTCCCACCCTTCTAAATCTCTCACAAATACACACACACAGAAACATGCGTGTGTCCTCTGACTGCCTTTGTTTGTGCATAGGTACTTCCAGTTGCCCCCCAGCTCTGCGTCCTATTGCCTTCCTTTCTCTCCCAGTTGTAAACAACAAATGCTGTGTTAAGCAGAAAATTCAGATTACAACCAGCAATAATACAAGACTAAAAAGCATCAAATTAACAGTCCTCTGACTACTTGTGATTAACACACATCTTCTTCAAACCATCAAAGGGGCCAACAATGATGCCCTTTCACTATACACAAGATTGGTAACATTGATATAATGAAAAAAAATTGCAGTCATTTTTTTAAGTAAGACTGTCATCACAAATAACAATACTGTACTAGCTCCCTCTAAGAAGGCATGCCCTTGCTGGCGGCAAAAGGTCCAAACATTTAATACTTATTTTATATAGTGTTTTTCCAAAATGCTACTTTATTCTTTTATTCTACAATGCTTTAGTGTATTGACCCACAGAGGACTTTAACCCATAACATTTCCAGTTCAACCCCCTGGCTCTATCCTACTGTGTGGCACAGTGCAACGTATTGATCACACCTGTGCTCTAAATAGAATTAAAAAAACAAGACCTAAATGTACCACAAATATCCAGTCATCAAACTCTTTTCACTGGAGTTTGCTAGAGAGATGTAGCAGATAACAAAGCCTGGTTGTTTGACTTTAAAGTCTAACAAAAGAGTGCTCCTTTCTATATACTTCCAAGAGTAGATACTTCAAAACATATGCATTGTTTTTATTAAAGGTGCTACATAAAACAGAATGATTTGAGTTTCTATGAGTTAAGCAATATTTTCTATATTATACAGAGTAAACCAGTCTATGCACGCATTATTTACTCCACATTTTGGGTTTTTTTAGAACCATCCAGTCTAAAGTACCAGACTAAGAAGGTACCTTCCATCAACTCATTCATGTCTACCTTGTCTTAGAGAAATTTGGGAGACAGAATAATTTCATTTTTGACAATTGTATGCCATATTTTAATATTCCTTTAAAACACTGCCTATAAAATTAAAATTCCTGTATTGCTCAGAAGCCCCCCACCCCCAAAACAAAGAAAGACACACACACACACACAGTATCTCCAGGGCCTGCTCTCACACATGACTGCTGATAATTTGACCAGACATCTGTGTCCCCTATAAGCCTCATTAAGGATCAAGGCTGAAACAGGTTCTGTCTGTTTATTTTCTTCAAGCAAACTGACTTGCCTTTGTTCATACATTTTCCAGTGGCTACAGTGGCATTCTTTTCAGAGTATGGCATAAAAACCTTATGAGTACACACTATGTTTTTATTGTAGGATCACTTTTGCTGAGCTTTGAAATTCATACTCTAGTGTATTTAAAAAAACAGACAGAGCAAGTTTTGCAAAACCTAACTATAACCCGCTGTATACAGGGTGCCTCCCTGACTACATCAACAAATACTCAGACATTATGGCCCCAGTTCTTGTAGACATGGATGGTAGAGATCAAATTATTTTCAAAATATACACTAAAAGTTATTTTCCAAGTGGCAGGAATATTACTTCAGCATACTCTACTGTCAAATGCAGTACTGTGATGAATGAGCCGTGAGATATGAATAACGCCCAAATCAGACTCAGAAATGGGGCAGTCTAAACTGATACAAGTTGATCAATCTCTATTTATCATTGCTCACTCACTGTAAACACCCAGAAAAGGCATACTTTACACAAACATCAACCGTGCAATACAAAGTAACCAGGATGACAAACGATAACATGGAATCTGCCACTCTCCTATACACAGACACAGCAGTCAGGCAGGGTCATTGCCTAGTAGTACTGCGGCCCTGCGCAATTATAATGTTCCTTGTATCACCCATCGACGGCAGACGCTTATAGCATGTCCACGATCTTTTCAGATTCGTTTTTATGACAAACTGCTATAGCGCTGGGAGACTGCGGTTGCTTTGGGACGCTCTTCCGCCTGTCGTCCCGTTGGGTGGAATCCCACAAGAGTTTAGAAACTCACTCACACCAGCCATGATTCTTTTCAAAGGTAAAGTGCAGGTTAATTTGTTTTATGTATTTTTACTTTATATTTTGTATTAATCATTTTTATATGAATAGTTTTGTGTTGTGGAACGAATCATCTGAGTTTCCATTATTTCTTATGGGGAAATTCACTTTGATATAAGAGTGCTTTGGGCTGCAAGCACGTTTCCGGAACGAATTATGCTCACAAAGCGAGGTTCCACTATATGCTCAAAGCCATGTAATCAAATTCAAAGGAATGAGAGGCCAGATCCTATCTTGGGATTATTGGGCGCAAGTAAAGAAACAACCCTGAATGGGATACCAGTCCACCATAGAGCCTATTCAAGCACATACTCTTTTCAAAATAAGTAAAGAAAATTCAATAAAACTTTAATCACTTCTCTATTGTGGTTATCTAGCAGCACAAATTCACAGTCAGATAGGTGTAACATTTTCAAGCCTGAATTGAGTTCAGGATTGGAGGTGCCAAAGATGATTCTGATAGACACATCTGACTCACTGTGTGACATTGAGCAAGTTTTCAACAGTTTCTACAATAAAGCAGCAACAGACTACAAAAGTAAACTATTACTGCTGCTATAATTCTGACTCAGACCGAAAACTAATTACTTGACAACTAAGCTGGTTCAACTACACTGGAATACTGTCAGAAAAAAACACCATCAATAATTCTTTGCTGTTAACTCACAAATGCTCCCCAATATCGATTTGCACTCCTTAACTTAGGACCAACCCATAAAATTACTAAGACTTGCTACTTATGAGCTTCTTCTTCCCAGAAACTACTGCTATAAAATTCTTGAACATTCTGCACTATGGAACTCTCAGTGGAGACTTTTTGGAAAGGGTCTACCAATTGAAATAGTTAAACCATGCCTCAACACCTAACTCTTCATTCTAGTTTTCTTGAAATGCTCCTCCAGCATGGACATGAAAAAATGTTTCCTATACTACAACTCCTCTGTTTCCACAGTGCAGCATTGTCTACTATCCCCTTCCAAGATCTTTACAGCATGTTAAGAATGTTGTCTTCTCTTTAGGAAGGTTTTTCAATTTGATATTATATTGTAATTTTATTTGCACAGTTAAATGCCTTGTTATGGTACATGCTGTCAAAGATATTTTACATATAGTGCAGCTAATTGATCGAACATACATCTCCAACTATATAAAAATGCAGGCAAACAATTACAATACAGTGAAAACACTGTACTTGAAAAGTACCAAATATTAAAAAAATACAAATAAAAAATGCATTGACTTAACATACCTATAACTGCATAAAAATAAATGCAAACAACTGCACCACTGCACAGTGTTGTACTGAAAAAGCACCAACTATTTAAAAGAAATACAGATAAAGGTATTGCATGGTTGATTGTTTAATGCCATCTGGCAAGGTTCTGGCTCCACTTCTCAAGCTAGAATAGAACAAATGAAACTATATACTGGACTAGAGATATTAAACATTAATATAAATTCAAATCATTATACTTTAATCACACACACATCTACAAATGTGAGTTTTACTGCATCCTGGACCTAACTAAAGAACTACAAAATTAATATCCCATAAGGCAGTGACCTCTGGTGGACTTTAATTATCTGACAATTATATTCTTGGAGGTTATGAATTCAGCTCTAGAAAACAGCTTCATAAGCTTTATGGAAATCCTGGAAAGGTAGACACGGACATTTACACTTAAACACACACACACACTCACGCACGCATGCATCTCAAACTTCTACCACAGTCTCATCCATCTTGCAGTTAAGCTAGTTATTAGTTCCACTATCCCTTTCATCCAGCCATTGTTTTCCTAGTCTATATAATCACACACACACGCACGCATGTACGCATCTCAAACTTCTACCACAGTCTCATCCATCTTGTAGTTCAGCTAGTTATTAGTTCCACTATCCCTTTCATCCAGCCATTGTTTTCCTAGTCTATATAATCCAGCCTCAAGCTTGCTGTGTTGATACTTTCATGTATCATGTTGAATATTTTTTGCTATAAATTATCAGCAAATAAAAAAAATCACAACAAAACATTTACAATGTCAATGAAAATTCAAAAGCAACCTATTACATATGAAATTAGTAAAGCAAGATATCTGAATTTATAGTTTAATAATTTGTACTAGAATACCTGAAGAGTCTCATATTTATGTGCTATTTAAGATTCATCCAGTAGCCAAAGTTTAAAAATGCATATTAGACAAACAAAATCAAGCCCTGGTCTTGTCTATCCATTATTCTGCCTACAACTGTCTGATACTCAGCTTCTTACTTTACAAACAACAACAACAACAACATTTATTTAAATAGCACATTTTCATATAAAAAAAATGTAGCTCAAAGTGCTTTACAAAATGAAGAATAGAAAAATAGAAGACACAATAAAAAATAAACATAAGTCAACATTAATTAACATAGAATAAGTAAGGTCCGATGGCCAGGGTGGACAGAAAAAACAAAAAAAAAAACTTCCAGAGGCTGGAGAAAAAAATAAATAAAATCTGTAGGGATTCCAGACCAAGAGACCGCCCAGTCCCCTCTGGGCATTCTACCTAACATAAATCAAAAAGTCCTCTTTGTATTTAGGGTTTTCATGGAAGGACTTGATGATGATGGTCACGTAGACTTCTGGCTTTCAGTCCATTCAGTCCAATCCTGAATGACACAGGCAACCAGTGTAGTGACATCAAAACTGGAGAAATGTGCTCGGATTTTCTTTTCCTAGTTAGGATTCTAGCAGCTGCATTCTGCACTCGTTGCAAGTGATTTATGTCTTTTTTGGGTAGTCCTGAGAGGAGTGTGTTACAGTAATCTAGTCGACTGAAAACAAAAGCGTGAATTAATTTCTCAGCATCTTTCAATGATATAAGAGGTCTAACTTTTGCTATGTTTCTTAAGTGAAAAAATGCTGTCCTAGTGGTCTGATGAATATGCGATTTAAAATTCAGATTACAGTCAACAGTTACCCCTAAGTTTTTTACTTCTGTCTTAACTTTTAATCCTAATGCATCAAGTTTATTTCTGATAACCTCATTGAATCCATTATTGCCAATTACTAAAATTTCAGTTTTCTCTTTATTTAGTTTGAGAAAATTACTATTCATCCATTCAGAAATACCAGTAAGACATTGTGTTAGTGAATCGAGAGAGTCGGAGTCATCAGGTGCTATTGATAAGTACAGCTGTGTGTCATCAGCATAGCTGTGGTAGCTCACATTGTAACCTGAGATAATCTGACCTAACGGAAGCATATAGATTGAGAACAGCAGCGGACCCAGGATAGAGCCTTGTGGAACACCATATCGGATATCATGTGTCTTTGAGATGTGATTACCACAACTCACAAAGAATTTTCTACCTGCCAGGTAGGAATCAAACCAGTTTAAGACCCTGCCAGAGAAGCTCACCCATTGACTAAGGCCATTTCTAAGAATATTGTGATCAATGGTGTCAAATGCGGCACTCAGATCTAAGAGGATGAGAACAGATAAATGGCCTCTGTCTGCATTCACCCGCAAATCATTTACTACTTTAACGAGTGCAGTTTCTGTGTTGTGATTTGTTCTGAAACCTGACTGAAATTTATCAAGAATAGCATGTTTATTGAGGTGGTCATTTAACTGCATAATGACTGCCTTCTCTAGAATTTTACTTAAGAAGGGCAGGTTAGAGATGGGTCTAAAATTTTCAAAGGCAGAGGGGTCAAGATTATTTTTCTTGAGCAGGGGTTTAACTACAGCAGTCTTAAGACAGTCTGGGAAGACCCCCGTATCTAATGACAAATTAACTATGTCAAGAATATTGTCAATTAGCACGCCTGATACTTCTTTGAAAAACCTTGTTGGTATTGGGTCAAGGACGCATGTGGAGGGTTTCAGTTGAGAGATTATACTATGTAATTCAGGTAAATCTATCCTGGTGAAAGCATTTAATTTGTTTATAATGGAGTACCGGGGCTTTGGAGGTTCTGCAGTGTTGGGGAGATATACTATGTTATCTCTAATATCATTAATTTTTTGATTGAAGAATACAGCAATGTTCTCACAGGTTTCACTGGAAGTATTCTGGGGGCATTCCTTTGTGTGACCTGGGTTTAACAGACGATCAATTGTAGAAAATAAGACTCTAGGATTACTAGCATTGTTATTTATAATCTTAGAGAAATAGCAGCGCCTCTCAAGACGGACTGTTTTATTGTATTCTGTTATTTTAACCTTCAATATCTCATAATGGATAGTTAGTTTAGTTTTCCTCCATTTACACTCAGCTCTACGACATGTTCTTTTTAAATCAGACACTCTTTGGGTCTTCCATGGAATAACAATACTAGAAGATTTTTTAACTGTCTTTTCAGGTGCAACTATGTCAACAGCAGCTCTTACTTTAGAATTAAAGTTTTCCACTTTACTATTTACATTATCCTCGCTATTATAGTTGGCACTATAAACGGACTGATTGCTTAGAATGTTTGTAAGTTTTAAAGCTGCTGATGAGTCAAAGAAGCGTTTTTTAACAAAATGCTTCTCATGAGTGTTTTCTATCTTTATTTCTATATTACTGTAAATAGTAGAAGGATATTATAGATAGATTGGTCTGATAGACCAATATCAATGACCTGTAAACAAATACATGTATACGTTTTAAAAGTTCTCACCTTCGACCTTTAAAGAAAAAAGAACTGATGTAATTTAGGGCAGCACAGTGGTGCAGTAGCTAGTACTATTCCAGAGTTCTGTATCTAAATCTTTTACCTAGTCGCTGCCTATGTGGAATATGTGTATTGTTTGCACGCGTGGGATTTTTCTCAGAGTACTCCAACTTTCCTTTCACAGTCTAAAAACCTACAAGTTTGACTAACTGACAATTCTACAAGTGTGTATGAGTGATTAAATGGACTCTGCAAAGGGAATGGTTTGGCCCCAATTTGTGTCCAATACGGTCAGGGTATGTTGTAGGACTGCATGACCTAATTTGTATTAAGTGGATTTGAAAAATATCATGTTATATTGCAATGTTATTTAATTAAATTTACATGTACCAGTTGAAGTGTTCAGAATAATAAATATTATAAAAAAAATAAGTATTTCTGTTAAATTATCTCAGTCAACATCATTTGTGGCCCTTACATGTTTCTATGGTTTTGCCTCTGAAATGTATCATGTTCAATGTTACATGAGGTTCAAACTGGAATTTAAAAAAATAGGAAGCTGGGGTAAAAGGGAATACAAAAAATATCTGACCATGGTCTTCCTTTGTTTGCCATGTCTCCAGCTGCCAATCAAGGCTGCTGTTCTTTGGCAACCATAATTACACCATACCTAACTGCTTATCCAGTTCAGGTTCAATGGTAGGCAATTTACACGTTATCAATGTTAGGGGACCTACAAGTTTCCAAGGATTGTTGTGAGACAAAACAAAACTAGAAGTTAATAAATGCAGATGTAATCATAGTGAGGACAAGCATAGAGTTAGAACCAGATGATCATAAATGAAAAGCAATCAAAAAAACGAGAACAAAATGAAAATGAAAAGTGAGGGCCAAAAAGATAGTCATAACCAAAAATAAAACCTGACACTTAGCTTTATTATCAAGTAGGCCCTAAGTACACTGGAATCTTTAGACACTGTTATTATCCAGCAAGTAATATTGTAAACTGAGGCCGCCATCATTTTTGTGTTGTTACTTCCTACCTACTTACTACTTCCTATTACAGAAGAAAAGAATAATACAAACAGTAATCTGGGGTGTTGCGCTGTATGAAGCAAATACATGCACAATAAGAAAAGGGGATAAAAATAGACTGGAAGCATTTGAACTGTGGCTATGGCAAACGATGGGAAAGATCAGTCGGCTGGAGAAATTATCTAATGAAGAAGTGCTGAAAAGGAATGGTGAAGAAAGCTTGAAACAGTGATAAGATGGCAACAATAATGGATGGGACACGTACTAAGAGGAGGTGGATTGTTGAAAATGGTGCTGGAGGGTAAACTAAAGGGAAAAAAATCAAGAGGAAGACCGAGGGATCTACATGAAAGGCTGTAAATCATACCAAGAAATAAAAAGAAGAGCAGAAAGACAGAGTACAACGGAGGAACCTGCAAATGAAAGACCTGTCTTATGGCAGATAACTAAAGAAGAACAAGACAACATCATCACCATAGCAATGATTGTGGTCACGTGACACATTCAAATGCATCACGTAATTAGAGAAAAACAAGACAGGGATAAAACAGAGCTTTGTCGAAACCAACTCAAAACAAACTTCACAAAAAGAATTTTCATGATTGAAAATCAGCCAAAATGAACTTATAGAATGCATTACTTACCACAATCACTATGCCTTCAATCAGATTCATGTCACTGAATCATCCATCACTAAGTCTACCCTATATTGACTTGTTGCTCAAAATGTCATTAATCTTTGTCGCTTTTAGAACTGTTTCACAAAGATTTTGTTTTGTGTGTTTGATGGTTTTATAACCTGACTCTTTTCACAACAGGCCCTGGTTCATCTTATGCACTGACATTAGCCTTTTGTTCGTTAGAATATTAGAAAGACTTAGACGAGAACAGGCCATTCAGTCCAAAAGAGCTTGCCAATCCAATCCACTTAATTTCTCAAAAATAACATCAAGTCTAGTTTTGAAAGTCCCTAAAGTCCTATTGTCTTACCACACTACTTGGTAATTTATTCCATGCGTCTATAGTTCTCTGTGTGAAGAAAAACTTGAAAGTGTTTGTATGAAATCTACCCTTAACAAGTTTCTCCAACTGTGTCCCCATGCTTTTGACGAACTCATTTTAAAGTAACTGTCTTGATCAATTCTACTAATTCCCTTCATAATTTTAAACACGTCTTTAACTCCTTTTTCTTAACACTAGAATCCCTGAAGCCTACAAAAAAACTTGTAATGCCAAGCCACCTTAAATTCCCTTGTATCTCTTCATCAGCGTCTTTTGTTCTGCAAATATGTCAATCAGCACCGGCAACAGGCAGCCTGCTATGCCATCCCCCACCACCAAAGCTATACCTAAGGCACTTGTGTGGTTTAAAGTGCTAGAGGTTTACCAGCTGTGTGTGTGTGTGTCATTCATGGGGCACTGTTGTGGTTAGGGACTGTGTATATGTGTATATCTATGTATGTGTGTGATAATCCTAAGGTGCGACAGTAGATCAACCTGGTAACGAATCTGATGATTACACTTACCCCTAGGTAAAGGGTAAGTACAGGAATATACCATGATCATACACAGACAATACAGTTTAGTATAATCATAACAGAATTTTCTTAAGAAATTAATACAGGCCCAACAGCTCTGGGTTCCAGCAAGAAAGACTGATAAAGATGACTGGACTGCTTTTTTTTATTGGATTTAAAAAATTATATTAGCCCACTGATCTCACCAGCTAATGACCCACTGACAGGAAGACATCATGTTTTCTTGTATGAATAGCTTTTCATTGACAGGTAGCCCCATGTAATGCATACAAGCTGTCCCTCTTGATGGATGCTGTCTCCGACTAGCTTATAATAAGCTAGATAACATACAGTACACATGGGTCAAGATTTTGACAGGTATTACAGTTTGTAGCACCCTTCTATCTGTTAACCAGCTTAGAAAAGTAGCCTAAAATTTGCTGTCAAGCACTCAACATGCCTCTTACAAACCCAATTATGTCATGTCTCCAACAGTCTTGTACCCTGAAGAGCATAAACCTTCCCTCATATTTGAATTCAGAAGCCACCCTCCGATCTGTATCAGCAGACGTCTCCAGGCAGCCTTCATCATAGTAATGAAAGAAAAATCTTTCATGGCAACAGCTTCTGCCCTAATCACTGGCTTTGAGAGGAGAGGATGGGCTTGGGAGGCTACTATTTCATTGTTTTTGCAATTTCTTCATTATTATGTGCTTTGCAACAAGAAATTATTTTGATCTATTGAGGTCAGCTAAATATGGCACACATGAAGCCTGTTCTAATTCTTCAAACAATGCATACTGTAATCGGCCCTATTATTTCTGACAATTTTTTGATTTCCACATAAAGTATGCAAGAAATCGGTTTCCAGAGTTACTCAGTGTCTTGCTGTGCCCTCTGACACCCCACACATACACAAGGAGAACATGCAAACTCCACAAAGCTCTGCCAAGGCCAAGTTTTGAATCTGGGGCCCTGGACCTGTAATACAGAAGTTCAAATTCAAAAATTTATGAAAATGTGGAATTGAAAAATAAAATGTTTTACGAAACATCATAAAAACTTTTTCTGTATGCAAAGGATTGTGAAAAAGCAGATATGAGCAAAGTACTGTGACCTAGATCTCCTTCTAAAGCTCAGCTCATGTAAGTAGTAGCAATGAAGTGCTGCTCAAAATATTTAATAGTACAAGGAAACACGTTTATTTCATACTCTTTTCATAGGTACTTTCACTTTTCTTGAAATTTTTTTAAAACAAATATAATGTGATAAGTTTAGCTCTGTTTATAACTTGATTATCCAGTTCAAGGTCACTGGGAACTTAGGTATATTCTGGCAGCATAGGGCATGTGCTACGAACCAACCCTGGACAGGAAACCAGTCTATCGTAGATACATTTACTGTCCATACACATATTCATTCACACTTACTCATGCAAGGACAATTCAATTTGGTCATAATAACAAAAATGTTAACATTTTTAAAAAAAAATTTCAACTCCACACTTTGTGGCTTGTGGTCAAAGAATTTATTTATTTAGAAATTACAATTTTTTAATAGAACTTGAAAAGTGATTTCGATTTTCTATGTTCATCAATCAAAAATTTGAATTTTTTAATAGAACTTGAAAAGTGATTTCAATTTTCTATGTTCATCAATCAAAAAAAAAACACTTGTAAGTCACAGAGTGTGCCAGAATGGACCAAAGAAAAAAATGGTCATGTAGTATGTATTACTGCATGAGTGGGGAAGACTAAGCCGAAACTCTAGTGATGAAATTAAGGATCTGAAATGTTAGATGACTGCTCTTCATATCAGATGTTCTAAGTGCCACCACACAAATGCTTTCTCTCAATATTCAGTACTCTTTTCTCCAACAACAAACAGAGGTGACAGCATGTGTCTTCCCTTCCTGTTTGCTCTCGATACAACAGACTTCCAGTATAATACTAGCGCTTGCCACCTAAAGAAATTCTCAGATGATTCCTCCATTATAGGATGCATTAATAATGAAGATGAGTCAGAGTAAAGGAAGGCTGTGGAGGACCTTGTCTTGTGGTGGAGGGTAAACCACCTTCAACACAATATCAAAGTAGCTTCGCTAACAAGTAAAAAAACATTGGAAATTATCAGTTGCTCAATTTTGATTGATGCATAATCAGTCATAAAGCACACTTTAAAGAGAAGGATGCGGAAGCACTTCTTTGCTCTTTCTGTCAGGTCACCCAGCCATGGCTTCCCAATATTCACAAGCATCGCAGCTAGCCTTAGCAACACTTTGCACTTTAAAAGAACACCTCAGCTGGATTAAGAAGATAAAATGGCAATAGCTAAAAAGCCAAATGAGCTATCTGAGGCAAAGCTTAGAGAATAGATGTTGGTTTAGAATTGTTCAAATTATCTGTTTTCTTCTGCTTTAACTTGTAGTGTTTAATATGCCTGGTTTCTGTGCAAATAAGCAAATAAACATAAATTGAGACTGTAATAAAGTCTATTGTCATCTCACTGAAACTGCCTTGTTTAGTGACACTTGCCGATCACTGAGGTGTCTGAGGTTCTAGAGCATGAGAGATTTAGATATATATCCAGGATCTGTAAGATCCTAACCCAAGTCATAAAAGGTTAATGCAAGCGTAGCGAGAGCTGTAGCAGGTTGAACTGTACTCGTTCAGGTTTTTCTTCAGTGGTACCAAACAGTGAGCAGATGGTGATTTGTGATCCCTGCAGGAGCAGTCCCTGGTCTTTGTTATCTTATTTAGAGGTTTACCCCTTGCAGGGATGGAAGATTGGTAGCAAGACTGGTCAGCATGTACCCTGCCCTTGTTAAGGTATTCAGAGGTTCAGCCTTTTTGCAGTGGGTGAGAGCATCTGTCCAGGAACTGTGGCCACATCCAAAAGAACAGTATACCAAAGTACATGTGCCACAAGGAGGTAGAAGCTCTAGGTAAGTTGTCTAGGGTTCTAGCAGTGAGTTCATTTGGTTCAAAAGAACCACAAGAAACCCCAAATCCTCTTCACTTCTCTTCTGATACATGCATATTGGCACATAGGACCCTCTTTTTAACCATAGTAACGATTTGCATCAGAAAAGTACAGAGAATTTTAAACATTTTTGAGCTGTTAGGAACTTCAACACCAGGAGACAGAAAGAGGGAGCATCTTAGGCCTATTAGCAAAATCCCAGAGACAATTCAATGGTGATCCATCTCAATAGCAATACTGTAGTAAATAACCTAATTGCAAAAAGTAAAATGGAATGCTCCTCATTACCAAGATCATAGTCAGCAAAAGAGAAAGGAAAGTAACATATGCGTCTTGCTTAGGTAAGTAGGTAAACCCATACATCAATGGGTTTAGATTCAAGTCGCAATGTCCCTAGGTGCAAGAATCCTTCTTGTCCACATGTAGCTGTTAGCTAAATAAAAAAAATGTTAAAAAAAAAATTCATTTTACTTTACGTGATCCAAAATTTTCCTGCCATGTTGCCTATACTGCTAGAATAGGTTCTGATCCCTGTGACTCTGAATTGGATTAAGCAGGTTGAATAATAGATGGATCAACTTTAATATTCACTATTATGAGAACAGCATTTTTGAACTAGGTTTAGCACTAGTACCTCACAAAACTTTCATTGTGCTTTGAGCTCCAGCTGAATCACCTAGTGTGTCTAGTCTTACACAGTTCAAATAGGGGAAAAACAGTTTAAATGGCACTAGTACAAGTAGAAATTAGATTCTGCATGATTGTACCATGCCTTGGGCTAGAATCCTGTTTACTGGTAGTTGGTTGGTTCACTGGTAGGTTCATTTAATGCACGTCAAACCTGAAACTGAAATAAGAGCATTAAAAATAAAAAAAATAAAAATCATACGCACACGGATGGGCTATTTTGAGACTCATAATTAGGTAAGGTAGACCAATGATTATGTTTATCACTATTAAATGTAATATCTATTTGCTTCTTTCTTTTTCAAGGGACTGATTTAAAATTTGGCACACAAATACTTCTCAGCAAAAGCATTCCCCTCTTAGTTTTTTGTCAAAGCTCCAAGTGTGCCAGTGAAAGCACCCCAAACCCAAGGCTTCTGGTAAAAGTAGCTTAGTGCTTGACATAAAAGTGTTCTGTAATATAGTCATAAATCAAGGAGATATGAGCAGAGGACCTCTCACAATTTGCTAAGTTCTGAGGCCAGCAATATGGAGCCTGTCCCTCATATTGGCATTGTGTCTGGCAGTAGTTTTAGTAGCAGAATGGGTGGTAGATCTGAAACAACCTCTCAGTAAGACCACTAAGATGTATTGGTCTTGCTCTGGTGTGGACATTCAAAGGCGATCAGACCTTGAACAATTATCTGTTCTGCCCATGTGCTAAAAACCCTGCCTTACTGTCAGAGCATGATAGAGCTTAATCCGCAGTGTCTGTCAATGCTGGTGAATGAAACGCCTGCCTGGTGTAATGCCAGTGGCCCCCTTTCATATGCCTAGTGATAGAAAACTTACCTTAGTGTGGTCGTTGTCTTGATGCAACCTAAGCTTTGGATTAAGACCTTTTTAAAAGAGACTTGGTCAGGCATCTTTCTGTGTTCAGTAAAAGTGCTTGTATGAATTTGAATGTGTTTGGCAAGCTGCAATACCTCACTGTACAAGGTGTTTGCTGGTCAAACTGCTAAACAAAAAATAAAAACAGTGAGTGCTTGTGTATGGAATAAGAAAATAAAAAGCAAGACTCTACTGTGACAGAAGAAAGCACAAGAATATGGTCTATTATCCATTATCTCCAACTGCACCTTAAGGGGAACACTCTAGGACTCAGAAACTTTAAAGAAAATAACAGACTGCAAGTAATGCACCCTTCCTCCTAAAAACTTGGAACTGCCCACTAGCTTATTTTTGGGACGCAAATGCAAGTTCAATCTAATCTTCATAACCTTCAAAACAGTGTTCATTATGTCTCCACTGTTATCTGACTGCCTTGTGAATCCAAAGGTGGGGGTGGATGGTCGAAGATACAACACAGACACTGCTTAGCTGGACTTATTATTTTTGAGAACTGCATCATGTTCTACCATAAGAGTGCTACATTAAACAGCCATACTTACAGTAATTACAAAAACAACAAAACATTTTTGCCTGTGGGGCACCAGGAAATTCCTGCAGCTGATGATACTGATACAGCATTTACTGGCATTAAGAGAGATTCCATGAATGCAGGAAATTAAATTCAGTTCAAACTCTATTTTTTGTTTTTTTAAACACACTGAATTTCTTACAATATTTTATTTAAAAAAATTATCTGCAAAAGTAATCATTTGTGCAGTATGTATTCCTATTACCACTAATAAGAAAGCAATCCGTTACAAGAATAATTGATGTTGTTGGGCTACATGTACAGTATATTAGAGGCAGTAAAAAGCAAACCCCGATTTGATCTTGGCTTTCATCAGCTTGCTTGCTAAGGGATTAATATCAGTTCTCCTCAGTTCCCACTTCATTAACTTTTTACAGTGCCACAATTGCAAGGATATTCTGCTTGCCTTTAGAACAATAAACTGTGCTCTAACACCCCTTAGTGGAGAATCATTAACACTGCTGCCATCTCTCTCTCATTGTATAAAATGAAACACAGATGGAAATATGACAAAACAAGAAACACTACTAGGGTAAACCAGACCAACTACATTGCCCATCTAGGACAAGTGTTTAGTCTGAGGCTTTTACCTTGATGCTTGAATTACAAGGTAAGGAAGCAGCTAAGGTCTTTAATGACATCATTCAGCTATGAGCAGGGCTAAATGTAAATTTTCAAAGAAGGAGGCAACAAAATAATTCCAAGGCCTATTAGATAAAGAAGAGGATTTGCAAGCTGAGATAACAAAAGGTTAAAATGTGGCACACAGTTTAAAAAAACAATGAAAAAGGAAGAATGGTTGTTACAAACTGAATCACAAATTTCAATCCCACATTACCTCAATTTCTGACCCGGAAGTCACTTGAGAATTTAGAATTAGAATTTTCTTGCAATCTGTATTCTGATTTTCGAATTTTAGAAATAAACTGGATACATAAGAATTAAAAGTCAAGACAGAGGTAAAAAGCTTAGGGGTAATTGATAACTGTAATATGAATTTTAAATCGCATATTAATCAGATCACTAGGATAGCATTTTTTCACTTAAGAAACATAGCTAAAGTTAGACCTCTTATATCACTGAAAGATGCTGAGAAATTAGTTCACGCCTTTGTTTTCAGTCGACTAGATTACTGTAACGCACTCTTCTCAGGACTACCCAAAGAAAGACATAAATCGTTTGCAACTAGTGCAGAATGCAGCTGCTAGAATCCTAACTAGGAAAAGAAAATCCGAGCACATTTCTCCAGTTTTGATGTCACTACACTGGTTACCTGTGTCATTCAGGATTGACTTTAAAATTCTGCTTATGGTTTATAAAGCCTTAAATAATCTCGCCCCATCTTATATATCGGAATGTCTGACACCTTATATTCCAAATCGTAACCTCAGATCCTCAAATGAGTATCTCCTTAGAATTCCAAGAACAAAACTTAAAAGTGGTGAGGCTGCCTTCTGCTGTTATGCACCTAAAATCTGGAATAGCCTGCCAATAGGAATTTGCCAGGCTAATACAGTGGAGCACTGCTGAAAACACATTACTTTAACATGGCCTTCTCATAACTTCACTTTAACTTAATCCTGATACTCTGTATGTTCAATTCATTATAATAACTATTCATGGTGGCTCTAAAATCCGTACTGACCCCTACTCTCTCTTCTGTTTCCTTTTCCGGTTTCTTTGTGGTGGCGGCCTGCGCCACCACCACCTACTCAAAGCATCATGATGCTCCAACAATGATGGATGGATTAAAAGCCAGAAGTCTACGTGACCATCATCATCAAGTCCCTCCGTGAGAACCCTAAATCCAAAGAGAACTGTTTCATTTATGTTAGGTAGAATGCCCAGAGGGGACTGGGCAGTCGAATGGTCTGGAATCCCTACAGATTTTATTTTTTTCTCCAGCCGTCTGGAGTTTTTTTTTTTGTTTTTTCTGTCTACTCTGGCCATTGGACCTTACTCTTATTCTATGTTAACTAATGTTGACTTATTTTATTTTCTTACTGTGTCTTTTATTTTTCTATTCTTCATTATGTAAAGCACTTTGAGCTACTTTTTGTATGAAAATGTGCTATATAAATACAGTAAATGTTGTTGTTGTTGTTATTTTGTGATGGTGGATGCTGTAATGGCATTACATAAAGACTGTTGCCAATTTTTATTTGCCAGTTAACCTAAAATACATCTCCTTGGAGAAAATTGGTTTAGATGGAGAAAAGTATGTAAACATGGAGAATATTGCATAAGATCTATAGAGTTCATGCCATGACCATGCCGTGGACAAGCAGGTTTTCAAATTGGATGGAAAGGTGCATGCATGTTAAGCACCTTCTGCTTCGTGCATAAAGAGCATTTAAACCATCTGAAGAGAGATTCTGCTTACTCGGCCTGCCTACCACATTTGAAAATTAATATACAGTAAACACCTTCAAAAATTGTCAACTGCAGGAATTTACAGGTAAACTATCCGATCAAAGCCAAATGTGAATATGACAGATTCAAGAATCCCCTGACAACTCATTTGTGAAGGCCTAACATTTGAAATGCATCGGCAAATTCTGAAGTAAAACATCCCATTCAAGCCAAGGAGTCCAGTTAACACCTCTTATGGCTAGGCATTGTATCTTTTACACAGACTTTTAAAAAAAGTAAAAATGTGGTTGCAAACTTCTTTAGATCTTTCCTGCTTCATTTCTTGCACTACTGTTTCAGTTTCCTATGTATGGTACTATTTATGTGTCACATCTTTGTGATTTAGGTATATTAAGCAACAAATGTATACAACAAAATGTTATGTTCTAGTGCTAGTTCTTAACAACTGTTTTTAATAACAAAAAGATCTTATTCTAACAAATTGTTCAACTTTCTCGACACCTCCCTCCCTTAGACTGCTGAAAAAAAAAACTACTAGGTTATCCTTACATGTGTGAACAGGCAAACTGCACTAAACTTGTCATGACATTTGGCAAAACAAGTTTTACATATAAACGAGGATAATGAAAGGCGCAGATAAATTTTAGAGAGAAAGAATGGCAGACAAGAAATCTACTCCATTGATGAATTATTTGCAGGAGGTTTAACATGCTAAAGAGTCCACCATTTTGATGCCAGTGACAGATATTTGGTGCTACAGAGCTGACTGTTTTAGCCAACAGAAGTCGAGATAAGAGGCTTGCAGACATTGCATTGTCTGAGTGACTAATTGTGCCATGCACTGTGAGGTCAGAACCAATTTGTTAGCAATTTCTTCCATCCACAAAAATAAACATCACCACCCACCTCTTAAAGAAACAAACACTATAGTTATTTGCTTGGAAGTCTGCAGTGAATTAATAAACTTTTTTTATTTATTTAAACAGAGCTTTTAAAAGTGAATAGGAACTGAAAAAGGGATTCTTGTCCTACCCCTTCCACCCACCTTAACATCTTTTGCACTTGTCTGTAGTTTGTGTTTTTTTTTTTCATTTGCACTTTTCTCTGATGAGGTGAGAAGTGGCAGTTTTCCTGTTAGTCACACCTCTGGGAATAGCATATCTCCCCCAGGGTGCTGTGGTTTAATTGGGGGGGGCTGTTCTGAAACTTAGAATTAAATATTCTTTCCCCTCTCAGTTTTCCGACCAATCACTGAATGCCATGGTTTGATGAACTACCACCCTGTGATTTGTCTTCCCCTGGCAAACAGATCTAATGATAGTTAGCCTATGGCTTGTGCCTCTAAATCTGACAAACTAAATCAAGATGACTTTTTAGAATCCTCTCTTTCCAAAAGGAGGAATAGCTCAACTTCTCAGCAATTTTTGCATTCATTGCACTAGCGTAGTGCAATGCAATTACAAAACACTGGACTGCAGTTCTCCTACCTTATTAATAATTCAAATTCTGGTTAAGAGTGTGCTTTCTCAACTGTTTCTAAATTAATACTATCAAATTAAAATAAAATATATACAAGAAGGAAAAGAAAACACAAAATCACAGGTTTAGGCCCTACTAATGACTACCATGTAAACTAGCCATATAAATTATGAAGATCTTTAATTTGGTGTTCACCGCAAAAAGTGATGTATTAATATGCTATCAGCTGACTTATCACATTTTAAACATTTTTATTTGTCCCCATGGGAAAATTTGGCCTTTTTCAGAAGCTATTTAAATAAATAAATACATAAATAGATATATATACATACATATATACACACACACACACATACACTCACTCACTCACTCTGGCCTGAACACACACCAGAATGACTAAAAAGGAAGACATTTTAAAAATAAAGGCTTGGCAGTTACAGTCAGGCATTAAAAAGGAATACTACTGTTAAAGAAGCCACAGTAGCATTCCCCGAGACATTTCTGCTGAATAATTTGCTAGCTAAATACTCTCAGTGTCAAAGTTAGTGTGTCAGAGACAGGATGTGCAGCTTTGTTTTCATTCTCTCCTTTGCTACCACCTCCAGGGGATAGAGAGTGTGTCCTACTGATCTTGCCCTTTTAATTAGCTTGTTGATTCGGTGGGCCTATCATGAAGTGATGTTACCAGCACAGCACTGCACTCCACTACATAGAAAATTGCACTGGCTATTGCACAGTTATAGAAGTTGCAAAAAATAAGAGTACGTTTGTTCATAATAAGTAAATCCATTCACTTATTTAATTTCTAAAAGAAATAAAACAAATTATATCACAAATTTCTGTAGGAAAAAAAATTCAATGCATCTTTTAAAAACAATTTTTTTAAATATACATGTGAGTGCAAATTAAATATGAGAATCATTTCAAATCAGCAAACTACTGTCAGAACCAGGTGTGGGAACCTGTCACTGTAACACATGTATTTGTTAATATGGTCATTCACATTCAAAACCCATTTATTGTACTGCAGGGACATAGGGAGCCAAGGTATATCCAAGATGCATTGAGCACAAGAAGACAGTAATGAACTTTGAATAGAACTTCTGAATTTATTGTCACTCACTCTAGTGGAGTGCTCAAGTATTACATGGAAAAACTACACAAGAACCAACCTGCGATTGGTTTTTCCCTCACAAACAAACCTAGTGACAGTTGTCTTATGGCTTGCATCTCAAAAATGTGACAAACTAAACCAAACTGACGTTTTAGAAACCTCTTTATTTAAAAGGAATAACAGCTCATCTCCTCAACAGATTTCACATTTATTGTAACAGTGTAGTGCAAAGCATTTACAAAACACAAGAGTGCAGAGCAGGAAGTGATAGATGTGTAATGTACTATTACAGCAAGGCAAAGTGACTGAAGGTAATGCCACTCATAGTGTTACCAAATTGCTTTTTAAGGATGTCAGCTTCCTGACATCTGCTAATCATTTGTAAACTCCAGCAGGTCAATGCAGGCATTCTATGGAAACATAAGACATCTTTTCCTAACCTCATATTAAGAAGTGATGTTATGGAATATTTATGTGTACTACAAAGCACTGTATGTGTTTCCAACTCTAACAGAGTCAGGAAATCTAAATCTGTTCAGGCTAGCAAACTCCTATTATGAACACAGAGGGCAGCAAGAAAAAAATTAAAAAATGATGTAGCTCCAGCTTATGCCAGCAGAAAAAGGGTAAATAAAGATAACAGAACATAATTTGTGCATACCCATGCCCTCAAGACAGCTCAGGTATTTAACAAGGCAGTGTGCTTAGTCTGATTCCTTCTAGTTGTACTTTAGCACACCTCACTTTTTAGCAATAGCTCTCAATTATGATGAACAGTGTGAACTTTATATCAAACATATCCAAATACTGAGAAGACCCATTGGATGATGAGGATAAATGACTGCAGTTAAGAGAACGTTTCCACTCAAATCTTACCCATTATTGAATTTCTTTCATGTGAAGTTTTGCTCAGAGTGACACAGTGAACAGAGGAAATACAATTTGAAAAATATAAGACCTTTTGTTTCATGCCACAATGTCAAAACATCTATACAACACAAACTATTTCAACAATGGAGCCATGAATTGACATCATACAACGCCCTAACTTTTCAAGGCCTGTGCTCCTTAAAGGTTTTGGCTTATAAAACAAAACGAACCAGCAGTAACTTGAACCCCCAATATGAAATCAAAGCCTGGTAACAAACTAGTTCATGGGATACAGTCAATTAAATTCTCTGTCAGAAGCCAATGAGTTCAGCTAATGACAACTTTTTACTTAAAAGAAAGATAGCTCATCTTTAATATAAAACAAAGTAAAAATAACAGACTGCTATAATTCATTTCCATACAAAACACCATTTATAAATTGGATAAGGTTAATTTGCACCATATAAAAAGTTACCATTATTAACTAATAAGTATAAATTATTCTCTGAAGTGTTTATATAATTAGAACATTGTATGTTTTTTTAATAAGGGTCATATCACAAAAACAGGCTTTCCAGTCATTTTTGGGAAATAAGTAGAAATAGAAATGAAATACAAATTCATGGTTTATCCATTCATCCTTCTTTGTAACCATTTATCCAGGGCAAGGGTGCGGGAAAGCTGGCGTGGTCAATTTTCATTAGTAAACAAAGTTTAAAATAATACTGCAAAGTGTTGGGTTACATGCATTATTAATTATTCTCATGTACCACATTTACTTTACACACAGAGTGATTGCACGATAATTAGCTCTTCAGCATAAGGAATTTTGAATCCTATGTCCGATCTCTTTCTATGTGGAGTTGCCATATTCTCCTTCTATCATATTTTTGTTTTCTTCGACACAGGCCTTGTTATAGTGCTTGTTGTGAAATATGCTGTATAAAATACACAGTTCCCTCCATAATGTTTGAGACAAAGACACATATTTCCCAGATTTAACCCTCTGCTCCACAATTTAAAATTATAAATCACACAATTCAGACGTGATTAAAGTGCATATTGCAGACTTTTATTTAAAGGTATTTGCATGCATTTTGGTCACACCATGTTGAAATAACACTTTATACACATTGTTCTCCCATTTCAGGGCACCATAATGTTTGTGACAATAGGCATCACAGTTGTTTGTGATTATACAGGTGTGTTTCATTACTTCATTAGTGCAGGTATATGATACCTAGGCTTGCTTCTACCCTATGAAGTCTTTACTTGCCATTGTTCAACAGGAGGACAAGAACTGTGACAATGAAAGTCAAAGAAGCTCTTATGAGGCTGCAAAACAAGAACAATACCATCAGAGACATCGGTAAAACCTTAGGATTACTTAAATCAACTGTCTGGAATATAATTAAGAAGAAAGAATGAACCAGTGAGCTCAGCATTCACAAAGGGACTGGTAAGCCAAGGTAAGACCTCCACTACTGATGACAGAAGAATGCTCACTATAGTAAAGAAAAAGCCCCAAGATCCTGTTCAACAGATCAGAAACAGTCTTTGGGAGGCAGATGTACAGTATATGTGTCAGAGATGACTATCCACAGAAGACTTCATGTACAGAAATAAAGGGGGCACATTGCAATATGCAAACCACTAGTTAGACACAAAAACAGGATGGCCAGGTTACAGTTTCAAAAAAAGTACTTAAAAGCCTGCAGAACTCTGAAAAAAGGTCTTGTGGACAGCTGAGACAAACATGAACTTGCATCAGAGTGATGGCAAGAGCAAAATGGGGAGACGAAAAGGAATTGCCCAAATCCAAAGTATACAACCTCATCTATTAAACATGATTGTGGGGGTGATATAGCTTGGGCATGAATGGCTGCTACAGGTATGGCACACTTCTTTTCATTGATAATGGAACTGCTGATGGCAGCTGCACAATGAATTCTGAGGTGTATAGAAACATCTTATCTGCTCAAGTTCCACTAAATGCCTCCAAACTTATTTCATGGTGGTTTATTCTAGAACAAGGTAAGGATCCCAGACATACTGCTAAGGCAACACAGGAGTTTTTCAAAGCTCAAAAATAGAAAATTATTGAATGGCCAAGCCAGTCCACTGGTTTAAATTCAACTAAGCATGCCTTCCATATACTGAAGGGAAAATATAAGGGGACAAGCCCCTGGAACAAGCAGGAGTTGAAGATGGCTGAATTAGAGGGTTGGCACAGTATCACCAGAGAAGATACTACATCACCTTGTGATGTCTATGAATCACAGGCTTCAAGTAGTCCTTGCATGCAAAGGATAAACAACAAAGTACTAAATATGACTGCTTTATCATACCTGCCATTACTATGTTCCAAACATTATGGTGCCATTAAGCCGGGGACCATGTAGAAAAAGTGTTGTAATTTCTACATGATGTGACCGAAATGTATGCAAGTACTCTTAAATTAAAGTCTGCAATGCACACTTTAATCATGTCTGAATTGATTGATTTGTAGTTTTAAACGGTGGAACAAAGGAGTAAATCAAAAAAAAAAAAAGTGTCTTTGCCCAAAACATTATGGAGGTCACTGCAAGTCATTCAGCTGCTGAACACAATTGTACAGTCAGTTTAAATGCAGTTTTTTGTCTGTTTTAGACACTTCTACATGGTTACAAAGCCCACAAGTGACTTCTGCAAAATTATACGCATGGAAGAACCCACAGAACTCCAGATATCAGTCTTCTGACCATGCCAAACACTCACATGCAGCTCTCACCAAATGCCTGTTTAGCTTTGCTACATCTGCTTTTTGCAAGCTCACAGTTCCTACCACTTTAACCCAAAGAATTCACATCCATTTTGAAAGCTTTTTTTTACATTATGAAGCATCACTACTTACTCTTTATCTGTAGAACTATATTGTATTTTCTAGGTTATCCTAACCTACTGTAAACTGAGCTCATCTGTTCACTTTTTCTGTTCTTTAATTTACTTCTTGTTCTACTGTGCAGAATTTCTTTTCTTTTGAATTACAACATTTAGTGCTGTCATCCTGTACTTCACTGAAAAGAAAAGAAAAAGAACGCTTATGTAAAAAAATGTATAGCTTCAAAGTGCACAAATAGTGGTCGTTCAGCCAATGGGAAACTTTCTTATTCACTGATTCACTTACAACTACCATTCATGTTGCCATTGCAACCAGCCTTTGCTGGAGTTTAAGTTTCAGCAGATCACATCCTCTGCTGTTTGCTCTGATCTTTTAGTCTTTTCCATTCTGTAATTATTTTTCTTCTTTCTATAAAGTATTGAAATACTGAAATGAAATACTCTTAGTTTTCTTTGTAAGCACTTCAGGACTGTCACTTTTCATAAAATGAACCCCATATCGATTACTAACAGTGAACTTATGGGAAGGGGACTCGGCACATAAACCAAAAAACTGCTGCTTAACCCAAAAATGGATTGCTTGTGTTCCATATTTATTAGTAAAATAAATCTGTAAACAACAGTGACCTGGACATACAGTACTGTTTATTATAAAAAAGCTCTATGTAAAATTTGGGTTGTTTTATTTTTGATTTTGAGTTCTATGTGAAGATTGTTGTCTCCATGTTCAAGTAGGTTTATTGTGAGGTAAAGGTGTTAAAAAAAATTCTGCCTTCTTTCAATCTTATGGTCTTATAAAGGAAAAACTTTCCCTGACAAATAACCAATAACAGATTTTACTTTGGGTCATTACATGTCAAATCAACCAATGTTTCATGCACTGCAGATTCAAAAAATTCTGGAAATATTACCAGTTGTACCCATATTAGTCAGGAGACATCCCATAAAATGTTTCCATGATGCAGCCAGTTTACCAAGGTGAGGGAGGTGTCAATTTTATACATTGTTTCTTATAATTCACACAGCAGCAACATTGAACTCAGCAGCTTAGCTCATGTCACATGTGATTTTTCATTTTCAGAAAAAAACCCATTACAGGCCGGATGGCAAAGGGGTGTACGCGCTGCTTCCTTCAACTCCTGTGCCAATTAATTTGTGTAGCTCCACACCCTCCTTCCCATATGGTAAAACAATCTGTGAAAGGCAAGGACAAAATATCACAGTAACATCAAGAGAGGTAAGTAAAATTGTAGCACAGTATACTAGTAAATATCTATGAAAATAAATGAAGACAACACTAACACATGATAAACACATTTGAAAATATACCTCCAGCTCCTGAAAGATTTAATTTCCCCTTACATTATTGCTATCACAATGCTTCCACAGATTGCTACAGTGAATACTGGATAACCAAATTAAAATCTCATAAGTAGAAGTGTACCATGAGTGGACACTCTAAGACAACTTTTTTGAGCAGGCATTTATGGGATATGAGCACTTTGAATTTCCAATGCGGGTGGCGCAGTGGTAGTGCTGCTGCCTCTCAGTAAGGAGACCTGGGTTCGCTTCCCGGGTCCTCCCTGCGTGGAGTTTGCATGTTCTCCCCGTGTCTGCGTGGGTTTCCTCTGGGTGCTCCAGGTTTCCTCCCACAGTCCAAAGACATGAATTGTGCTTGGGGTGTGTGTCCTGCGGTGGGTTGGTGCCCTGCCTGGGATTTGTTCCTGCCTTGCACCCTGTGCTGGCTGGGGTTGGATGATGACTGACTGAATTTCCAATGCATGGAGGAACAGAGAATTCTATGAGAGATATGGTCTCCTTAGAAAGGTGACCCCATAAAACATCTTTGAGGGATTTAAAAACTGATAACTTGACAGAGGAAAAGCCAAGCTTGTGCAGTGGACATTAAAACTTTTTAAACATCATTCATTCCTGACACACACCATATCACTGTATCATAAATGCACCACTTTTCAACGCTTCTCATCTCAAATAGTGTTCTCTGAATCCATTCAAGAAAATGTTAAACACAACTGCAGGCTGATCATCTCAGATCCATGAGTTAATACATATAGTAGCCATTGGGAGACTATTGCTATCAAAACATGGATGTAACATCAGTCTACAACACTGGTTCATTGTATGGCCCCAGGATCACTCAAAGTGCAAATAAAGCACGTAAAAGTATGGAAAACAATTGTTTTCATTTAACTATGAACATTAAATCAACTAAAGAAAACACCCATTAATATATAAACATGCTTAATCTAACTCAGGGTTATGAGAAATTAAATACTGTTCCTGAAGTTTTGGGAACAAAGCATGAACCAATCTTGAATGGGGTGACAGTTCATTGTAAAGGTACTCATTCACACGGTTAGCATATGGGATGAAAACCTGGAAAAAGGCCAGCATGAATATAGAGAGACTACTAAAACTTGTACAGACTTCACAGATTCATATTGAAACAGTTTCAAACCCAGAATTTTGGACCTAGGAAATTGCACAACCTACCTGTCTTTAAATTAAGTCTTCAGAATAAAAAAAACATATATAAAGTACATACAAGAGAGAGGTAATTTGCAGAAAATAAAAAAAGGATAAATTTAGCAGTGCCTTTATGTGTACACACTTACCTTTAAGTGGAAAATATCCTGCAAGAGAAGATGTCAATCCAGAGACAAAAACTGGGAAGCCAATAGATGGTAAACTGCATTAGAATGATGGGTGCCAAATGAGCAGCATTCACATATACCAAACTCCCAACGAGTTAGAAAGTTACAGAGGATTAGGGACTTTTAAGGTGTAGTAATGGATCTAACTGAATTAGAACACTAGAAGAGCTTTATTAAATATCCACTTTGGGTTGGTATTCTTCACTCTAGTTTTTCATTAAAAAAGTGAACTCTCAACGAAACATACAGACCTAGCCCTTTCTGAATTCTTCATTCTCACTGATATATGACTCTATTCTGTCTTTCTGAGTTCGAAGAACTATGGTCCATCTCTCCTTCTTTCACTGTCTCTCTCTTTTACAACTAAAAGATTTGCTAGGGCAGTCGGAGAATGCACCTGATTCTGCGAACAAATATACCATTGTCCCATTGTTGCATAACAAATGTGTAAGGGGACCTCCTTATTAAAGCCTGATTGGTGTATGCTGAATGCTTTTCACAACTTTTTCCAAGAAATATTAATAGCAGTTGCACCACAAACAACTCTGAGAGAAACTGTGTATGTGATGCCTTAGAGCAACTGCAGCCAGTTTTGCTAAAATTCACTGCCTGATTGCACTTCAGTCACAAATGTAGTGACAGCTCGCTTAAAATTTCCAGCGCATGTCTGATTAAGGGAATTGTCAGCTGAAGTAAAATCCCCCAGGGCCAGACCCAAAAACCACTTAGTTACTGTAGATGAGCTTCAAAGATGAACAATGACCAAGAAACTTTACAAAAATACCATTTGCAGACCTGGAAATAGATTGTTGCTCAGGATTGGGCTTTCAGCCAGGGTCTTAGCCTGAATCCTGAATCCTATTTCCTTCACCACTAAATGCCAGTTCCCACCACGTTCCTAGATCCCATTAAATGTTTGTTCTGTTTTGATCAGTGGCAGTCAATGATGCTGAAAATCACTTCTGCTGTACAAATGAACTGTTAGTAAGATCAAGGTGACTGAAGTATCGATAAGTTTGTATGTTATGCAAACCACACAGCAGGCCCTAGTAAGAATCATAAGCCACATCATGTTTGCAAATGAAAATGCACCATGATGATGTGCACCCACTGTGCCAAAAATAAAAGATGACATTCTACATCTGAGGGTGGAGGTGGTTGAATAATGACCATGGCTTCAGTTGACTTGTTGCACTACACCAAGCTGCTAAACTAGTCTAGCCAGAAGTTAGAGACTAAAGCTCAGATGCTGTGATGCAAAAATAAATACATAACCCACAGCTAACAGCTGGAGATGCTAGAATTAGCTTCAAGGGTGTTATGATTCTAGAGCAGTGTTAACTTCGCAATTAGGAGAGCTCTCCCCAACACCATGCACCACCACACAAAATAAGAGAAAGAGTGAAAGAGAAAAACATTGCAGGAAGACACACACACACACACACACACACACACACACACACACAAGCCACAGTACAGAGAAGGGAGAACAGAGATGTACACTATTTAACAGCCAAATAAACTAAACTATCACAGAAGGAATCCACTTGAAAACCCAGTGAAAATTCCACACAGATAAGAAAAGAACTTGGAAAACAGAAAACGGTTTTTATGGGGATTATGATAAAAAAAACAAGGTATTGAACTGGTGACCCAGTATAGCCACCTTAAAAAACACCCCAGTGATGAAACCCAGATACACATTTTACTAAATCCTGATTTTGTGAGAAACCAGGTTTCTTCTGCTACAATGATCAATAACAACACACTGACTCAAAAAGATACTACACTACAAGAATTAAAAAGATGCTATAATGCAAATAAATGGAATTACAGGTTTAAAAATAAACACTCAAAAATGTCAGTTCCTTTTATAGACACTTTTATCCCACATCACTAGTAATAATTCTTTGAATAAGTGGAAACTTAACTTGGACTTTATACAGTATGAAAATTAAGCATTTGCATCATATGGCTTTGCAAGTCACTCTCTTGGATGCATCTCATTGCACACCTAGTAGCCACTTATCAGGTACATCCATCAAGAACATCTCGTTAAAACAAATAGCCTGCTTCTATAAACAGACAATTGCGTGGCTACAAATCAAAGTACACAGCATGTAGACATGGTTAACATGCATACCGGTTGATCCATCAAATCATTACAATAGGCAAGACAAATGATCTAAATTACTCATACTGTGGTACAATTATAGATGTGAAGAATGAAGGTCCCATTCTCCCAGAATCAGCAGTATGTTTGAGTACCATTTGTAAGGGTTTAAAAAAATGTTAAAAAGATAGATCAGAGAAGAGGGGCCAGACTTCACAAACTGAAAAAACTTACATGGCATCTCTCTCTAAAACATCGGACATTGAACCACATGGTAGAAGACCATGTTACTTTCTACTTCTATCAGCTAAGAACAGGAATATAGAGTTACAAAATGCAATTGATCACTAAAACGCTAGACTGCTGAGATGTGGAAAAAATGCCAACTGGTCTGATGAATCTTAATACCTAACAGACCTTGCAAAAAGTCATGTTAGATTTTGGTGTAAAAGGCATGAACCAATGGAAAATTTTCATCCTTGTGTTAATGGTAGAGGTTGATGGTGGTAGTGTTACAGTGTGGGGAATGTTTTTTGACAGATATTTGGCCTCTTCATACCAACTGAGCCTCACCTGAAAGTCATCCCATGTCTAAGAATTGTTGCAGACTATGGACATCATCTTTTTACCACAGTTTATTATTTTTTAAACTAGGGGGCTCCACCCCCTGCTCGCTTCACTCGCCCAGCCCCATGTTTGGTTTACCGGATATACAATATAATACAATTTATTTTTTGTATAGCCCAAAATCACACATGAAGTGCCGCAATGGGCTTTAACAGACCCTGCCTCCTGACAGCCCCCCAGCCTTGACCCTCTAAGAAGACCAGAAAAAACTCCCAAAAAAAACCCTTGCAGGGAAAAATTCAAAGAAACCTTGGGAAAGGCAGTTCAAAGAGAGACCCCTTTTCAGGTAGGTTGGGCGTGCAGTGGGTGTCAAGAAGGGGGTCAATACAACACAGTACATTGAACAGAATAAACCCTCAATACAGTATAAAAATAAAAATTCTAGAAGTACGGAGTAGAATTTCACATGAGATTATATCACATAATATGATTTGGATTTGTTTTAAGTCCTGGAGACCTCATTCATCAAGCTGCCTCCCCCATTTTGCCATTCCACATCTGAAATAGCGCTAAACCGATGAAAGTACCCCTCTTTCCCACGATTCCTGCAATCCTCCATCAGGGATGACTTTACCTTAGGCAGGCAATATACAATTTAAAGAGATTGTAATTTTCTTGTGAATTATTACGTATGCATTATTTTCACTTTTACTTTAAAAACTTTTGTAAAAACCATACTTGTCCTTTATTTCAGGCCCCATGCGTGGTTACATCTCTTTGTTGCCAGACGTATAATGCTGCTCGTGTTGTGAAGGGGAGGTTTGGCTAAATGCACGCTAAGGATATGTCTTTGGATCATTTGCTGTCTTTTTAATTCTTGCGGGCTGCCTCTTCTGCCTGTCGCATGTCGTTGTTTTAAGAGCTGGGAGCACATGATGCTTGTCTGCATAATGCAATCCAACAACTGTTAGGTTTGGTGTCTGTAAACTTCTTTTAAATGATGGCTCACTGTGTGGTCTCGCGTGATGGTGTAAAAACAATAGTTGTTCTTTATTTCCGACCCCAGGTGTGGTTAAATTCTTTTTTGTGCAGGATGAATAACGCTGCTCCCATTGTCCGAGGGGTATTGGGGGGGGGGGGGTTGGGGGGCTGCGAGAATTGCGAGAAGGGCAGCGCAACATTATTTTTAAAGCCTGTACAGCCGCTGATCCTTTTCCTACTTTGTGTCTCTGCTGCTCGCGTTGTGATCGCTTCTCCGTGATCATAAATATACACCTCACCAAATTGTGTTTTCTTTTAAATTAAACTTGTAACAACAACAACAACAACATTTATTTATATAGCACATTTTCATACAAAAAAATGTAGCTCAAAGTGCTTTACAAAATGAAGAATAGAAAAATAGAAGACACAATAAAAAATAAACATAAGTCAACATTAATTAACATAGAATAAGTAAGGTCCGATGGCCAGGGTGGACAGAAAAAACAAAAAAAAAAAAAACTCCAGAGGCTGGAGAAAAAAAATAAAATCTGTAGGGATTCCAGACCAAGAGAACGCCCAGTCCCCTCTGGGCACTACTCTTGTAGTTGCTTTAACTGTTGCAGGTCCACAGATTCTCATACTGTATGTTCCATTATTGTGTAAATCTACGTTTTGTGCATTGAATGATGCGAATGCGAAAATACTTTTCTTCTGCTCTTTTCCTTTTATTTCTGACCTTGCCTTGACCTGCTATTTTTTCAATGACACCGGGTCCTGATTCATTTCCTTTTTTTTTGCGCTAATGCGATCTTTTATTCATCAACATTTTACTTAGAACATATTGTCCTTTATATGCTTTATATGCACTGAGACACCTGTATCGGTGGTGTGTGCTGCTTCCCGTTACACTACTGATTTTTTTTTTGCCCATTCTTTTTCGTCTCGTGGGTCTTTAAAATGTACACTACTGATTTTTTTTTTTTTGCCCATTCTCTTTCGTCTCGCAGGTCTTTAAAATGTCTTTCGAGAACTTCCGAGAAGATCATGTCTCGTCGTCTGGCTTTTACATTCCAGGATTTTCTTTTATATAGAGAGAGATGGATACTGCACCATGCAGGATAATGCACAAATGTGGCAGTGGCTTCTGTTTGCTCTAATGGCCCACACAGTTCTCATATTGCAATCCAGTACAGCCCCTTTGGGATGATGAGGTGGAACAGGAGGTTCAAGGTACCTATATGTGGCCAAACAGGAATTGCGTGATGCTATTGAGTCAGGAAAATATTCCTAAGGAATGTTTAAAATACCTTTTTGAATCCAAGACTTGAAGAATTAAGGCTGTTGTCGAAGCAAAAAGGGGGTTGTAGATACATGTGCACAATGAAGTTGAATGCTCAGGTTATCATCTTGCTTCAAACCACATCATAAAGGAAATGATTGCTGCAGAGGTGCCACCTGCACTTCAAAAAGAAGAGTCTCAATTCACAGAAAAATACTAGTGTAAAAGAAGCGTGTTTGCGCATCTTCCATAGGCTGAGGCTGGGTTCTATACACTCTGAAGACAGAACATGTCCTCAGGAAGCGCTCTACAACCAAGAGATACATTACTAATGGGCATTTATAAATTATTTTGATGATTATTTGAAATCACGTTAGCATGGAATTTTCAAATAATGCACATTTACAATGTGTTCTTTGGGTACTCTGGTCTCACTACCACATACATAAACCGAGAGTGATAAGTTAACTTGAATATTCAGTTGGGAGATAGATGGAAGGCTAGAATGCTTTGGCAGTAATTGATTTACATCATATTTTATTATGATTAATTTTTTTTTTTTTTTACATTTATGTAGATAGATAATGTCACACACGTGCGCATGGGAGGCAGCTAAAGGGCTTGAGTAAGGGCAGTTCTGAATCAGACCAGGATTTGGCAGAGTGCACTGACTCATTTTCTCCCTTTCCTGCAGACCATTCACGGGAGATTCCACCTGGCCCTCTTGACGTCACTTCCGTGTCCAAGCCTATGGAAAAAGACTTTGCCAGCTCCGGCTCCTGTGATGTCACGTCTGGGTTCGAGCCTATGGCTGAAGACCCTTATGAGCCCGACCCCTTTGACCTCACCTCCTATCTTCCCATTTAAAAGCCTCCACCTTTTCCCTATTCCCTCAGTTCTGTTTTGGACTTGGTTTTGTGCACAACAGTGCTATCCATTTACTTGCAATTTGTAGCCAGGAATCAAAATATATGGGTGGCTGCCCCAAACCTTGCTTTGGCTCTTATTGGAGTTTGTGATGATAGATAGATAGATAGATAGATAGATAGATAGATAGATAGATAGAT
>JANRMT010062814.1:72065908-72081536 GCA_026402145.1 Polypterus bichir lapradei
ATAGATAGATAGATAGATAGATAGATAGATAGATAGATAGATAGATAAACAAGAAATGGTTGTCATGTGTAGTAAAAAGTAGCATTTAAAAAAATTACTGAACTGTGTATAAAAAGTAATAAAAACAGCACCAGAGTAATTTATTTCATATCTACTGTGTGAGCAACTATATATAATAGCCTTTGTTATGTGTGTTGTGATAAATTTACTATGGCCTGCTGCAGAATGCTTATTTGTAAGCATCTAGAAACACAGTTTTGCTTCTGAACCCCGTGTTAGTAGCTGCAACCATAGACTACACAGAGCAAAAACACACACTCACATATACAGACTCTGGCTCAATAACACCCAGACAGGTCATCTGACACATAATTACTGATATGGGAACAAAATGATTCAGTAAGAAACCCACAAACATACAGTGACCAAAAACACACACACACGCTAATGTGCACATAAACAAACATGGGGACAAATCACACACAAATGGAAAACAAAATGACAAAAAGAATATACGTGCCCAAAGGCATAAAAATAAGAGGCAGACACAACCAAAGACAGAAAAACTAGCACAATGGGGCAAAACTACTGAAAGAAATTCACTCACACATACAAAAGCTTGTAGACAGAAGCCATCAACCACATAAGCCACAATTGTAGATAGTGGAAGAGAAATGTACAAAAATTAAAGTAAAAATATTATAGTTACTTATAAGAACAATCACAGAAACACCCAAGAGGGAGACATGCATTCATTTCAAAGCCATATAATGTCAGAAAGTCAGGCACTAAGAAAAGCTCCCTAACTAGGTTCCTCAAACACAATTGTTCCATTCAGATCTCAGAAGCACACAGCATTACTTTCTATAATTCACTGCCCTGACAAAACATATACAAGGCCAGCACAAGATACAATCTGTTAAATTCAACCACAAAACTTCAAACCAATAATGTCAATGTCAAAAACAGCAAATTGTGCAGCAAAAGCAATACTCGAATATATCTTTTCTGTGCAGGTCATAAACTGTGAACGGGCTTGTCCAAAAAACCCACGTTGTAGGTTTTAGATTCCCTCTCATAGTGAGCCACAGAGCTTTATTTATTAGTATTCATTAACGAAACAGCTAAAAAACATTCAATTTTAAATGTTGTGCTTACAAGACTGTTGGATGGGGTAGATGCAGACACAACACATAGGACCCTGCCATTGTTGGTCTGCTTTCACTCTTAAAAGATGTTACAAAAAAAGCAATATACCAAACAAAAAAACAATATATAGAAAGGCTCCAGACAGAAGATGAAAGATTCTAAGCCACCTGAGAATGCTAGCTGCCAACAAACAAGAAAATGGGTAAAGGACGGACTATGTGAGCAGTAGCAAAAGTGACAGCCTCATCCTCCACCCACATTTACATCAGCTTTATACCACAAACAAATACGGGAAAACTAAGGATGCCGAGGGCCCCTTTTGAGCATTTTTCCTAATAAACCATTCACAAAAGAGCTATTGCTGTGGGACACACTGCTCTAGGCCTCTTCTGCTTAGTGTAATATCAGGAGTGACAAGACACCACAGAAAGACAGAACACATTTATCGGATACTTATACAGTATCCTGTAAGGACAGCTCACCCAGGCTTGAGTGAGCTGTAGTCTAATAATGCTTCTCAAGTCTTCATCAAGCAGGATGACACGGTGTACCTCTACATGAAAAGACAGGTAACAATAGAAGGATAATAATGGCAACTTACAAGAACCCTGTCTTATTTAGCAAGCAGGAGGGGAGGAAATTTGATTTGGAGATGCAAAGAGAAACAGCAGCATGGTCATATTTAAAGCAAAGGCTTTTTAGATCCACTGGGTCAAACCACCATAACAAAAGAACACAAGGAAGAGTGGGGGAATTTGATGAGCCTGTGGCCCTTTGGGTTTCAACAGGATATAATACTCTACAGTGTCGGAACAAACAGGCAGCCATGGAAATTTCAAATGGGAGACTTTTGTTGGACCTCTGTGGAGCACTGTGTCACATATTCTCTTTAAAAGGAAAGACAGAGAAGGAGTTTGGCTCAGGAATACTGTATACTGTACATAACACCACGAAAGAATTACAACTGGTTTTAAGTTGAAATCTTTTAACAGAAAACATGAAGCCACTCTTCATACTCCAAAAGATTAGATTGATTAACCTTCTTAAGGAAGGTCAAATTAGTAGCTGAAAACAACCTGCTTTCAAGGGCACCTCCACTCAGATATTAACTCATTTTACAGTATATACGACAATCAAAACCAAAGAAGTCACCAATCTTTCCACAAGCTGTTTTAAACTGAGGATGCACTCTCTCGAGTCAGTTTTTCCACTGAAAGGTCACAGGGAATAGAATCCAATTACGGTAGTACGAGATGCATGGTAAAAAGAGAAACTGCACTGGACAGACGTTTATCACATGGAATAATCATGTATACAGTCACATATTCTCATTACTCTGACTAACACTAGACAAATTTAGAGTTGCCAGTTGGGCTAACACGCACATCTTTGAGATGTGACAGAAAATAAGACTACTTGAAGAAATCATACTTTAAAAACATTTAAGACATTCAGAATGCTGCTACAGAACTAAATACAGCACAATGGTAATTAGACATAGATAGATAAGTAGCATATTTATCTAAAATTAGAGGATGCTTACTTAGTCTTATAAATGTTATAAAAATAACTTCCATATTAAAAAAAATAATAACTTAAATATACCACATGGATACAGTAAATGCTTAATATGTTCTGAAATCCCAGAAGCTTTTTAATTCTAACAAAGTGAAATAGCTGCATGCCCAGATACTAATCAAATAATAGAGCAAAATCTATGTCAAACTGAATACATTTAAAAGCGCCTACCTAAACATTATGCTAGGCATCCACAGTCTTTCTCAAAAAAAAAAAAAAAACATGAAAATATTCACTCTTTAGACCAATACTGCTACTAAACAGCAAAGTCAAGGTTTTGGCCCAATATTCTTGCAAACAGAAGACAGAAGAAAGAAAAGACTTTCCTGCTATTATTTCACAAGATCAAATTGGTTTGCTGAAGGTGGACAATTAAGAGCAAGTCCCTGCATCTGAGTGCCCTGAGGTCCTACTGTTCCTAGATGTATAAAAAAAAAACTTTTAACAAAGCTAAGGAGAGCCACTTACATGGTCTAACCAGTTTTACATTGAATATCACACACATTTCTCTCAACAATCAAAACTGCACGCAGAATAATATCCTATTCATGTGTGATATCTTCAAGCATCTGCATCCCTTGGTCAAATGTTCTTTGAAGTCCAGTAACTGGAATAAATCTTTTCATATTTATTAGGGCTGTTAATTTATCCAAAAAACAAGGACTGAATATTCAAATAAAAATAAGAAAATATTCAAATATATTCAAACTTAGGTTAACAATTCAGGGAGTTACGTACATGTTTGTGTTTTGTTATTTGTTTTTTTATACTTTATTATTATCGTAACATGCAGCGGTGGGTACAGTATGTATAAACCCCCAAAAAAAAACAAAAAAAAAATGCCACTACTCGGGCAACTGTTATTTAAATGAAGAAGCCATCAAAATCCCAAGCAACTGCACCCTATTAAAGAGGAGCAACAGCACTGACATTATGTTTTCAGTCTAGTACAGATGACATAGTGTGCAAGTGTGTAGCCTGGACTGAATGAGTATGTCATCTAATATTGCTTAACTGGAAAACTCTTAACCAGACAAGTATAATAAAACTGTAGAATGATACCTTAATTTCTTAAAACAGAAACAGTATTCTATTTTATTCAATCCTTCCCTTTTACTGAGCTATACATGTACTTTGTAACAAAACTTAAAAAAATAAAGAGTTGCAGCAAAATTCCTCAAATTGCAGTTAGTTAATACTCTTTGTAGAAAAGAATTGGTAAGTAGCATGGAAAACAATGGAAAATAAAGTTTGCTACGTGCACTGACACTGGTTCCTGGAATTAAACAGTAAGTTCAGAGAAGACAATTACTAGATACCAGGCACATATATAACATGCCTACAGTGTCACAAGAAAGAATTCAAAGAAAGCCAATATCTGAACATTTTCTGCAATCTTATTGCAACTGAGCTTCCCAATGTAGAAGTAGCCTAACTCACTCAGAGGCCAAAATCCACAGCTTTACCTCTCGTTTGACACAATCACGGACACTAAGCAAACTCCTGTCAATCATGAAGAATCCACGGCATCCACTGAACAGGATCATCTCCAGGCAGAGGAGTAGCTTCAGTGACAGACCTTTTGTCACTGTCTTGCTCCACTGACAGACTGAGGAGATCGTTCCTCCCCCACACTATGTGACTCTTCAATTCCACCCGGGGGAATAAATGCTAACATTATTCAAAGTTATTGTCTGTTTTTACATGCATTTTTATTACTCTTTAATTTAATATTGTTTTTTGTATCAGTATACTACTGCTGGATTATGTGAATTTCCCCTTGGGATTAATAAAGTATCGATCTATCTATCTATCTATCTGTCGATCAGATCTCAAAGCCCATGTGGATTAAACCAACTCTATGTCAAACATCCTTCAGCTTTAACTCAAGTGCAAGCTGATTTACTGAGATGTCCAAATCTTCTTGAATTAGCATCTTAGTGCTGGATTCAATCACAGATCAGAATAATGAAGCTGTAAATTCTACCTAGTCTAGTCTGAATCAAATGCCTGTCAATATCCTGCAACTTAAACTCTTAGAAGACTGATCTAGTGAAATTTCATTATCCTGCTGTGTTAACATTTTGCTGTTTTATCCCACCACATGTCAATATCCTGTAGCGTTAGACCTTTTTATTCTGAACTGGAGAGATTTCTGCATCTTTGATCTAATAAAATATCTGTACCTTGCTTGTTATATCTATGGGCAATAATATTGTACTAATAAAAAGGAAGAAGACGGAGACAGGTTCAAAGTAGTAAATTTTAACACAAATGTTAACACTGAGGTCTACGCTGATTACTTAGATACCAACTCATCTTAAACAGGTAGCAGATCTAGAGAATAATAAAAGTCAAAACTTCACTACTGCCCATAAAAATATCAAGGTGTAAAATATACAGTATGTGTTGCAATCACTATTAAAATAAACACCTAAACCATTAATACACACATTTTTTTGTTTCAACACTGGATGGGAAAACCACCATGACAGAGTTGCTTTGCAAAAACATTTTTAAGCTGAAATTGTCAAGTGTGAATAGACACTATTGACCATTAAAGAGCTCATACCCTGAAACTCAGAAAAATTATCTATGGAATAATTTTCTGAACCTGCTTAATCTAATCTTGGGTTGACAAAGGCCAAAGCATATCACAAAAGCATGGAGTACAAATGCAACAATCTACAGTATTCTGGATGAGAAAGCAGGGCATCACTTACTGATCCTTCTAAAACCTGATCAAAACACATGAAATTGCCTTCTGTTCAGCGTGTTGTTAGTTCAGAGTGACTGCAAATCAGTTGAGCAATAACTTTTCGACATGCATCATCATACTGTAAGAAATTGCATCTAACTGAGATGCTGCAAACATTTTGATCACAGTTTCTATTCTTAAAATCCTAATTACAACAAATAAGGTAAAAAGGTTATATTTCAAGACACAAAAAGTCACACAAAGGGTGAATAAAAATGGAATATGGATGAGGGAGGAATTTTTCCATAAAAGAGAAATGACAAAGTCCATTATGTGTTGCCACAGAGTGGGGGAGGACCTGGAGGTGGAGTGATCTTCTAGACAGAGCACACCCTAACAAGAGGGTTTACAATAAATATTTTAACACAACATAAAAAAGTAAAAAATACAGCAGAATTCAAATACATGAAGAATCACAACAATTTAAAAACGGGGAGTGCAAAAAGAAGAGAGAAATTAATACAACCAAAAAATCAAGAAATACAAGAAGAGTATGGATCCATGTCTTGAGATTGCATACATACTGAAAATCAGTAAAATCATGTCATTTTAGGAAAAGAAAGAAAAGTATTTTTGTGAGATTCAGACATTTTAAAAGGAGCAGCCTTTCACCCCTAGAAGTGTGGTTTTCTCTAGCATATACTTTTCACCTTGAATATGATCTCCAAATATTGTTATTGACATTATTGAATTTTGTTGTTCAGATGAATTACTGTTTCTATTGTATAGACAACTAGACAATAAACACTGAAAAATGTCACACTTATAAACATTCTCAGTCTTTCTCTGATAAAGAAGATCACAAACAAATCTCAAAAACTGTCAGTGCACAACTTATTTCAGTCATGGACCAAAGAACACATCTGTAGTAACAGGGCCATTGTGGACACACAGATATTGCTTCAAAGATGGGGCATGAGAGAGCACTAGCTGCAGTGTTCAGTAATGCTGTAGTGATTATTCATAATAAGTTGATTTAAAATGTGATACTTGGTTTGTGGCAATTCAATCAGTTTCATCTGGGCACAGCTCAATCATATAAAGTATGCCTTTTTCATTTCCACATTGTTTTTATTATACACATACACAATATGCTATAGAAAGCGAATAATTTTTTTCTTGTCTTCTTAGATAGTCGAGACTGGTGGACTATCAAAAATCAGGAACTGTTGCTATGCAAAAAATAAATTGTTATTGTCAATCTTGTAATGCTGATTGTGGGTTTGCACCGTAAATATAGCATCAACATGCAAATGACCTTGGCTCTTTCACACATTCAAGGCTTTTATAAAAAAGGTAATACAGTATAAAGAGATCACACCAGATTTATTGTTATGTGCACAAAGTACATGTGACTTTTATGTGCATGTTTGGCAAACACACACTACCCTGCCACTCAAATTGAACCTCACTCTGCAGGCTATGTAAAATAAAACAAAACAAAATGTAATAGGCAAAAAGTAAGTCACTCGCCCTGTGGTTCATGAATTCAGGGAGGTAAAACCAAATATAAAACTACTGAAAATTGTATTTAAATATTTTTCACACATACTGTGGAGTAACCAGTATACAACCTGCACCAGTTTCCATGTGAAGAAAGGAGAAGATGGCAGTATCATGATGAAAGGTAACATGCTCACAGACATGTCAAACCTGACAGTGTATGAAAATGACACAATAAACAGTTATTTTTCTTGCTTAGTGTTAACCTGTACCTGAGATTATATCATGATTGTAGCTGGGAGGATTGATGCAATTTGAAACTTGACTGTATATGGAATCCGCTTTAAATAAAAATTAATCATATGATTTGAATAAACATCTGCCATCAAACCACTGTGCCTATATGTGATTGAGTATGTGCATCAGTACAGCATTTAAAAAAATATGATATGACCACACATATCACAGGGGAAAATATGATTCGAATATGCACATATGCAGCTAGAGGTGGTACAGATTTCAATCACATAAAGTCATAGTGGTCTGATGAAAAATGTGTAGGATATGC
Organism: Polypterus bichir lapradei; assembly: GCA_026402145.1. Taxonomy (NCBI): domain Eukaryota; kingdom Metazoa; phylum Chordata; class Cladistia; order Polypteriformes; family Polypteridae; genus Polypterus; species Polypterus bichir. Next base: position 72,073,405 of record JANRMT010062814.1, read on the forward strand.
TTGGAATACTGACAGCTATGCTGTTCTATCAAACACTTCACATTTTTGTACAGAGCATCATTTGTTACAAGCCACGGCAGAACATAACTGTTAATAAAAGACATAGAGAGAAAAAAGGAAGAAAACACGTAGCCCGAAGGTACAGTGTGGGTAAATACATCTGTGGAAAATATAAAACTCCACCCAGAATTGACCACTGAGAGCAGACAAGCAAATAGGAAACATATGTCGACCTAAAAAAGAAGAAAATCAAGGATCCGTGATAAAATGTATTACTTTCAGTTTCCTTTCATTGTCACAAGTATGCCTCAGAAACAGAAAAGGCACATTTTCTTAAACTGAAACATTTGCCACTTCACAGTGGACATATTCGGTAAATTTTGTTTTTTCGTTTTCATGTTCTGACTCACGCTCAGGGTAGAATGGGTGGAGAAGAGTGTCAGGAGTGATTTGTGACAGACGAATATCAACAAGAGTGAAAGGGAAGGTCTACAGGACGGTAGTGAGACCAGCTGTGTTATATGAGATGGAGACGGTGGCACTGACCAGAAAGCAGGAGACAGAGCTTGGAGGTAGCAGAGTTAAAGATGCTAAGATTTGCATTGGGTGTGACAAGGATGGATAGGATTAGAAATGAGTACATTAGAGGGTCAGCTCAAGTTGGACGGTTGGGAGACAAAGTCAGAGAGGCAAGATTGTGTTGGTTTGGACATATGCAGAGGAGAGATGCCGAGTATATTGGGAGAAGGATGGAGCTGGCAAGAGAAAAAGCACATGCAGGTGATGGGTGTAACAGAACAAGATGCAGAGGACAGAAAGATATGGAAGAAGATGATCCGCTGTGGTGACCCCTAACAGGAGCAGCCGAAAGAAAAAGAAGTAGAAGTAATGCCACAGACAAACAGCCAATAAATTAACTTTTTCATCTACAGGAGATCCGGTTTTAATCTTTGTTAACACATCACTATCTAAATGGTTTACCTTGTATCTAATAGCATATAATTGACTTTTTAAATCGTTACGCAATCAGACAGGGAAGTACTAACTGGTATAACCCCTTACATTGTACCTTCTCCATAACTTCCCTCTTGTATACATACTGAAATAAAATAATTCCCTTTTATTTTAGTAAGTAACTTTTTAAGTCTGACATGGCAATTTTTTCAAGATATTTCAAATACCAACCTAACAAGGCAAAAAAATTTTAAGTCACTTTTAGCCAGACCCCTAACACACTAGGCACTCAGGTATTCTTTTCTTTTGATCATCCTAGTTAAACTGAGCACTGAGGCCCGTAAAAATGTGAGATCTTGTTGTTTTATTTAAAGATAAATTAAACAACAAGAGTCAGGATGCAGGAGGGCATAAAGAAATGATTAAAGAACAAACATATGGATACTAATTCAGCAAAAACAGCAACTAAGTGAAGAAAATGAGAATCAGGCATAGGAAAAAAAAAATAATATGAAAAACAATGTACCAATATACAATCAAAGTAAAACAAGACTGAAAAATATTAAGAATCTAATGTTAGAGTACTGAATTTCTGATGAAATATTACCACATTCAGACTCAGACTGGTCTCACTCAGGTAACAACTGATAAATTTTCACTTCCATGCTTTAGCAACCAGGTTACAATTTGGAATTTTTGCATTTTCCACTTTAGTCAAACCTACATCAACTTATCAAGTGTCCCCAGGTTACCTGTAGCTATGGTTTCAGAATAATTTGCATTGCACTGTAACCATGAGTTACAGCTATAAAAACACAATTTTAATTGTATAATAGAATGAATCCACGCAAAGGCATAATACAAGAACACTAATTCCATTTAACTTTGGAATTTTTGACTGCATCAGCTTGAATGTTTACATAACATTCACAGCTATTTAGGTGACTTCCTATATCCCAGTTAACCTTTTTAGTGAAGCATTAACAGTCACTAATAGACACATTAAAATGTTATTTTTCCCACTGTTCACAAGGATACAATCATATGCTCAGTTAACAGAAATTTTCTGAAAGCTGCAATTAAATATCACTGGATAACTATGACCCAGTAGTTAGCACCGCTGTCTCATGGTTCACAAAAACCGAGTTTTGAATCCCAGCCTGGTCACTGTTTGTATGGACTGAACACTTGTAGAATGTATACTAGAGGAACCGGACTTAATGCTTTACAGTATTAGAAGAGGTTAGTTCTGACATGACTCGTGAGACTTAGATTCTGTGTGGGAGTATGATGAAACCTTGAAAAAGTGTGTTGGAGCAGAATAAAAAAATTAATGAAATGAAAATCATTCCTCATAGATTGTTAGTTTGACAACTCTGAATTAAGCAAGTATGAGTGACTGTGATTTTGCACATGCGTAAATGTAACTTGTAACAGTTACTGTCCTGATTTGGTCCCCACCTTCAAACAGATGTTTACGAGGACTGGTTCCTCTGCCATGTTTTGAATTAAGAAATTAGAGCAAATGAATGCATTTTTGTTTAGATGACACAAATTGTGTCTTATGGATTTAGAAGCCAATACATACAAATTAGGGATTGTGCAGAGTAATGTACACAGGACAAGTTTCTTATTGACTTATTCCAGCTAATAGCACTTATTAAAGTTGTTTATTTTGTTCCACTCAGGATGTGTAGGGCATGCTGCTAGGAATTTTTTACCTATGTTATTTTCAGCAATCTCTGAATGGGAAAGGGGTGGGTTTGGGGAACTCAAGTGGGATGGGGACTTTATTCTCTTTTTGATATGGTACTTTCCTTATCCTGATATTCCCATTTTTTCTCTCTTTAAAAATAATTTTAAAAATCTGATGTATTTCACCTCAGTGATTTGGTGCACTGCAGCCTACCTCAGCAGGCAAAGGTGAAACTGAGTAAGCCAAACAAGATATGATGCCACAGCACTGTAGACAATACAGAAAGACAGAGACATCAGTCAACAAGTAACTGTCCCTTCGCACTGCAGGAAACCAGGACCCATAGAGAAAACATAGCACTCTCAAGCCAACATTATTCAACTGAGAGTCCTGGAGAGTCAGGGCTTAACCAGGCAGCATCAGGCATAATGCAGGGACCAGCCCTATACAGGCTGATAGACCATGGATGGGTACACTCATGCACAAAGGAGACATCTAGATTTGATATTTCATGCACCACCCATATATTTAGAAATTGCAAATGAAACCCCCACATGCACAAACAGGGACCGCATAAAAACCCCAGAAAGATAATGACCAGGTTCTGAATGTCAAATCCTGAAAACTGAATCCATGAGGCACCAGGGCTAACCAATGCATTACCACCCTGCCCCATGAAAAAATCTTAAGCAAGTACAGGAAAAACAAACAAACACCAAAATAGAAATTTAACTGGTGTTCAGCAAAACCCACTGCATTAAGGTACCAAACTACAGGCTTACTAAATTATCAAAAAAACTGCACGCACACACCAGGCCACCAAGCCCCACCAAGACTACACAAGACTTGTTAGATATCAAATTCACCTGCCACTCTGGCCAGCTTCCTTTTTACTGAAATACATAATACAAATGCTGTACGGTACTGCCAGGTCAACCGACATAATTAGATTGAGCAAGTGGCATTCATTTGTGACCATGCTGGTAAAGAAAGCAAGCAAATGGTGGTTAACACTAAACGGCCTCAAACCTTCAACCTTCACTTTATATAACAAGCACCACAATGGTGCATTAAAAAGTAAACAAGAAGAATGAAAAAGAAAGCACCATCACGAAAAGACAATATGCACAAAGTGCGCACACAGTATGTCTGCCAGTTCCTCGACTCCTGCTATAATTTGAAAGAAACTTCTGCAGCATCCTAGCTACACATTTTAAGCAAGCAGGTTACCAGAGTTTAGCAATGGCTCTTTAATGTGTCCCTGAACCATCCTGCACCATTTAGAAAACTAAATTCCATAAAATAAATGATTTTATACTATGCAGTCCGGTGCATAATTCAATGCTTATATGTTAATGAATCTGCCAGGAACACAGTTTCAAGTTGGGAGAGTGTCACTGCTCCAACTCGTCACGAGCTATATCTCCTCAACATACTTGTTTTCCTAGGCATCTTTGAGACATTTCTTCTCACTATTCTAATCAGATTACTCACATTCTCCCTAAAACACTCACTACAATATTACATTGAATGACATTCACTAACCCACTTAATGTAACTGAGGACAAGAGAGGCCATGGACTAATCTGACAACATCGGTGTTAAGGTAGAAATCAAACTAGGACAGAGGCCAGTTCATTGTTGGGCACAGTCACTCATGAAATGCTATGGAAAAAATTAACTACTGGTGAAAATTCAGGTAGATCAGAACACACTTGTTACATGAGTTATCCGACCATTCACTGAATAAACCTTCTCATTCTGTTTTTAGGGTAATTCTAACCTCCCAGCAGCAGTCTTATAGTTTTGTTGCAGCTTTCACAGCAAGGACTATGACCAGGCAGTTTACACAGTAATACAATCACACAATGACATCATAATTAAAAGGCTGAACTTATTCAATAGCAACACCAAGCTGACATGCAAGCCAAGAAATGGAGCTGGTTTTCCAGTCTAACTGGAATTGTTTGGCAGATTGTATACAATGCACCCTGCTGTTACCAACCTTCAAATTTAAGTTAAAGCACAGGTCAGCAGCATCCTTAAAACCAGAACACTCCAAGTTAGAAAGAGCAAAGCCAATATAAAGTCTCTCTGACTCTTTACACCGCTGCCTCCACACCCAACTACATCAGTGCAAATGAAACTGTTCTGCTGGCTCCTTTGCAGTAATTAAAAAATGAGTTTCTTGTCTAAATATTTAAATCAAGCATATCTGGAAGAAAGGGAAAAACGAGAAGAAAGCAAATATAATAACTGCAGCCCTGCTGTGTGATCTGATGCCAAGACAACAATCCAAATAAAAAAAACTCCCAGTGCAAAAGCAGGTCTGACTCTTTATATTTAAGCCATTTTGTCCCATGTTGCTGCACCAACTATCACATGCAAAGCCTTTATTTCCTAAGAAATATCTTCCCTGTCACCAGGTGTAAAGGAAAAGACTATTTTGGGCTTTCTGAGAGCAACCGTGTCATATACAAAACTTCACAAGTTGAGAAGAGACTGTTGTGCAGGTTCTGCACAAAAAACTACAAGAATTCCTTCTTCTTTCACTGCTGCATGTCCAGTATTGTCAAGTGAACCTATCACATGACAGAGACAAAAGTAACACTATTTTTTTTTTTAACTTACATGATCCTGCCAAAATAGGCACTGACCTGTTCACTCAGACTGATATGGAGATCGCATTGAAAAACAGATGGACTACAGGATTGTTTTCTTTGACCTCTTTTCAACCAAAAAATACAAACCTGTTTAATCCAGTTCAGAGTCACAGTGGGCAGGATCCCATCCCAGAAGAATCGATCTGGGCAGGGCTCCAGTCCATTGCAGGTCAAAAAGACAAATATCCAGACTAACTTACTGGACCAGTTTACAGCTAACAACTAACTTGCACATGTTTATTATTAGGTATTATTGTAATGTCAGAGTAATACCAGAGTACCCAGTAGAAAATCCATTTACTCCTTAGGTTTACTCTTTCCACTCCCAGAGACCCCAAATATGCTAATGTAAGCCAGTAGACTTAGCAAATACACAAAAAAAGAATAGGAAAGAAAAAAGCTTAACAGCATTCAGTTCTACTCATTGTACAGATACAACGTAATTCTCTCCTAAGTACAGAAGTGTGATGAATGTCAGTTAACCAAGGGCCACACATAAAGGGTGAGCACACACTAGTCAGCAAGTCAGCTAAATCCAGGAATAGTTAAAGTGCTCCTGCTGCACTTGGCTTGCATTGATGGGGCATGGTACAAAATACAGGTAACTCCACACAGAACCTATACTATTACTACACAAGCTCCATACTATTTCCCACCTGCTTGTCACTATGGTCAAAGGACCCAAGTGCAGGAATCTTTCATTTTGAGAGCCACCCAAAAACAGTTCACACATGCAGTGCACACAAAAAAAAAACAGATTCAAGGCATCCATCTGTTGTTAATACTGTTGTCAAGTCATAACCTTAGGGGCATCAGCACAAAGTTGTTTACATGTTTTTGCATAATATAATTCAGCTTTTATTGATGTATTCAAATTGCCCTACTTGGTGATAAAATGTACGCAATGCTTTTTGCATAATTGCTGCTTAGCATGTACAGCTCCAGCACCCATCTGACAAAATTCCCAAGTTCACATAAAGATGAAAATAGATCTAAGAGAAAAAAAAACTAATGTTTGTATGACACTGGGTTTAAACTTATCTTTGCAGGTGAACATTCCCTAAAACCAACAACTTCTCATCTGATAAATAAAAATTATTTTGTCCTCTTTTTGAAAGTCTCTATTTATGTGTCGTCTAATTAAAATGCTATGTGACTTTTCAGTGTTGCAGAATTTCACTTAAGATGCATTCACAAGATATACAATAAATTTAGAGGGACTATTAAAACACGTTTCTAGGCTTTAACTTACAATGGAAAATAGTGCAGAAAAATATCATACTTCTTTCTCTGTGACATATGTTTACCTTATCAAACATGTTCTACATTTAAATGTAGAAGGAGTAGCACATTAAAAATAGCTTGGCTTAACGCTAGAAGTATCAAAAATAAGGTAAGTGAGTTGGAGTTGTATGTAGCAGAGCATAATTATGATATTATAGCAATATCGGAAACCTGGCTAAATAACAAAGATGGGGATGAGTGTAACATAGAGGGATACACATTTTTTGGGAAGGCTAGACAGAACAGAAAAGGAGGTGGGGTTGATGTTTATGCTAAACAGAATTTAAATGTAAGTCCTCTTCAGTTGGATGATGAGCCCCATCTTAGTGAGGCCACATGGCTTCGCCTGGAAAATATTAGGGAAAGAGGAATTATTTTAGGAGTGTGTTATAGACCACCCAATTCAGACAGTAATTTCAACACACATCTTTTTAGTAATATCAAAAAGGCAAGTTTACAAGGAGATATTATAGTCAAGGGGAACTTTAATTATCCAAATATTAACAGGGATAACCTTGCAGATGGAGGAGCACAAGAGCAGGAGTTTTTAGAAGTAATCAGTGACTGTTTTTTAACACAGCATGTTAAAGCACCAACACAGGGTGAAGCCTGTCTGGATTTAGTATTTTGTAATAATCAAGATAGAATTGATGGTGTAGAGGTAATTGAACCACTAGGGTCAAGTGACCATAATGTAATACAATTCTCAGTATTTTGTAAGAGTGCAAATGAAAAGACTAAAATTGTTAAGATGAACTTTGGTAGGGCAAATTTTGACCGGATGTGACAAAGTCTAAGTAGGATACACTGGGATAAGCTTTTAAGTGTGGAGACAGTCGAGGATCAATGGAACAGGTTTAAAAATGTGTTAAATGTAATGCAGGACAGATACATACCTAAATTTGGAATTAATAGGAAAAAAACAAACTCCACAGTGAATTAATAAAGATTTAAAAAAGAAGTTGCAAAGGAAAAAACTGCTTTATAAGACATATAAGACTAATTACTGCAAAGTGAATCGTAGAGCGTATGAGAACATGAGGGCAACCATTAAGAAGGCTATCAGGGAGGCTAAAAGACAGTTGGAGAGGAATATAGCAGATAAGGCAAAAGAAGACCCTAAGAGATTTTTTCAGTTTTTCTGTAGTAAATGACCAGTCAAGAAAGAGGTCAAGTGCATCAGAAATAGTAAAGGGGAATTAAAAGATACAGACAGTGAAATAGCAGATGCCCTAAACTTACATTTTTCTGAGGTGTTTACAAGTGAGCTAGTGGATAACCTCCCAGAGGTAAACACAACTACTAAGGAGGTACTGAGAGATTTGGAAATTGTAGAAGAAGAATTACTGCTCAGATTAAATAGGCTGAAATCAAACAAATCACCAGGACCAGATAATATTTACCCAAGTTCTTAAGGAGGCTAGTGAGTACACATATAAACCCTTGACACATATTTTTTACATATATATATATAGTATATATACAGTATATATATATACAGTATATATATATATACAGTATATATATATACAGTA
>JANRMT010062814.1:72088576-72111795 GCA_026402145.1 Polypterus bichir lapradei
AGATAGATAGATAGATAGATAGATAGATAGATAGATAGATAGATAGAATTTTAATTGTCCCCAGGGGCAAATTTGGCTTTTTACAGAAGTTCTTTATATAAATAAATACATAAATAGATATATATACAGTATGTACACACACCAGAAAGAGTATAGAGGAAGAAAATATAAAAGGAAAGATTAACAGGCTATTCTAAATTAATGTTGTGTGGGTGTGTGAATTTGCCCTGTCAACCCCCACCCCAAAAAACTAATTTGATTAAATGGGTTTGAGAAAGTTAGGTTATTTTGTGTTACAAATGACAATTACTGAAATACACAGACTCTTCAAAGACCAGTTATCATTTTTATAATACACGAAGAGAATCTCAAGAGACAGTGTCATATGTTTATAGGCCTTGCCATAAACACTTCTTAGTGGTTTGATAAGCAGCATTGTAGCCAGACTCTGAGTCTGACCACTCACTCTTTAAAATGCAGTGTTGCACAGTACAAGAAGACATGTCACAGGTATTCATTTGACTGCTTATTCACTCAACAGTTCTCCTGCCCTAAAGCCCTAAAGTCAACATCTATCAAGGTATAACAATGAAAACTAATAAAAAAAAAACTTAAAAATCACATACTCTATATTGCAGTACATTTAAGTAACAATACAAGAGTTACATTCTGTAAATACTGAAAAGTAATTTTAAATGTATACTGAGAAGCATGTAGAGGATTTACAGCTGCTTTTCAATAAACACTTTCATAAAAGGTATAACAAAATGTTTTTTTATTCAAGAATATAACCAAACAATGTATATATAACATATGTATTTTTATTATGTAACAGTAATAATAATAGCAGCTCAATACTCAAAACGGTAAATGCTGAGAGGACCCGAGATCGAACCTACAATTTCTTGATTATGAGACTGCAGTTCTTTCCTCTGCACAAGCCAAGAGGACATCAGCATTTTGTCATTATTATTATCAAATGAAAATGTTTCTGTTTTAATTATATGTTGAACATTTTTTGCCTTGCATTTCCTGTCATCCTACATTTACACAGATTGTTGTAGACACGGAACACACATGAAATGTATGTACTCCAAATAATGATATATTATTTACACTGTACAATTCCAGACACTTAACTCCCAGATAAAATGTGACTTTAGCTCTGAAAATTTTGTGTCTGACTTAAGCTGCCTCAGTAGGTAATGAGTGAGCAGGCTGCTTTCTGCCTGTGCTGATTTATATCAGGAGGTGCAAGGGAATTTAAGGTGGCTCAGCATTATGAATATCTTTGTAGGCATCAGGGATTCTAGTGTTAAGAGGAGTCATGAAGTGTTTGAAAATTATGAAGGGAATTAATACAGTGGACCGAGACTGTTATTTTAAAATGAGTTCATTAAGAACATGGGGACACAACTGGAAACTTGTTAAGGATAAATTTCTCACAAACATTAGGAAATATTTCTTTACACAGAGAACCATAGGCACTTGGAATAAGCACACCAAGTAGTGTGGTTGACAGTAGGACTTTAGGGACTTTCAAAACTTTTTTATAAGAATTAAGTGGACAAGACTCTTGAGCTTTGTTGGACTGAATATCCTGATCTAGTCCAGATTGTTTTAATGCTAATGTATCAGTCTAGCAAACGTTACAGCACCATCAAAGTGCCCACTGAAATATTAAGCACAACGGTGGTGTATGTATTTTCAGTGCCATAAAATATAAAGAATGATGAATCAAAAATTGACCAAGACTTTAACTGGTTAGTTTGAAGACGGTGTCTATAAATGCATTCAGGGTAACATAAATACACAAAAAAAGAGAAAATTTAAAAAAACATGCTCTTCACACAAAATTCCTAACAAATGAATACTAAGGCCTCCAAGAACAACAGAGCTTTTATAAAACCCAAAAATAACAAACATGTTCACATTCTTAAATCTGTATGTGGGTGTGTATAAAGTACCTGTTGGACGAAAGTCCAGCCAATTCAGATTTCTGGTTTGTTTTAAGATGTTATGGTAAAGTGGGGAACTGAAACTCAAGAACACAAACAGTACATTTCCGACAGATGTAGAGATGAGACCATCATAGACAACAAAATAGTTTTGAAAAAATAATTGCTTCAAAGTGTTGAGACAGTGCACCAAATCTGAATGTGCTACTCTCTAAAGGAAAAAAAAAACACTTTTTTGTTTCTTTAATAGTGTAAGCGGTCCCAATTATTTTTTTCTTTAAAAAGGAGTTTTGAAGTAGGCAGTGTGAAACCAGAGAATTCATAATCATGAATGTTGCCCTGTACTGAACTGAATGGATGAAACTTACAAGCAGCTCACTCTGCACTGTTAAAAGTGTGCTGATCTAGCACTCCTTAAAGAGCCTCATTATAACAGACAAGCACAAAGACCGAGTGACGCAATTCTCTGCTTCTTCCACGTTCACAGTTTGAGTCACGAACACTTGCAAGTCAATGGCGCATACTGCAACAAAACCACAATGCTTCCATAAAGTCACACAATTACCATCTGCAAGGGAGCAAAAATGTTATCTGCTATGACAGTTACCACTACGAGTATTGCATCAGGAGATAACAAAAGCCAACAAATGATTTCCAAACTATTGGTTTTTGACCAATTAATATATAAACGAATATTTGAAAGTGACATCCATCCAACGCACTACAGACAGGATGCTGATACTTTTGTTTTCCTATTCCCCACTATCACTACGCCTTTTGCATGAGCTCTATGTTTCAACTTTTATGCATGTGCACTATATTTGTACTGTAATGCTGGTCTGCTTTTGTACACTGACTATAAGTTACAGCAGGTGTTGGTTATCTGTGCCGAGCTCTAAACCAATGTGATTAAATAAAGAGCACAATATAAAAATAATAGTGTGTGTTGTTAAAGCGTTGAGATTTCACACACATCACTTTTAACTTCTTTGTCACACTCATAACAATATAAAAACGCATATGTTAGATAATGGATAACTGGATAATTTCACTTTAACTCACTTAACTGTGACACTTTTCCTCCAAGGACTTCACAAGAACCCTGCATTTCAGTATCAATGCCAATATTCTTCACAATAACTCTCACTATACTTTTGTACTGTGCCATTTATTACCCTTCCTGCACAAATGCAAATGCAAAACCAATATGATTGTCTGCTAAGAGTTTGTGTATTACTCACACTAAATGAACGATCAGCACATCATGCATTGCATGCCCAATACCACAGGTGGAGGAATGTTAGTTTGCAAACTGACAGTACAGTATGCATGCCCACTTCCTATCAATGCTACAATAAACACCACAAGGTGACTGACTGCAGTGCATTGTTTTCTTTTCATAATTTGCTTGCAAACATGCTGATTGGCTAAGTAATACAACAATGTTGTGTGTTCAATGTACTTCAGTCATGTAAATTTGAGGCAAAGGAGAAATCTGGCTGAGCAGCATGCTGACATTTTTCCCAGCTGTACAGAACTAGTCTCTACACGTCTAGGCAGGCTTCAGGCTTCTGAAAATACTGCCAAAATGCCACCGCTAATTCCAGAAAGGGCTAAACAGACACAAAGTGGGGAGTAATAATTCACCACAGTGTAGTTTGTATGTGTGAACGTAAGCCTTCAATTTGAGAATACTATATACCTCCATCCACTAATCCACACTCACAGATGCTTATCAATCTAATTTGCACATCACAGGAATGTGACTTAGAGGAAATCCCAGTGAACACAAGGAGACAATGCCAGCTCCACACAGAGACAAGGCTTAGGTCTGATAATTGAATGCACCAGCCCTATTAAAACCACTAGATACCTCCTACCATACTGCACTAACTTATAACAAAAATTACATTGGACAAAAAAGATCATTTATGGTCTTTCAAATAAGGAAATATTAAATGCCTTGGTGGACAGTAATGGTGCCAGAATCACAAGAACATAACAGGTTTGTCAAACAAGAGGAGACCGCTCTGTACATAAAGTTCATTTAGTTAGCTGATGGTTACATGATATCTGCTGAACTCTTCTCTGGAAAGCACAACTTGTGTACTTCAAAGTCTGCATTCTTGTTTATGGACAGTCATGACATGTTGCATGTTGGATGCATATTACAAGTAAGAATTTTGATGTACTCTGTATACACTCTATGACAATACTACTACTAGCTATACTGTGCCAATATCTCACACAGGTACTTTTGAAATTGTTGTCAAGGTCCTCCTTCAACTACTGCACATGACTCAGTGGTTTGTTCCAGATTCCTTCAACTCTTCATGTGAAGAAGAGCTTCCTGGCTTCAGTCTTAAAACCACTTCCTCTTGCTTTCCTCAAGTACGTGATATGCTGTTTGACTTACTTACGGTTCTAGTATTCCAAATCAAAAGAATTTTCATGGATCGAGTTTGTTGATAGCTTTGAGAATGCATAAAGCTTGCATTAGGTTCCTCATGGCTTTCTCTCTTCAGGTTGAATTTATTGAGCTTGTCAGAGTATGACATGTCCTTTATTTAGATCAGGGAGGCATTTGGTTGCTCTGCTCTGCGCAACTCCTAGACCTTGTAGCATGGTCACCGGGACAACTCAAAATACAGCAGGTGAGCTCTTACTAGTACATTACAGAGGCTCAACATAATAACCATAAAACTTATATTCAGCATGTTTACAATGCAACCCAAAATTTTAGGCTAGAAGTCTAGGTTTAGAAGTCTACTTGCCTTACTATAAGGATGTATGTACATCCTAACTGTGTTTTTGCAATTTTTACTCACATACTCCCCCTTATCAAAGACATGCAGGTTAGAGCCACTCAATATTTTAAGTTGCTCCATTATGAGGGGATGCAGGTACAGTATGTGAGTGAATGCTCCTTTGTCATAGACTGGTACTTTACACAGAAGAGGTCCACATCTTATATCAGATGGTACTTTACTGTTTTTGTTTTAAGGTGTTACTTTTGCCATAGCAATGCTTCCCCCGTAAGACTAAATAAGGTGTAGTTTAACAGACCTCCCATTGAGGGATACTAGAGTGTGTGGGGGCGCTAATTGGAAAAGAGACTGCCTGTGAGCTTCTAGTTGAGTATCGAATATTCATGATCTCAGATTCTTATTTCTTTGTTGTTAACTCAGCCTGCACTTTACATTTTCGTTATACTGGAATTTTTCTCAGAGAGGTTTCACAAACTGGGTACATAACTGTGTGTCAGGTAAGATGATTTTTCTCAGTGTGGTGTACTGGTTAAGACTTTGGTATTCAAACCCTGAGATTTGGGGTTCAATTACTGCCTGCCTGTGCTCCAATTGGAAAGCCAAAAGAAATGTGACCAGTTGTATCATAAATGCTGTAAATAAAGGGATAAGCCAAATAAAGGCATCAGTCAAGTAAGTGAAGGTAAACATGCAAACAAGAATTTCCCAGTCACAGTACTACTACGAGCATCCTATGTTGTAAGAAATGAGTAGGGACAATGAATTAATGTGTAATCACCAACATAAAAACTGTGTTTCAATAAACCAGTATGCTTATGCAATTAAGAGAAGGCCTGGAGTTGTAATATGGAGCACAAAATAAAGGAGAAAAATATATGGATGGGTTTTGGATAGTATGCCACATTTCACTAAGTTCAGAACCAAGTGTTACTGCTGCTGAATAGAACATGGTGGATTACAGTTAAAACAAGGTCACATCACTTCCATTTGAGATGCCAATCTAATTGTTTGGGTTGTTTTTTATTTAGCTGTAGCTGAGAGGGTACGTATTGGTGAGATGTCTTGGATGAGAAAATCTGATGCTGATAATGATCCCTTTGTAGGTCTTCATCCAAATAAGAATATGCTTTTAGAAATGAATCAGAAAGTCATGTGTCCAAAACAGAACTTCTTTGACTCTGGTAATATTCACTACCTGAAAACCGAGCAAAAAATGCAGCGGCACCTTTCTGACAAATCTCACTAATAAAGGTCAAGAAACCACAGGGGGAGGAGAAAGGGGGAAGGTTGAAGGGAGTGGCAACAGCAAATCGCAACAGCAAGAGGAGAAAAAGTTTTTTTTTTTCGCACAACCCAGCTGCCGAGTTCACAAAACCGCCTTCTCCGCTGCAAAAATGTGAATTGTGAAAAGCTGGCTCCGTCACAGCCTGGAGAGGAGAAAGCACGCAGGTGCTACCCCGACTAGCTGAACGGTGTTAATTGGGAGAGAGTGCGAACACGGAGGTTGCCTGGCCTCGCAACTTAACCCCATCGGGTCCTAAAAAAAATCCTGCAAGTGAACGCATCATCACCGCTAAGTGGCAAGCCGTTTGTGCGCTTTGTCCCCCGCCGTCTCCGGGGCCCGTTATAGACTAATGTACAAGACAAAGAGACTACCATCTTCAAACGAATCACACTGACAGATGAGGACTGCTCATTGACTTGTTGACGGAGCCCATGTTTTGCGAGATGCCGGCTTTGTTAGCAGTCTAGTTTTTATAGGTGTCAAGACGTAGTAGACAAAAAGAGAAATACAGAAAAAGCAGGCAGACAATAGAAGTGCGCGACAGCCTCTCACCTGATAAGAAGTCATCCTGCTCCGAGCTAGCATACCCGTCACTGCCTCTGTCCGGGGTGCTGTACCCTGATCCGTGCTGCGAATCTCGTGGCGAGCGTGGTGGTACCGCCAGCAGCCGACGGAGGTGCACGTCCTCGGCAGAAAAGGCAGGAGACTGACGACCCTCGTCTCCTGAATCAAAGTCTTTACTTCGCCGGTAGAGTTTCATGGCTGACTTGTGTGGGTGGGTCTCCCGGGTGTCTTTCAGTCTGACTCGCGGTGTAATCAAGTTGCTTCGGACGCAGCGGAGGTTGAGATCTATCTCTTCATAGTCGTGGTCGCTGTCACTCTTGCGCTCGAGTTCGGGTCTGTTTTTTTCAATTGGCTGCACGTTGGCGTACAATGCCTTCGATTCGGGCACCGGTCCTGACTCGGCGACTGCGCTGCACGGAGGCAAGCCCTCCTTGGGTTGTTTGCTGTGCACGCTGGCATAAACAGGGCCGTCATTGCCCACCTCCGCTTGCTTCCCATCTTGCTCCTCCGAGCAAGTGCTATCCCAGCGACGTTGGTCGTAGCCCTTCTTAAGGCGGGCGATGGTGGTCTGCAGGTAGATAACTTTGAACTTCTCCTCCGATAGCGCCTGCTGCAGCCGCTTCATATTGCCTTTGCACCTCTCCAACTCGCTCTCTATATCCTCCAAGCATTTGAAATTCATAGTCGGAATCTCCCCATCGGGAAACTCCGTTCGCCAATGCTTCGCGAATTCCTCGGGGTCCCACATCGTTGTCGGGTCCGCCAAGAGCGGAGCAACAAGTCCTGGAGTCAAAGACAGATCGGTAAGTGGTCCGAGGAGCGCTCTATCAGCGCGCACGTTTAGCACTAAACTTTTCGCTTCCGGTTTGTGTGTGTGTGTGTGTGTTTCTTCTGAGGGTCTGACGTCAAGTCTGAGAAATCCAATAACACAGTCCTCTCTTTGTTCTGTAATTTTACTCAAAGCCGCGTCGCGGCGCCTCCCTAAAAGCTATAGGCAGTACCTCAAATCACGCTAATCTGGAAAGGTGGACTTCTACACTTTTACACACACGCCCACCGTGCATGTCTACTGAACCACATCGGTCCTCCTCCTCATATCTAGATAAAAAGAACTAATTTCACATTCTCCTTTCGAATTATGTAAAAAATGATCGTCTCCATGACACAGTACACTGACTTCACTTCACCTCTCCTGTTGTATCAGTTAGCTTACATCTCCTTCCACACCATGTGGGCTAAAAGTCAACTTATCTAATCAGATAAAAATGTTAGGCTACACTCCCCCGTTCATATCTTAGAAATGATCTACAGTACATCCCTTGAAATTTCACCCCATATAATCGAGAAAATGTGAAACCACTAAATTTAGCCACAATAATTGCTGTAATGTTTTAATGGTGTCCTGCCACATTCCTTGTTGTGTGAATTTGGTTAATTAGTGACTTTAATTTGGCCCTGTATGAGTGACTGTGTGTATGAGCGCGCTCTGCAATGGACAGAAGATCCATTTCAGTGTTGATTTCTGATTTATGCCAAATGCTGCTAGAATATGTTCTGAAAGTATCAAATAATATAAAAGCCAACAGCTTTTTATATCATCAGTCTTTATATTAGTAGCACTGATGTTAGTAATAGTCATTCATATTGAGCACAGAAAAATTCTTATATGCCCATCTGACCAGTATGCAGCACATGGACTTTCTGCTGCACCAAGATAAATAATAATTTACAGTAAATAACTTATTTGTAATTAATAGAAAACCCAAATCAGCTTGCCTGATGTGCACTTTACTACAAAAAGGTTAGTGTTTTTAAACATTTTTATTGAACAATTAACATATTTTATCTGCTACATAGTCACCTTTATTTGGCGTGATGATGTTATACAGGCACATGCAAATGGTGTTAAGGCTCTGACTACAGTTAGCCTAGAAGCGTGCAGCACAGAGCTCAGTGAGCCCCCTAGACCAGATTAATTTTGTATATTGTGAACTGATTGTTTTAATTAAAAATTACTTTTCATTTTTTAAGTTTATTAAGATGAATAGTCTGAGCAGACAACTTCATTTTGTAAAAATATTGATTATAAATCTTTCTGAAAGGCAAAGTCTTCCATCCAGCATCTGTACCACTTGCATTTCAAAAACGGTAATCCACCTGAAGCTATAAATGTTTCAGATTAGACAGTACTTGGATGGGAGACAATCTAGGAAAATCCTTAGGTTACTGCTGGATAAGATCTTGGTGAGGCAATCAGGGGTGCTTACCTTGTAGTCTTGTGTGTAGATTCCCATGTCTTAGTGCAGTGACGGATACACTGTGCTGTCCTTCAAATGAGATGTTAAACTGAGGTCCAGACTCTCTGTGGTCATACAAGATCCCCGAGCTTCTTTCAAAAAGAGTAGGGTATTTCCCAGTGACCTGGCTAAATTGTCCACCATGGACGGGTCACTTTAGCCCCTAATTGATTCCCTGTCTTTAATTGACTATGTCTCTCAGTCCTTCGCTACCTAATAGCTAAGGTGTGGCAAACATACTGGCACAAGAATGGCTGCCATTGAAGATTGGTGGTAGCTGAAGTGGTTCACCCCTGTATATGTAAAGTGCTTTGAGTAGTTAGAAACATGCTATATAAATCTAATTAATTATTAAACCATTTAAAAAATAAGTAGCATATCCTGCCTTTATAACAATATATTGCTCATTAAAAAATCATATTTTATTATAGATCAAACGTTACCCATAACACACCCTTACAAACCATTTAATAATACTATCCAGGGCAATACATTATAATACAATTGTAGATAATTCAAATAAATGGTAAATAATGGGGAAATCAAGAAAGGGAGCACAAATGGCAAACACTGTTAGGGTCTTAACAAAGCAACCTTAGTTATAATGCCTAACAAGGTTGGAATGACAAAGTGAAAAGCACATTCCTTGAGACAAAGGAGGCTTTGGGGCATTTAGAAGTCCAACTTCAGTGGATCTAAGGTTATTTGTGTCAGTGATGAGGACAAAGAGTTGGTACTACTTAAATGTATATCTTTATATAGCAGTAGCTAATCTATGAAGACGATGTGTCATTGGATAGAAAATCAGTTTAGTCAATCAGGTTTTTTGCAATTTGGTTCAAGTCAGGCCTCTAACAACATTATTTTTGAACCTGATATACTTATACTTATATATGTTAAGCCTTCATGATGGAAGATCAAAACAAGAAATACAGTAATAATACGGAAAGTTAATTCAGTCATGACAGTGTGTTTTTTGTCAGAAGGGAGGTGGAGCAATAGTTAATGTTTCATAAGTGATAGGTAACATACTGCTTCATGTTATAATTAAGAGTCCAAGACATTATAAAAGTTAGGGGCAGCCAACCCGTATATTGTTTTTCCCAGCTGCAAAAGTTTTTTTTTTTGTGTCAAAAGCATGACGTTCATATCACAGAGTCCAAAACATTACTGGCTATAGTAGCCCAAGATGGAGGCTTTACAGGTCTGGAGAGGAACTGATGTCATCAGAATGGCCGGAACCAGAAGTGACATCAGCAGAGGGGCCAGCTTCGGAAGTGACGTCAGCAAAGGGGGCGGTTTCGGAAGTGACGTCAGCAAAGGGGCCAGCTTCGGAAGTGACGTCTTCTGAGGCGCCAGAACCTTGCAGGATTTCCCGGGAAAGGTCTGTAGGGAACTGAGAAAGACAGTCAGCGTACTCCACCGCCCTCTGGTCGGATGTTTTATTACGCTTCCTCAGATCCTTTAGCTGCCTCCTACTCACACGTGTGTGACATTCAATAAAAATTGAGAAAAAAGACAATGAAGTACATTTAAAGGAGCTGAGTTGGACACCCCATAAGAGTTGTTCAATTACTTAGTGGTCAATTGTAGGAGCCTACTAGACATCCATATAGTAACATCGTTAAGGCAGGCAGTGAGCTTTCCTTTCCCAATGAACTTCCAGAATTGATAGTCAATTACAGCTGAATATCATCATAATATGAGTGTTCTTACACTGGAGCAGCCAAGCTGTCAGAATGTCCTGCCCTATTCTGCATATCAGTCACTACATAATATACAGTCCATCCGGGAAGTATTCACAGCGCATCACTTTTTCCACATTTTGTTATGTTACAGCCTTATTCCAAAATGGATTAAATTCATTTTTTTCCTCAGAATTCTACACACAACACCCCATGATGACAACATGAAAAAAGTTTACTTGAGGTTTTTGCAAATTTATTAAAAATAAAAAAACTGAGAAATCACATGTACATAAGTATTCACAGCCTTTGCTCAATACTTTGTCAATGCACCTTTGGCAGCAATTACAGCCTCAAATCTTTTAAATATGATGCCACAAGCTTGGCACACCTATCCTTGGCCAGTTTCGCCCATTCCTCTTTGCAGCACCTCTCAAGCTCCATCAGGTTGGATGGGAAGCGTCGGTACACAGCCATTTTAAGATCTCTCCAGAGATGTTCAATCGGATTCAAGTCTGGGCTCTGGCTGAACCAGTCAAGGACATTCACAGAGTTGTCCTGAAGCCACTCCTTTGATATCTTGGCTGTGTGCTTAGGGTTGTTGTCCTGCTGAAAGATGAACCGTCGCCCCAGTCTGAGGTCAAGAGCGCTCTGGAGTAGGTTTTCATCCAGGATGTCTCTGTACATTGCTGCAGTCATCTTTCCCTTTATCCTGAGTAGTCTCCCAGTTCCTGCCACTGAAAAACATCCCCACAGCATGATGCTGCCACCACCATGCTTCACTGTAGGGATGGTATTGGCCTGGTGATGAGCGGTGCCTGGTTTCCTCCAAACGTGACGCCTGTTCAATCTTTGTCTCATCAGACCAGAGAATTTTGTTTCTCATGGTCTGAGAGTCCTTCAGGTGCCTTTTGGCAAACTCCAGGTGGGCTGCCATGTGCCTTTTACTAAGGAGTGGCTTCCATCTGGCCACTCTACCATACAGGCCTGATTGGTGGATTGCTGCAGAGATGGTTGTCCTTCTGGAAGGTTTTCCTCTCTCCACAGAGGACCTCTGGAGCTTTGACAGAGTGACCATCGGGTTCTTGGTCACCTCCCTGACTAAGGCCCTTCTCCCCCGATCGCTCAGTTTAGATGGCCGGCCAGCTCTAGGAAGAGTCCTGGTGGTTTCGAACTTCTTCCACTTATGGGTGGTGGAGGCCACTGTGCTCATTGGGACCTTCAAAGCAGCAGAAATTTTTCTGTAACCTTCCCCAGATTTGTGCCTTGAGACAATCCTGTCTCGAAGGTCTACAGACAATTCCTTTGATTTCATGCTTGGTTTGTGCTCTGACATGAACTGTCAACTCTGGGACCTTATGTAGACAGGTGTGTGCCTTTCCAAATCATGTCCAATCAACTGAATTTACCACAGGTGGACTCCAATTAAGCTGCAGAAACATCTCAAGGATGATCAGGGGAAACAGGATGCACCTGAGCTCAATTTTGAGCTTCATGGCAAAGGCTGTGAATACTTATGTACATGTGTTTTCTCAGTTTTTTTTATTTTTAATAAATCTGCAAAAACATCAAGTAAACATTTTTCATGTTGTCATTATGGAGTGTTTGGTGTAGAATTCTGAGGAAAAAAATGAATTTAATCCATTTTGGAATAAGGCTGTAACATAATAAAATGTGGAAAAAGTGATACGCTGTGAATACTTTCCGGATGCACTGTATACTCTCATCAAGGGTTAGTGGCATATCAAAGAGCTTAAATTGCAATCACAAAGTTGTTAACTGGTTTTGCATTCATCACATAGTCATGCTATGGTGAAACTCACATATAGTATATGAGTTTCTTACTCAGCTTTGTGGTATCTCGCAGTTTCTACAAGTCTTGTATCAGTCCAGAAATATTTTTTATTTTTTTCATTTTTCATTAGAGTTAACACAGAAATGAGGAATGGCCAATAAAAGTGGAATATGAAGCAAAGCAGGAAGAACCAGAGATAATAATGATCAGCTGGATGTGTGGAGTGTCTCGATGTGAGAAGATAAATGCTGAGAGATAAAGACTTGGTGTAGAGGCTATAGGTGTTGTGCTGAGGAGAAGCAGACTAAGATGGTGTGGGCATGTGGAGCAAAGGGCAGAGGACAAATGCATGAAGAGGTGCACCAAGACGGAGTTGGTTGGGATGAGGCCCAGGAAGAGGCAAAGAAAGATATGCTTGGAGGTTATGTCTAGTGACATGAAAAGAATGGGTCTCATCCCAAAGATTTCCAGGGCCACTGAACATGGAGTGAAAATATTTGGGGGAAACTATGAAACCTGAGTAAACCCAGAAAATGGCCATTAAACTGGTGATCATGATGATTCAAAGGAATTACCTCAAGAGGTGTGTTGTCTCTACA
This sequence comes from Polypterus bichir lapradei, assembly GCA_026402145.1. NCBI lineage: Eukaryota > Metazoa > Chordata > Cladistia > Polypteriformes > Polypteridae > Polypterus > Polypterus bichir. Next base: position 72,101,528 of record JANRMT010062814.1, read on the forward strand.
TGAAATGTTATGTTTCTTGCATACTTGAGAAGATCTTGAAAAATAATTTCACAATATATATTTTTAAAACGGCAAGTTGATGAGAAGCACATAGAGACTGAAATAATCTTGAATATAATATAAAAGTGAGTGAGTTGCAACTATTTAAAAATGTTACAATTTGTATCTAATGTACAATCTACTTTATTATTTATAGTACCTTTGCATAATGGATATCAGTCAAATATATTTTACAAATATAAACATGGTACAATTATTTACATAAATTTTATAGTCGAATGACTCATTTAGATATGCACAATAGTAGTAGTAGTTTTGCCATTTAGACGGAAGTGTAGAGAGAACTGACATACTTGTGGTTTTATTGCCCTTAGCTACTAGACCACACTGCATGAATATGCTATTCATCATTAAAAAATAAGAGAACAAAGTCTTACTAAGAAAATAAACTGAAAAATTATAGCTGTCTGCCTATTTGGTGACAATCTTTAGCAACTTTCTACATCTTACAAAAGTTAATTCTGCACTAAATATTTCTAAGTCTATAGAACAAGAGCACAAATAAGTCATACAATTAAATTAGACATTTAATTAAAGGCAGGGACTGACCAGATGAAAAAATTAGCTGTAGTGTAGTTGACAGAAATTCATTTTCTGTAGCTGCTATTTGAAATTCTACGCTATGCAAAATTCAGAAGCATCAAGTGAAAAGCAGGAATCAAATCTCCACAGGGCACCTGTCCATCAGAGGCCACATTCACACACATATATTCACGTTCACTCAATATAGATCAGTTTAGAATCACCCAAAACTTTAAAGCTTGTCACGCATGGGTATCTGAGACTCACCTTCCAGGCTCAAACTAGGTATGCAATACCCAGCCAGACCACAAGGGTGCAGGGTCACTAAATGTGTTGTATCCTTTCTCCCCTGTAGTGCTGAGAAGATGACCACTGAGGACATCTAAAACCACCCACTATCTTGGAACTGCCGCCTCTTCTGGTCAGGATCATATAAAATCAGGAGCTCCTCTAAGTTGGTGCGTTGTTTCAGCAAAGCAAGCCCCTGGATGTTGGAGCTACCTGAACTTGACCCACTCTAGAGAGCTGATTCTGTTCAGAAGCCCTGTAGGCTTAAAAAGCATTTGGTATACCTGTTTTCAGATGCGCCACCACTTGCTTTTTTGGACTGTCACTAAAACGGGTTGGCCTGTTTGATACTCTAAATTTTCATTGGTTCTCCTTTGCCTCTTTCTTCACTTACAACTTGCATGTTTTTGGTATATGAGAGGCAGAATTTGGCTGTTGTTATAGTGGATTTATTCATAAGTGTCCCCGAAAAGGTCACAATATGCCTTTTTCGATTTGGAGAAATTAGGTGGATGAGATTAATTAACTTGTTGGAATGTATGGTCTATTCCCAACAAAATTGTTCTAATATCTGCAGTTGACTGCTTTAGTCAAAGATGTGATTTGCCGCATCCTAACATAGTGCAAGTTAAAGAGGAAAGAAATGAAGAATCACTTCCACAGCAACTACTGTTTTTTCTTTCAGACTTTGACCATGACATACTTTGAAATGTATTCCACATTGCTTAGGAGATGAAGTAATAAATGCATTCAATTTTAATTATAAATTTGAGAACATACTATACAGTATATACTATGCTACAAATTATATATCTTTGTAGACTAGACCTTTCACCTTGTCTACCTTTTCTTCATCTAGACTATAATACTTGTCTTGCTTTTAGTGTTTCTGGTGCCTATTCATTACTATTACCTAATTTTTCTGAATGTCTTTATTAACTTAATTTTTTTTTGAGCCATTTGTTAGTGCAATGTCTCCTAACAGCTCATTCAGCTTTAATTGCTGTTGTATGCATTTGTCAAGTAAGGCATCTTAGAGATATAAACAAAGAGAAAGCAGAGTAACATCTCATGAAGTAGCCTTAGTACAATGGTTACCATGACTTCCTCCCAGCACCTGAGTCCAGGGTTTGAATCCTGTATGGACAATTTTCATGTGTCTGCCTGGGTTTTAATTTAGATACATTTGTTTTTATCTCAAAAATGTACATGTTTAGGCAACTGTAAATTGGCCCAGTTTGAGTGAGTGTACGCTGTAATGAGCTGGCAGCCTGTTCTACCTGGTGCCCAACGCTGCTCTGATATAAATGGATGGATCTGAAGAAGTAGATTTAGCAAAGCCCTACCCAGATTAGATTAAAATATCTTACAGCTGGTGCAGTGCAACATTATTAAATTAAATACTGGGACCAAAAACTATGCAAACACTTAAAGTGTTAATTTAACAGTGGCGATTTTACTGTGCCAGATAAACTTACACACTAAGACACTGTAGGAGCTGGGAGAAAACAAGCCTGATTATGCAGTGATTTTTATACTAGAGCCAGGAAGTGGCTTCAGTATACAATGTGGTAAGAATGAGGATCAAAACCTTTGGATCCTCTCCAGGAAAGAGTGGATATAAGGTGAAAAGGGGTGTGCAATTGAGGCAAAATGCCTGCAAAAATCTGTAAAGGCATTTTCACAGTGGCCTATCCAACAGGGAGGGATCCTAATTCTATGGGCCCCAAGAACCATCTGTTTACAGAGTCACAGTATCTTGATACTGATGCAGTTTTAGGACTGAATTTTATATACGCCGGACAGAGCTTTCATGCACATGGTTAGAAAAACAAACATTCAGTGGCTATTGCACAGGGCTACATATGCAGTCTGAAAAAATGCAATAGTTAAACTGTTAGCTAGGCACGAGTTGAACCAAATGTCTTAAATTAGGTGTTAAGTTAATAAATTAAGTTTATGTCATTAAGAATGTGGATACCATTCACACTATACCCTAACCACAATAACCTCAAGCCTTAACTTTCCACCAACACTGTACTGACATTATGTACCACACTAACCTCTAGTCTCAACTGAAGACCTAAAACTGTTCTGACATTATGTCCTGAAAGAGCACTGTTGTCATGACACTGGTGCTCTACAAATATCTATGGGGACCCTTGAGTCTGACAAGAAATCAAGACCCCTTCCACAACCCCGTCCACCTGCCAGAGTCAACCTATAGACATGGGGAATAAAAGTGTGTTATTCAAACATTGCCATTTGGTTATTTGTATTTATAGGACATCCAGCACAATCTAATAACTTCATCATACTAGCTGAGTAGATAGCACATTCTACATTAGTGTGCTGTACCTTAAAAGTTGTCACTTCACAGACACAATAACATATGCACGGCTTGCATTCAATAATAAAACAAAAATACAGTAAAATCCCACAATAACACAAATTGTGTAATCAATATTTAGCTGCATACCTTCCCCACAAGCAAATTAGCAAATCTCTGCCCCAGTTCACTAGAACTGAAATTATCCTTACTGAAACTGAACAAACAGTACAGCGCCGGACACTCAACAACCTCACAATGCTCACAACCTGCGCTCTAAACACCCACTACTACACTGGCAAGAATGTGGACTTACATGAACCTGTAGAGGTACAAACAATAATGACATAGTCATCAACATTAACTCTGTTTACTAGCTTACCCAGAAAGAAATAGCTTCATTCACAAAAGTGAAGGTCCAAATAACACAGCATGTGGGAATTACAACAATGGCTGCAGACATGGTATGCGACAAATCATTAGTATTTGTTATGTGTTATTTGTAGAGTATTTATTATTAAGAGGTATTGTTTCTCTGTATTCCTTTTGTCAAGCAGATAAACATGTGGGTCAACCTTAACAACAATAGTAAAATTCATTTTTGTAATTAATTGTTCATTTGTTAACCTTTACACATACACACATATCTCAAATTAGACAGAATTCATACCCAAAAGAAAGAATTAAAGAAAGGTGAAGGTTTTTCAGAGGTCAAAAGTTTCTATCCATTCTTTGTAAGGTTACTAAATAGCTTGCCATAATGTGAAATACAGATTGCTGAAATAAACACAGATTAACATTAACTGTAACTGGTCTGTCTTTAATAAACATTCTTTCTATATGGCAGACATGTTCTGAGATTTTGCAGGTAAGGAAGTCCAAAGTTTCGATGTATAAAACAGAACTAGAAAAGAAGTATAGAATACCAATTAATGAACCTGTTGTCCTATCTTACAGGCACTTCTGTCTTTCCCAAAATCTCACCTTTCAGGATGCTCAAAATCCTTATCATTGCACCCTAGTTTAGCTTCTTGGTTTCATTTTCATGAGTTCCACACTGATGTTTGGGCCCCTGGGCCTGGGCCATTTGGGGATTCATGTATTCTGTCTGATTTTCGAGCCTGTGTATTACAGACAAACTGAAAATGTCAACATCGACTCCTGAGGCCTGCACTGCCCATACCCTATAGAATTTAATTCAACTCATTCACTTTAAGCAAGCAGTTGGTTTAATTAGGCTTCTGATTTCCCTATTTTTCACAACTTGATGTAATCAAAAATAATCTGTGTTACACTTCCACTTAGCTGCATCAAGAACTGGCCTTGCATTATAAACCTTACTGAATCTACAGCCATTATATTTTCAAATCTACTCAAACTAAAGTCAGGGTTATAGGTAGCTGGAGACCATCCTGGCAGAAACCACCCATAGATTGAATGCCAGGTAATTAGAGATTACTGATTAATTATGCTGAAAATTGTAGAGGAAGGCAAACAATTCTCAAATAGTGAATAGAATAGCTGCTGATAATCAACATGTTACATAACCTGACTCTGTTTTTACAGGTGAGGGCATTTTAAATAAGGCACTTAGAAGATGAATGCATTTGCTAAAATGAAAAGGGTGAAAACATATTAGCTAACCAAAACATTAAAAGACTAGAACTGAAATGGCAAAAAAAGGTAGCAGACTGTCCTTCACATACCACTGAGTCAACAGACTGAGGTGCTATGCTGGTTGAAGGAGATTGATCTCATCTGAGAATCCTGTAGACAGCCTTCACACATAGCAGCCTTATTACGCACAATCAGTGCAAGAATGCACAATGTGCCAAATCTGAACTTTTCACTCCCAGAGTATTCAGTAGTTGTAACTTAGTGAACTAAACGTTTGCCATTTTTGTATTACTGCCAAGGTACAGTCCTACAGTGGCTAATAGGGCCTCAGATTGATGCTTCTTGAAAAGAAGATATGGGGTGGAGGGTAGTACTGCTAGGAGATAGCGGTGCCTGGACATCTGCAGCTTTTTCAGTCGCATGAAAAAAGGCATACATTATTCGTTATTGCATTACTTAATTTAATTCAGGTTCATGGAGAATCAGCAGCAGCAGTGAGTGCAAGAGAAAAGTCAATTGGACAGAGAAGCTGTGCAAAAAGAGGAGTCAACTTTAGACAGGGTACCAGTCCATTAGAAGAAATACTTACTCAGACTGAGCCAATATGAAGTTGCCAGTTAAGTTAACATACAAGTACTTGAGATGTGGGAGAAATGTGGCAGGACTCTGGTTTAAACACAAACAAGGGGATAATATGCAAACTCTATGCAGACAGTGACCGAGTCAACGTTTAAACCAGGAGCTGTGAGGTAGCACTACTAACTACTGTACCACCTTACGTCTGAGTTGTGTTACAAGTTGGCGTGCATAAGTAGTGAACTTAGATATTCCATAGCATTTAGTTTCAAGGATTTGTAGGGGGAAGCACAGGTTATTCATGTTTCTTTCTGAAATAGACATTGAGTCCTACCTATAATTCATTAGAGTAAGAGAGTGGATGATAACAAAGGAGGTGGCTTACATGTAGACATTTTATCATATAAAGCAGGCCATTTTCTTAACTAGCAGCTTATTATTCCAGTAATGCACTGCTAATTAAAAAAAGTGGCTGGAATGAAAACCTGTAGCCTCTGTGGCCCAAAAGGAATTTGACACCCCTGTATTAAAGGAAAAAATAACTCTAAAAGATAATTAGACTGTCCTTTAACCTCCAGCAAGCCCCGTCACAAATGTGCGACTAGGGATCACCTTCAAGGCTCTATTCAGGTGAGCAATACCACCACAAGATGAGAGGCGGGGGGCTGGCGCTGACAATCTCCTCTCCTAGTGCTGCCAAGTAATGACCACGCCCACGACTCTTCCACGATGCCTTGCCTCTATATATTCCGACGCTCAAACAAAGGTGGTAGATCAGTCAGATCTAAGACAAGAACAGAGATAAAGCTCCTGAATTCAATATACAGATGAGCTCCAGGCTGCATTACCTGCAATTAGGCTGGCACATTATTTTGTTTCTGTCGTAAGTCATTTACGTTGCTGATTAAATGGGGATCTACCAGCTGGCATCCAAACTATCCTTCCTGCGATCATAACAAATTTGTACCAATGACACCCCCACCTAGTACCAGACCCACCACAGAAGATGGTCACAGCTGCTAAACTCTGCCCCACCACTACTGTTGCTGCCATTACACATCCAAAGATCTGCTGCTCACTTTGACCCTGTACATATGAACTCTGAACGACCATTGTTGCAGTTGTTTTAACTATGGCCTCATTTTTTATAATAATTGTCATAGTAATGGTTTAGTATGGAGCAATGGACCATTTGCATTGGTTAATCAATCAGTGAATTAAATGCTAAACCTCCAATTTGCAGAGAGCTTGCACACACAACCATCCATCTATTTAACTGCTTGGGTAATAAATTATCGGGGAAATTCTGGCACACCATGGACATAAATATCTTAGTTGTATCTTACTGCATCTCCAGTTAATACATACATTATTTCAGGAGTCTTATGTTGCAAGTGTTGGACCACTTTTGCTTTTGTTGTTGATTTTCATTTTTCCCCTTTAAATTCTTATCACCAGCCTGCTTTACTTTACAAGTCTGTCAAAATGGAAAATACACTGATGTGTGAAATTTCTCATGTTAAGAAGCACTTGGTAATGAGACACTCAGATATAACTTGTTTATTTGATGTAATGTATACATGCATTTTAAACTCTGCTTATAGAACTATGGTTGAAGAATGAATCTGCAAAAAAGGCTTACATGATATTATTTCTGCTAAGTTGGGCAATATTTGCAAATAAATTAAATAAATAAAAGACAAGAATGTACCAGGAGAATGGTTGAAGTAATACACAAAATGTACTGTACTAAGGGATGATTAAGAGATCAGCAGATATTCTGTAAACAACAAGACTGGACAGCTGTCACATAAACAAAGATTTTAAGTGTAATAGCTGAACCTAAGAGCTATGAGGAGAACAAGTGGGTAGTCGAATAGACTTTTATTTGGATACGTTATTTGAATCTAAGCCAACAAACTAATCAGAATAAATGTATGCATTAATCAACACTGTTATGTAAATTCACTTGTTTATAAAATGGACCTCTGCCCTTATTTTTCTTGACTATTCTGTAACAGACTGTTTTGATGAATGCTCCCTCTTCAGCATTTGCTGGAGAGTCATAAAAGACACAATGGACAAGATTCCTCCTGCCTGGTTTCTGATGCAAAGAGGTCCTAGTTGGTGACAAGATTTCTTTCTTTAATATATTTCCAAATTTAATTACTTCCACACACTCTAAGATAGATGAGTGTTTTGCATAAATGGCTGATGGTGAGGCCAACAGTGACTACACCACCATAAACCCTGCTTGCATTTTTAAAAAATACCAACATTCTGCTCCAGACTCTGATGTATTGTCATTTCAGGAAGTCAACCTTCTCCCATATTTACTTATATCAACTCAATTTTAAATTTGTTTGTTGCAATTTATCATTTATTGTGTGATAGTTTGCTTTGAATTGTTCTTGTGAATGAAGCTTTGTGAATGAAGGCTGTGTAAGATTTACTATATAAAATAAAGGTTGATTGATTTTTTCCACTGTTTAGCATTGTGAAATAAAACTCATAACATCTAATTTTGGGATATTAGGATTATAGGATCATTTAGATAAGTTGCAGCTTTTACATTAATAAAACTGTGTGAACATGACTGTATTTTACATACTTCAACAACAGTTTAACAAGAAAGTGCCTTTTTGACAGAAGGTTTGGAGAAGCAAGGACACGATGGACCCATATGATGATAATACAGACACAACACTGGGATGCATTTAAATAAGACTGAAAAATTTTGGGAGTTATGCAAATATAAAAGTAAATGCTAAAAAAGTGATATTACTATTAGATTGTATATTGTAATAAATAAACTGGACTCAGGAAACATCAAAAAAAGTTGGGGAAATTGCCCCGTATAATGTCTGTCGGACGTGATGAAAATTAAATGAGGTTTGATCAAAAACCAAAGCATTTGACAAAAGACAGTATTTCAATGAGGATATTTATACACAAAACGGCAACAGGATGTGATTTGGCAGGAAGTGACATCAAAACAGTGGGTCGGAAGTGATGTCATCAATGGGAGCCAGAAGTGACGTCATCATGCCAGAGCTGGAAGTGACATCATCATGGCGGGGCCGAAAGTGATGTCATCATGGCAGAAGACAGAAGGGTCGTCATCACTGGGTGCCGGAAAGTGACATCATCAAGAATGAGCCGGAAAAGTGATGTTATCACTGCAAGACTGGAAGGGTCGTCATCACGGAATTGATGTGGAGTGGCCATTTTGAGAATTCGGAAGTAATGAAGGTAAGTGTGTGGAATTATTATTTGTCTACTTTGGGGCTGGTAAAAGAGAGAGAGAGACATTAGTACTCAAAATCAGCCCTTCATCTTGGGTAGATCACCCACATAACGGCTTGTTGGCTGCCTCCTAAGCACACGTGTGTAATAATATGTTTAATCCAGATAAACTGACCAGTGTGTACATGCTTGTAAGAAGATATGAAATAGGTGTTTGGAACCTTGCTGTTAACATGTTATCATATTTAACTAAAAGTACTTCACTGACCAGTAAAAAGACCACAAGAAATTATCAGCTGATGAAAATATTGCTGTCAGCCACGAAGGTATTCTGTAAAGGAAAGAATATGAAAAGTATTGTCACAGACATCACAACTGGCATAGACAGAAACATCACAAAAACAGAACAGAAAATAAGCATCATATTTGGCCTAAGAAGAAAAGATGGCAGCAACCAAAAGCCAGTTAACCCCCTGATAAGAAGCTTGTAGGACCTGGATCAATCAGATTTTATATGTTGATGTGTATATCTGTTTTTTACTATAAATAAACACAGGTTTATATTAAAATAAGGTGTGGGTGTTACCTCACTGAAAGTGTCTTGTTGTTTATTAAATCCTTTACAAAGATACCCAGCCCTTATTAAGTATTCTAGAGGTAAGTACTATGGTGTGCAGCTGTAAAACTAAGCTAATAATTTAGGTATTCCCAGGATTAAGTTTTCCATCAATTAAAAATGAGCCTCTGGAGTCTAAAGTGTCTTTGTGGAAATTTTCAGAATAAGACACCAACATAAGCACCTTACAGGGAAACCACATCTAGGATTGGTTCCTGCTTTGTTCTCAGTGTCAATAGGATTTCTACCAGCTCCTTAGGACCTTGAACTGGATAAACAAGTAAGAAAAATAGATGATGCATTAATCTTACTAGGAATCCTCTACCATTACTCAAGCATTAAAGAATAAGTCATTACGGACAACCCATTTTTAAGCATCATTTAGCAACACATTGGTCAAGAGAAAAAAAAATTAAAAACAGATTCTTCATTTTGCTCAAGTGACTATAGTGAAACAACAGCTCAAGGATATTCCTAATTTCAAAAGCAGTTTTAGAATCAGATGGAGAAAACCAGTAATCAGCCCTGAACAGGATGATTTAACCTAACACAGTATGCGTGTGTTTTGATAGGAGAGGATACCTGAGCACATAAAGAGAAATGTGAATGTGAAAACACCACACAGAGACAGTGAGCAGGCCAGCAACTAGTGTTGTGGGCCAAGAGCACAAACCTTCACCACATAGCACATCTAAAAACAAGAATGTCGACTACTAAAAACTCATGCAACTATTTTTCATTCTAATCAGGGTCACTGGGGCCGGTTTCAACGCCAGAGGCATTATGTACTGTATAACCATGGATTGAGCACCAGTCCATCAGAGGGTGACACAAAGTCTAATCTGCACATCTTAGAAATGTAGGAGGAAGATCTGTAAAGAATGGGGGAACTCACACATCCAGGCACAAGATGCAAACCTGGACCTCACATTAACATTACACTATAAACTCTGTTAAGATAAGTTCTATCTATCTATCTATCTATCTATCTATCTATCTATCTATCTATCTATC
>JANRMT010062814.1:72111805-72142898 GCA_026402145.1 Polypterus bichir lapradei
ATCTATCTATCTATCTATCTATCTATCTATCTATCTATCTATCTATCAACTTAACTTAAAATGTATGTCTTTGTGAATTTTGGAGTAATGTAACTTGCATGTACAAACAATTATACACCCACAGGGTGAACATGGAAATGCCTCACCAAAAGCAATCGGTTTCACCATAGTGCTGCCCGGTTATTATTTGTTTGTTATGAATTTATCTATCTATGTGCACTTTGGAGGGTTTGGTGATAACATTGGGTTATCAAAGAGAGGGTAGATGTGTTTTATAGCAGAAATATAAAAGTAATTTACAAAAACTGAAAAATAAAAAGGCAATTTTAATACAATCCACTTTAATGAAAGCATAAGTGTTTGTGTGTCTGTGTGTCCGTCCACTTGCTATGTCCCTGTTATTCCAGCAGATGGCACATCACAAACATTTTTAATAAAAAAATACATTGCATTTGTCATTCCAGTAGTTGGCGCATCACAAACATTAACACTGTTTTTATGAATCCCATAGCAAAAGCAATATAACAGATGCCTATGCATTGCATGGTGGACTGCAAATGTTAAGACTGATGTCTACACCAATTACTTAGACCTAAACCCATCTGTTTTGATGTGAAATTTTGCATACATGTTGATAAATATTTTGTATGTCTTTATTTGTAACTTAGGCAAAGCAATGTAATATTAGTGTTACATTATTGATAACAACAGCAATGGTTTAAGAACCCCTTCCCCCCTTTTAGGAATGAGTCTCTTTATAATTTTACGACAGGGTTGGGGGGAAGTGCCTCAAACAAGTTTGGCTAATATTTCTCTGCTGAAGTCTCTTAGTCAACCCTCACATGAAAGCTAGGCTGCCTAACTGCCAAGCTTTACCTCAACATATGGTTTTGGGGGCAGGTGTGAAGGTGTTCTACACCCCAACCCATTGGTCTGAAGTATGGCTGTTTGGAACTGTCTTGTATCAAAAGCCTTTAAGTACCACAACGCCGTCTCTCACCCTCTCTCTCTTACCAAACTGATGAAAGACTATCTCACACCATGAACTGAAAAGGACAACACAATGAAGAGCACAGCTCGACAGCCATATTGAGAGAGGCATGCGGCCTGTTCTGAAGAAAACTGACCTCAAATGATGCCTTAACCTGAAGACATTTTAAGTAACTAACAAGTCTGTGTGCAGCCTGAAACTACACATCATCATTTATCAGGTTGTATGGTTGCCAATATTCAAATGTACTTTGCATATTGTTATTAGTTATGAATATTATCAATAATACATTGTTTAAAGTGTAACTTAACTCCTGCTTGTTTTTTACCACACTTAATTGCCTGAGGTTGTAGATGTAGAAGGAAGTCTGTGAGATTTGAGGCATTCTGACAAAGGCTACGTATTAATAATACAAAAGGGAAACACAGAGTAAAATAGCAAGACAAAACACCATCTTAGATAGCTAGCAGAGCTACTGGTTCAAAAAAGGGAATACAATAAATCAATTCACGATAATAATGAATAAAACCAATCTAGAAAGCAAAAAACAAGAGGTCCATAATTATACAACTGTATATTAAAAAGGCAGCCTGTGTCAGAGGAGAAGCAAAAACTTGAAAAGCTGGTCAAACTTGAAGTAAGCATCCACAGTTGATCCAAACTAAAGCTGAGCATGAGGAGTATTTGCCAATGTTTTTTGAGACTAAAGAAGTCCCTCCTTCATGGGAAAAAGCTAACATCATAAAGAATACAGAAATTCAACATGGTTTATATGAAAAGCTACAGATTAACAATTATTTTATGCAAAAGTGGTAATGTTATTCAAATAATTAAATACAGAAATTATTATAAATTTAGAGGAAGACATAAATTTATGATCCTTCCTTAATTTAACTTTCAATATAATGCAGAGAATTACGTTTGAAGTAATATAAACGAGTATCAGATGTATGTTACTAAAACAGAAATAAATAAATTGTGAACTTCATACGAATTCTATATCCATCAAAGTATAGTTAACACCAATGTGAAAAATTAATAGGAGAAAAAATGACCAAGTATTGTTCTAATGTTAAACAAGATAAGCAAAAGTGAATAAAACTGTAAACGTGACAGTATTGTTAAGCTAATAATGGAAATCTAACAATATTTTATATTTTGTGTATTTTAATAGGATTTTAACTGCCAAGTGTCTTTTTGGACAGAAGGTTTGAAGAAGCAAGCACATGATGATGATTCATCAGATAACAATGTGTTTTTCAAGACAGAGAGGATACTGGGATGCTTGCAAATAAATTGAAGTATATTAGGAGATATGCAAATGCACACACCAATGTGTTTCTTCGTGCCGGTCCCAAGCCTGGATAAATGGGGAAGGTTATGTCAAGATGGGCATTTGGTGTAAAATTTTGCCAGATCGATATGCAGACAACAATACAGATCTCCATACCAGATCGGTCAAGGCCCGGGTTAACATCAGCCGCTGCTAGTACTGTTAGCCAACAGGGTGCTTGTGGAAATTGGGGTACAGCTGGCTGAAGAAGGAGAAAATGAGGGGGAAGGCATATCTAGAGGCAGGAGGAGAGGAGGAAGGTAAGGAGAGTGGAACTGAGGGTAGGAACTCTGAATGTTGGCAGTATGATTGGTAAAGGGAGAGAGTTAGCAGATATGATGGATAGAAGGAAGGTTGATATATTGTGCATGCAAGAGACTAAATGGAAGGGGAGTAAGGCCAGGTGGATCGGAGGTGGATTCAAATTATTCTATCATGGTGTGGATGGGAGGAGAAATGGGGTAGGGTTATTATGAAGGAACAGTATGTCAAGAGTGTTTTTGAGATGAAAAGAGTGTCAGCCAGGGTGATGATTATGAAGCTGGAAATTGGTGGTGTGATGATGAATGTTGTTAGTGCATATGCACCGCAAGTTGGGTGTGCAGTGGATGAGAAAGAAGATTTCTGGAGTGAGTTGGATGAAGTGATGAACAGTGTACCCAAGGGACAGAAAGTGGTGATTGGAGCGGATTTCAATGGGCATGCTGGTGAAGGGAACAGAGGAGACAAGGAGGTGATGGGTAGGTACGGTGCCAAGGAGAGAAATGGAGAAGGTCAGATGATAGTGGATTTTGCCAAAAGGATGGACATGGCTGAGGTGAATACGTATTTTAAAAAGAGGGAGGAACATAGGATTATGTACAAGAGTGGAGGAAGATGCACACAGGTAGATTACATCCTATGCAGAAGAGTCAATCTGAAGGAGATTGAAGACTGCAAAGTGGTGGCAGGAGCAATGTAGTTAAGCATCTTAGGATGGTGGTCTGTAGGATGATGTTGGAGATTAAGAAATGGAGGAGAGTGAGTGGCAGAGCCAAAGATCAATTGGTGGAAGTTGAAAAAGGAAGACTGCAAAGTTGAGTTTAGGGAGGAGGTGAGACAGGCACTTGGTGGCATTGAAGAGTTACTAGACAGTTGGGAAACTACAGCAGATGTAGTAAGGGTGACAGCAAGAAGGGTGCTTGGCATGACATTTGGGCAGAGGAAGGAGGAAAAGGAAACCTGGTGGTGGAATGAGGAAATACAGGAGAGTATACAGAGGAAGAGGATGGCAAAGAAGAAGTGGGATAGTCATTGAGATGCAGAAAAGTAGACAAGAGTACAAGGAGATAAGGCACAAGGTGAAGAGAGAGGTGGTGAAGGCTAAAGAAAAGGTGTATGATGAGTTGTATGAGAGGTTGGACACTAAGGAGGGAGAAAAAGACCTGTACCGACTGGCTAGACAGAGGGACCAAGCTGGGAAAGATGTGCAGCAGGTTAGGGTGATAAAGGATAAAGATGGAAACGTACTCACAATCGAGGAGAGTGTGTTGAGCAGATGGAAAGAGTACTTTGAGAGGCTTATAAATGAAGAGAACAAGAGAGAGAGAAGGTTAGATGATGTGGTGATAGCGAATCAGGAAGTACAATGGATTAGCAAGAAGGAAGTAAGGACAGCTATGAAGAGGATGAAAAATGGAAAGGTCATTGGTTCAGATGACATACCTGTGGAAGCATGAAGGTGTTTAGGAGAGATGGCAGTGGAGTTTTAACCAGATTGTTTAAAGCTATCCTGGAAAGTGAGAGGGTGCCTGATGCCTGAGGAGTAGAAAAGAAGATAGATAGATAGATAGATAGATAAATAGATAGATAGATACTTTATTAATCCCAAGGGGAAATTCACATACAGTAATCCAGCAGCAGTATACTGATACAAAAACAAAACAAAAACAATATTAAATTAAATAGTAATAAAAATGCATGTAAAAGCAGACAACAGCTTTATAACTTTGAATAATAAAGCAGACAATAACTTTGAGTAATGTTAGCATTTACTCCCCCGGGTGTAATTGAAGAGTCGCATAGTGTGGGGGAGGAATGATCTCCTCAGTCTGTCAGTGGAGCAAGACAGTGACAAAAGTCTGTCACTGAAGCTACTCCTCTGCCTGGAAATGACACTGTTCAGTGGATGCAGTGGATTCTTCATGATTGACAGGAGTTTGCTTAATGCCCGTTGCTCTGCCACAGATGTTAAACTGTCCAACTTTACTCCTACAATAGAACCTGCCTTCTGAACAAGTTTGTCCAGGCGTGAGGCATCTTTCATCTTTATGCTGCCTCCCCAGCAAACCACCGCGTAGAAGAGGGCACTCGCCACAACCGTCTGGTAGAATATCTGCAGCATCTTATTGCAGATGTTGAAGGATGCCAATCTTCTAAGAAAGTATAGTCGGCTCTGACCTTTCTTACATAGAGCATCAGTATTGGCAGTCCAGTCCAATTTATCATCTAGATGCACTCCCAGATATTTATAGGTCTGCACCCTCTGCACACAGTCACCTCTAATGATCACAAGGTCCATGAGGGGCCTGGGACTCCTAAAATCCACCACCAGCTCCTTGGTCTTGCTGGTGTTAAGGTGTAAGTGGTTTGAGTCGCACCATTTAACAAAGTCCTTGCTTAGGTTCCTATACTCCTCCTCCTGCCCACTCCTGATGCAGCCCACAATAGCAGTGTCATCAGCAAACTTTTGCACGTGGCAGGACTCCGAGTCATATTGGAAGTCTGATGTATATAGACTGAACAGGACCGGAGAAAGTACAGTCCCCTGCGGCGCCCCTGTGTTGCTGACCACAATGTCAGACCTGCAGTTCCCAAGACGCACATATTGAGGTCTGTCTGTAAGATAGTCCACAATCCATGCCACCAGGTGTGAGTCTACTCCCATCTCAGTCAGCTTGTCTCTAAGGAGCAGAGGTTGGATGGTGTTGAAGGTGCTAGAGAAGTCCAAAAACATAATTCTTACAGCACCACTGCCTCTGTCCAAGTGGGAGAGGGATCGGTGTAACATATAGATGATGGCATCCTCCGCTCCCACCTTCTCCTGGTATGCGAACTGCAGAGGGTCAAGGGCATGGCGGACCTGTGGCCTCAGGTGGTGAAGCAGCAGCCGGCTGCCGACCATGTGAAGCATGGTCTTCATCACATGTGACATCAGAGCAACAGGCCGGAAGTCAATCAGCTCACTAGGACGTGAAGTGTACTGGTGCCAATATTTAAGAATAAGGGGGATGTGCAGAACTGTGGTAAATACAGGGGGATAAAATTGATGAGCCACAGAATGAAGTTATGGGAAGAGTAGTGGAAGCTAGGTTAAGATAATGAGATGATGATTAATGAGCAGCAGTATGGTTTCATGCTGGGAAAGAGCATCAAAGATGTGATGTTAGCTATGAGGGGGATGATGGAGAAGTATAGAGAAGGACAGAAAAAGTTGCATTGTGTCTTTGTGGACCTGGAGAAAGGATATGACAGATGGTATTTGCTTACTTGTACAGGGACAGACTAGATTGGTCAATTAGCCTAAAACATACATCTCTGGGGTGCATGAAGAAGAATAGAGTCCATGAAGAAATTCACACAGAGATACATGCTGAACATGTTGACTCCACATAGGCAGTGATCTGGCTCAGTATTGCTTGACAGCTAATGTATGGGGAGCATATTCGGCTCCAAAATGGCTGCCATCTCATCATCCAGGTGGGTGGAATACATTAGAGGTGATTGTAGTGGCTCCCCATTCACTATGTAGAAGCCCAGTGAATAGCAGGAAAAGTGCTACATAAATGTAAAGAATTATTATTGTCAGCTTGTCAACTGATATCTGAAGACTATGAAATATTCTTCAGTGTAGCCATTTTCACTTAAATTAAGAATGTTTTTTTAAAAAGCGAGGAAAATAATCCTGAACTAATAATTAGATCATTTATGTGAAATGAGTGAGATGCTGGTGGATGGGAGACTGTGACCCCCTAACATAATACTTCTTCCAGTAAATGCACTGCCATTTTTATTGGCTACAATGGCCTCACTCGCTCGTGTGTGACGGATGAGAACCTATAGTATAGTGAGTGCTTCTCTGGATCTCTTCCCAGTGCTGATCTGAGCTCAATTTCAAAAGCTTTTAGCAGCCAGCGGTTGTTTAATTCAAGATTGACCGATCTGATTTTTTTCAGAAATAATGGCCCCAATGGGATATATACTGTACACTGGTACCTCTGTGCAAAATACATTTCCACTCCAGTCATACCTCTCGAGCTGCAATGCACTATCCTCTCATTACTAAGTCAATTCAAGTATTTTAACAATAATTTTCAAATGAACAGAAAAAAAATTGTGAATTTTAAATCATACATTCCAAATAATAACAATACAAAGCAAAGAAAATGGGAGGAAGGCAGCACATATAATTTGCACTGCACGTCTGCCGATTGTTGCTTCTTAACGCTGGATTGGTGCCATGAAGTTAATTAATGTTTGCCCAAGTGGGACTCATTTACAAGGGTGTGCTTTGATGGCGCCAGAGGAATCTTTAAAGGAAGTGGCAAATACAACTACAGCCTTAAAAGCAAGATTAGAAGGAGGAGTGCAAGAGCACCAATAAAATGAAAACACTGCAAGTTCACAACAGATAGGATGATGCAGCTGACGGGCTCATCTCTCCATCCACCCATGGGACCCGTTCATTCCATTGCAGGGCGGTGGGAAGCCAGAGGCAGATCTCAACAACAGCAGCATCATTAGATTTAAGGTGGAAACCAAACATGAATAGGAGCTGACCATTATGGGACACACTTGCAGGTGCACGTAGACCTGTTTATTTTGCTAACATTCATTTAGAATTTACAATTTAACACCTCTAACGTACTGTATGCCATTTGGACCAGAGGTAAAAATAAAGTACTTTAAGACAAAGGAAAAATGCACAAACTCCACACAATGGCCAGGGCAAGAATCAAATTCAGGTTCCTGGAGGTGTAAGGCAGCAGCACTAAACACTGTGTTACCATAAAAGAGCTGCAGTGAAAGCTAAAAGTCAATTCACCAACTGAAGGCAAAGCGTGTGAATCACTGTTCAAATAATTTAGATGCAGAACACTGATCAATCCGTGTGCATTATTTCATTTTGATCAAGTCCATATACTGTATGCTTATCTTCAGTAAGCCACGCCACTCTTTTGCTTCCTCAGCTGTTTTAACTCTTGCTTTTTTTTATGGTTTATGCCTTTCATTAGTTTTTGATTGCTTTTCCATTACCTTTGCGTGTGAAGTCCTGTTCTGTTTTAACCATTTGTGAAATGTATCATTATTTCATCTCTTTATTCAGCTTTGTCAGCTTTATTGTTTTTTAGCAGTGATTATTCAAAGAACCTGTGCCTGGCTGCATGTAGTCAGTATGGAGTTTGCATGTTCTCCTTGTGTTTGGTCACTCACACCCCAAAGACATGAATGCCATGTTATTTAGCCTCGAGTGTGAGTGGGCTATGGCAGTGAACTGGTGCTCAGTCCAGAGCTGGTCAGTGCCTTTCATTCAGTGGCATCAGTCAGGCTGTGGTCCCTGATGCACCTGAATTACTTTAATTGGCTTTGGGAGAGTGATGAAGAATATATAGCGTTATAGAAAATAAAATATATGTTTATTTTAATATACCATCTCTATATATATAAAATCCAAAGTCTGTCTGTCCACTTTTTACAAGAGAACTACTTAATGGATTTAGATCGGTTTCTTTTCCATACTTGGTTGAACATTCCGGCTGATTTTGCGACTCCTCTCATTGCGCTAAGTATTATAGTTCGGTTGCAACACCGATTTAGGCTTCGGGCTGATGAAATGGGGAGGCGGGACCTCAGGAGCTGGGCGGGGCCATCCACTCACACACCAGCCTCTGTTCGAGTCGGTCTACCTCTCAGCTTATGTTGGAGCATATCTTGCCTCCACTTAGCTAGCGATACCTGTTTGTTCAACAGACATTATCATCTAGAGATTGTTAAAGAGTAACGTTTGATGTTTTTAAGAGGGAGATCAGAGCTACGTGTGTTTTAGAGGTTAGCTGCTCATTGCCAGAGATATCACGGGCATGTGCTCTTCTTCCCACACGGGGGACACT
This sequence comes from Polypterus bichir lapradei, assembly GCA_026402145.1. Lineage (NCBI taxonomy): Eukaryota > Metazoa > Chordata > Cladistia > Polypteriformes > Polypteridae > Polypterus > Polypterus bichir. The sequence continues at coordinate 72,120,279 of JANRMT010062814.1, forward strand.
CTCCCATCAGAGCTGAAAAAGATCAGATACAGTGGCAACGTTTGACGTTTCAGCGTACGTACCTTCCGCTTGGCCAGAGATACCTTGCCAACTTTTTACATTTTTGGCAAAGAGATCACAGCTACATTCTCAGACCTGAAAGCAAAACCAAAAATATTGTACAGTATATCAGGAGGCACTCAGATACGAAAGCAACCAATATAAAATCTTCTCAATACAAATTATTAATATTTTTTTATTGATTTTTAAAGTTTGTCCTCTTTTACTGCTACGCTGGCAGAGCCACGGGGGACAGCTAGTTCAGTATAAAAAATCTCATTAAAAATTGAAGTTCAATGGTCTAAAATTTCAAAATGGCCAACCATGAAGTACCAGAATATTTAGGAGTTATATTATTGTTATTTTTATACTTCTTAATGGCCTGTTCTAGATCTAGATCCTGCATTATTTTCCTCATTTATTAATGCTTCTTTCTATACTCCTCATGATGAACACAATCAGCCTGGATGTACAGATAAAGCAATTGATCATCTGCAAAATCTTCTTGACCCTTAAGATACAGTTCTCTAATCCAGCAGAATTCCTCTTGCTTACCAGTTGTCAGAATGGATATAAACAGAAGACTCAGAGTAGGCCAGTCAAGAACCATGGTACTAAAATATTGCATCTGGAAAATTAGTCATGAGATTTTTATGAAAGTAGGAAGATCCCTATGCTGTATGAGCCTGTACTGAAGATATGAGCATCTGTGCTTGATATATTGAAATAATAACAGCACATGTTCACCAAAGAATGCCCACTTACACCCATATTTGCTCAAAAAACATAACAGGTATGGCAGGATTTCAAGCATATTGACTTGGCATAACCACCAATGCATTTTTAAAGTGCAGTATGAATCATACCCTGACCAGCTTCACGCAACAAGAGAAAGAGGCCAATGTCACTTATATACTGGGAGCTTGACCACACCACCGAAAAAGGGTGCAGAAATATAAAAAACAAAGGCTAATGGACATTTACTCTTGATTGCTATTAGATCTCACAGAAACATCAAGAACAAATGACAAAAGCTTCCACTCAATCATGTCAGAAAATCCCTTTCTCATTTCTGATGACTGTTAAGAGATTTAGAATCTAGTACAGCATGATGAGAATTTTAATAAATGGGGGAGTCAATACATGACTACAGTTGGAATCCCACTGTAACAAAATTCACAGGACCACAAAAATATTTCCTTATAACGGAAATTTTGTTATAAAGAATATGGCGAAAATACATATCCAGTACTATTGTGACCGGGGTGGCCTGCGATTCCCTATCTCTTACAGCAGCGGCGCAAGGACAGCTCTGTAGCTGCTCTGATGCATGGTTATCTTCTGCATGATCAGGCTTACCGCACAGCATGCTTGTCGCACAATGTTTACGACATTTAGCACTGGACTCATATGTGCTCTTCCTTGCACTCTCCTGGGGCCTCACGTATAAACAGAGCATATGCACAAAAATGTTGTGTATGCCTATTTCCATGCTCAAATCAAGATGTATAAAAATTAAACTTGGCATAAACGTATGCACATTTTCAAAGCGGCTTCATACCATCCGTATGCACATTTCTGTTCGGTTTTGTAAATGGGTGGCACCCTGTGTCAATGCAGTGCTACTGTTTCTGTGTGGTGTCCCTTTCTTTTTTAGATTTGCATCCATGATGTGGGCTTTATCAAATACACTGAAATTAATTGCATACTGCTTCATATTAAAAGCACTTGACTGTAGTCATTCTGTAAGAACATAATGGTGCACGTAACGGACAAACTATTCCAACTACCATGGCTGTTTTAGCGTTGTTAGAAGACATCGCAAATGGAAGAATTAGAAGAAAGTGCATATTTATAGGTGACTATGACTGGCTTCTAAATCGATTTAGATTTCCAAGAGCTATCATCTTGGAGCTGTGTGCTGTTAGAATACCCGGATATACATTTGATATCATTTTTATGATGAAATACATTAAACAATGCAAATTACATTTTACTGATACATTGTTAAATTCATTTAAATAATGTATACTGTTATATTAAATGTGGGGGCACAGTGGTGCAGCAGAAGTGCTACGTTATTGCAGTAAGTGGGTCATGTCTCGGATGCCCCCTGCCTGGAGTCTGTGGGCTTCCTCCATGTGCTTTGGTTTTCTTCCAAAAGCTTGCAGGTTAGGGGATTTGGTGATGCTAAACTGACGCTACTAGTGTATGTGTGTGATCATATTCACCCTGTGAGGAGCTGGTACTCCATCCTGGGAGTTTTCCTGCCTCACACTCAATGCTTGCTGGGACTGGTGTGACCCTGGGTGTATGGATGGATGGAATAATTAAACATGCATAATGAAGATTTTTCAATGTTCCTTAAAAGTTGTGAAAAATTAGCATTCTAAGCTTACAGCTGGTTTTACATTTATTACAGACACTTATTGTGTGGCAATTGGTTACGTGGAGAAAGAAAACGGAAGGACGGGAATTGGATATTCTTCTGAGAAGGCTTTCTTTATTGCAGCCGTGTTGATTTTAATAAACATACCAAACCCCAGTTCCTATCCTTTCGTTTTCTTTCCCCACATGACCAATTACCACACAATAAACATCTTTGTGAAGTAAAAATTAAGTGTTCAGAAATTTTAAGGAACGTTGAAAAATCTTTGTTATACATGTTTATACATGTCGCATCCATCCCAGCAATCCCTGGATGGGGTGCCACATCATCGCAAGGTGATTATGAGCACACACATACACTATTAGCGTCAATTCAGCATCACCAAACTCCCTAACCTGCATGCTTTTGGAAGGAAACTGAAGGATGCAGAGGAAACTCACCTGGAAAATATACAAACTCCAGGCATGGAACACCCAGGATGTGACCCCCTTACTGCAAGGCAGCAGCACTATCTCTGCGCCACCATGACCCCCACATGTTTAACACATGCTTTAATAATTTTCATCATGAAAATAATATCAAATATATATCTTAGTATTATAATGTTCAGAGACCTGTAATATTATTCAAGTAATGTATTCTGTGTGGCAATCACTGCCTGCGTGCTCCTGTAGGTAAGTGAAAGCCCATTTAAGAAGCATGTAGCAGCTAACAACTGGGTCAGAAAACGCTTAGAATACGAAGTATTTAACATGCTACTTTAGTTACAATGGGGTTTGAGAAACTAGTAAATTAAACATTGATTTTAAGATGAAACTTGTGACGTTCTACTTTAATGACAAAATAAACTATGAGATTAAAGTGGCAAGTTTGAGATTAAATTTAATTAATTATTTGGTAATTTAAATTTAATTTTTAATCACAATTTAAATGATGAGATTCAAATTGAAATTTCGAGATTAAAGTCGACATTTTGACTTTAATCTCGACATAGACCTTTTTTCTTCACTGTGTCCCTATTTTTTTCTTTCTTCTCTGTGGCCCCAATATGCTTCTGTATGACACTGAAAAGATGGGTTGTGACTCGCCTTTTCACTATGACTTTGATGTCTGACTTCCATTTTTATTTTGGGCACTCTGTGACTTTCTGAACTTGAACTTTTGAGTGACACACTCCATCAATTTCCTTTTGTTGCTTATGCCACTCCATTTCACTGAGCAGGACTTCCATTTTGTATTCGCTGAAATTCTTTTTTTACATGTGCTTTTGCCAAGGTCATTTAACAAAACACTGAAAAGAAAGAGCAATTTGTATTGACTTGCATATTCAAATAGGCAAAATTTGGGGAGGAGTTGCAGTGGAGCTGTAGGCACGTGCATGTGCGTCAAAATCACGTTCATTGGGATTTATAAAGGGAAAGTGCGTTGAACTTTGCTTATGCACAGTTTCATGCATCTGAATTTTTTGTGCTTCTCGTTTTCTCTGTAGTGTGAATTCTAAAAAAGGTGTTATACATGAGGCCCCTGGTCTGCCACAGTGGTGATTCTGAACTGCTGGCGTTCTTCAATCGGAAAAAGTAGGACGATTGTCCCCAATGTCACGGATTTTATCTTGTGATCTCGCATGCTTGAGCACTGAAGTAACAGCTCCTATTTTGAATGAAATTTTGAGACTGTACCGGCCTTCTCTATACAGTAATAAAGTACCTGTATTTTCCTTGGAAACCTGGAGTCACCTTCTTGTTTCTCATGCAATGCTGTGACCATGCAATCCTGTGTAAACTGCAAAAAATATTTTATTTGAAAATGAGCCATTAGACATAACTTTTTTTTTTATAGAAATACAGGCAAGAATACAGAATGGAAATGAGATGTTAGGGGTAACTTTTTCTTCACCGTGAACTGACACTGCAAAGAAAACTTTGGGAAGTGATATGAAACATGAACAGTTGAGCATCTGCACACAACACAACTACCCACACGGACACTCAGCTGAACGTAGACTCAGAATTCAACTACATATATGTTGTCACGCCTATACTCTTGCTGAGACTGCCTGAGATGAGAGATACTGCAAAAGACTGTCACTTACTTTTGGTCTAACAAGAAAGAGACAGCCTGTTGCAGGGTTCCTGAGACTTTGTGAAAGTACAGGCACGGCATCAAGCATTTTTTGCTTCTCAATATCTTCGGTGGCCATTTTTGGTCGAAAAAGCATTTGTTATATTGAAATTAAAATTTTGTTAAAATTAAATCTGTTAAACATGATGTTGTATAAATGTTGTTATTTCGGTATTAACTATAATGGGATTTGACCTGTATTAAGTGTATGAAGGCTAAAACCGGTAATGTTTTTATACACCTCAAATTCGTGTCATTCTAGTGTGAATTAGCATGGGGTCAGGCACGTGCGCATAGAGGACAGCTTAAGGGCTCTGGTGATGGTAAATTCCTGCCACTTCATGGGCTGGCATTACATATTGATGCCTTTTCTCTTTTTCCCTCTGCAGACAGGAAGACTGATGACTTTAAACACCAATGAAGTCACTTCTGGACCCACTTCTTCCTGCTGGAAGTACTTAAAGACAGAAGACTAGCCATCTTGGGCAGTCAATATTTAGACTCGTCTCTGCAAAGACATTTTTTTCTCAACACTGTTTGCGCAGTGCATTTTATTTTCATTCAATTACATGGGTTTTGCCTTCAGGCGCTCCACACCTTTGTGTGTTTCTGCTTTATTTTTTACAACAGGTACTTAAACACGTGTGCTCATTTAAGGATTGGCATTCCATACTGGTTAAGTTGCTAAGTTTTTTCTATTGCTGTTGGGATGCCTTACTGGTAAGAATACAAACTGTGCAGCCGTGTGAATGGTGCTGTTCCAAGCTCTTACCACAATATTAGCTTCATATTTCAGCCTGACATACTGTAGCTAGATAAGTCAACATAAATATGCAAGTGCATAGTGAATGACAAAAATTGTTCATGCTAAAACTCTTTAATCAACAACTTTAAACGCAATTTTTTTTTCACTGTACATACAACATTTAACAAATATGAACACAAAATTATCATTACATTACTTACAGTCATACATTTACATATTGCCAACATAATTTATAGCAAGAAAGTAAACTTCATCTTATTTTAAACTGTGAGGAACATTTACCATAAAAGACCTAAAAGAATGTTAGATAAATTGTTAATATTAAAATACTCTCGTCTGATTAGTTGGAGCCAGTTCATGATCATGCAGTAGCAGACCAATGTGTTATCCAAACAATGGAGCTCAGTATTTCAGAAATAGATGCTGTCTTTCTGAAGAATAATTTCAAGAAGCATTTAGTCAGATCAATATCTTGTCACTGAGTACCAGCCATATTTTGTGACTTTTGACTATGCACGTTCAAAGCCAGCCTCAATTTTCTTGTTTAGGTTCCTTTTCCATTTTATTTTTTTTTTTGAGAGGGAGTCAGACGGCCCTGACTTGACAAAAAATATGGCTAAACATTTTTGTGATTAGGCACTAGCCTTCTCAAGCTTCAAAGGTGCTTCCTCAAATAAAGTTCAAGTACAGATTGTCTTATTACTTTAGTGCAAATTAAATTTACAAACAAATTAAATACAAACAAAGTCCAAGATAATGCAGCACAATATCAAATCTTATGGGTCTTTTTACATATGCTGGACAGTATTGTACTCTAAGAAGTTACAATAATTTTTAGCTCATATAGTGTAAGCTCTAGACTGGACAGAATCAATGTAGAAAATCCTCAGCCAAGGAATACACCTTTTAGACAGGGAATTTTTACTTGGAGATCTTGAAAATATTCAAAAAGGTAGAGATTTTAATATCGCCCTTAACTCAACTCATCTCTGAAACTGCCAACATTACACAATTTTCTTAAACTGTGCTTTGTGCTAAATGAACAGAGACAGATCCCAGGGCTGTGCTTAGTTGTACTTGCCCGACAGTTTCAGGGACGTGGCTTGAATTCGGTGTATACTGTAATGTTTATGTGCAGTTCACACGCCCCAAAGTTTCCTCCCAGATCCCTCAGATTTGCATGGTAGATTGTTTGAGACACTAAAAAGGCTCACTGCGATTGACTGTAAATGGAAGTGTGACTGTAACTAGTGATGGAATACTGTCCTGTCCAGAACTGGGCCATGCGCTGCACCAACCCGTGAGGCCGTGATTGAGCCCTGCTCAGTGTAACCAAGTAGTTCATGAAGCAAAGTAGAAATATGGACAGATGGATGAATATTACCTACAAATATTTTAAGGAGAGTATTCACTGTGAATGATGCCATTTAAACAGACAATGCAGGACTGACTGAAAACAATTATGTGTCTAGAGAGAGAAAAACTAAAGTCACAATGTCAGCTAAAGGCACAATGTAATGGATGGTTAATCAAAACATTTTGAGGACTACAGAAACTCAAACTGGAATAGAAAGCTTCCAGCTATGTAGCCATTTTACATGAGATATTTTATTTCTATATTTATTCTTATTTTAGAAATATTGTTTTTCTGACAAATACCCAAGGTGACAAGATCAATATTCCGTATAAGCATTTTTTCATGTTGAGTACAGTTATATTGCGTGTAAAGCCCAAAGTACTAGCTATCAGGCCAAACTGCTTACACATTAAAAATTATCCACCATAAAATTAAAAAACAAGTATTTTGTTTGGGGAACATCTCTATAACTTTTCATGTGTTAGGGTTTCAAGGTATTAAAAAATTACCAAGGAGCAGAAGTGGTCATGATGTTCAAATTTAGTACAGCAAAGTTGACGTTTGCTATGCTACATTCATCTGTAGCACCCAGAAATATTTCTAGATAGGTAGAACTTTTTCATACTATTAGATGCCCACTCTAAAACATTTCAACTGAACTACAACAGTATATTACTATACAACAATAAATCTAAGTCTTACATTTGTGATTGTGATCTGATCGCCCGTAGTCAGATTTCCTAATTATTCAATCTCTGTTATATATTAATCAGCTTATCACTTTCAGTTCCCTCAAAATGTAGTGAATCAACCCTTCCTTTGCTTTGCCCAATAATTTCCTTCCTCTATGGATAAACTGCTTACTTGCTTTTTAGCAGTCTAAGCATTAGTGCCAGAAAGCAAAGACTCTCTGTGTCATTGCTGCTTTCAAATAATTTATATATGAATCTAGACAAATAGTGATTTTCCCCACTACCTCACAAAATGTGCCTTTTAAAGTTTCCATGACATTCAAAATCAAGATATTTAAGTCTACAAATCACCAACTTTATAATCTCAAGATTCTGACTAAAAACTCATGTTATTTTATTTTCTCCTCAAAGTCATATAGCTCATAATGTTTCACCTTATTGTCTTAGAGGATTAATCTGTGCTTAATTTGATACCTTTAGCAGGAAGAACCTTCTTCCTGGTTGTCACAAATGCCTGATGCTTTTCATAATAGGCAGCTTCATTTATAAAAGTTGGATATACAGTGCATTCCCCCTCATAGTAAATCGTCTTTCCATCAAATGTAAGAAAGATAGCATCACCAGGGCACAGAGGCTGCCAGTCTCGGTCCTGTAAAGACAATAAAGCAACATTCAGCAAGTGCATTTAATCAGCATACAGTACAGAAAAGTACAATGAATAAAGTAAAGAGATCAGAGGACATGCTGAAGATTATTTTAGGACTGTAAGTAAATGCCATATAAACACACTTAGATGTAAAACACTGAAAGGGGGGTACAGCCCATTAGAAAATACAACAGATGACTATGTAGTTCACAGAGAAGTATGTAAGAGTTGTACAGGATATGAATAAGGGAAGTGTGACCGTGGTGAGGTCTGCAGTAGGACATTACATCTGGGATCGGCTCTGAGCCCTTTCTTATTTGCAGTGATGATGGACAGGTTGACAGACGAGATTAGAGAGGAGTCTGCTTGGACTATGATGTTTGCTGATGACACTGTGATCTGCAGAGATAGTAGGGAGCAGGTTGAGGAGTCCCTGGGGAGGTGGAGATATGCTCTAGAGAGGAGAGGAATGAAGGTCAGTAAGAACAAGACAGAATACACGTGTGTAAATGAGAGGGAGGTCAGTGGAATGGTGAGGATGCAAAGAGTAGAGCTGGCGAAGGTAGATGAGTTTAAATACTTGGGATTAACAGTACAGAGTAATGGGGATTGTGGAAGAGAGGTGAAAAAGAGAGTGCAGGCAGGGTGGAATGGGTGAAGAAGAGTGTCAGGAGTGATTTGTGACAGACGGATATTAGCAAGAGTGAAAGGGAAGGTCTACAGGACAATAGTGAGACCAGCTATGTTATATGGGTTGTAGACGGTGGCACTGACCAGAAAGCAGGAGACAGAGCTGGAGGTGGCAGAGTTAAAGATGCTAAGATTTGCACTGGGTGTGACGAGGATGGATAGGATTAGAAATGAGTACATTAGAGGGTCAGCTCAGGTTGGACGGTGGGGAGACAAAGTCAGAGAGGCGAGATTGCATTGGTTTGGACATGTGCAGAGGAGAGATGTTGGGTATATTGGGAGAAGGATGCTAAGGGTAGAGCTCCCAGGGAAGAGAAAAAGAGGAAGGCCTAAGCTAAGGTTTATGGATGTGGTGAGAGAGGACATGCAGGTGATGAGTGTTACAGAACAAGATGCAGAGGATAGAAAGATATGGAAAAAGATGATCCACTGTGGTGACCCCTAACAGGAGCAGCAGAAGACTATGTAGTTCACTGCCTCTGTTAATTTGGCACATTGTGGTTTGCACTTTGACCTTTAACTTAACTAAAACTACATTGTCTCTGTGAAACTCAGAACACTACTTACATTTTAAATAAAATAAGTCGATGAATCATCACTGAACACTGATTTTGCAATGTGTACTTAAACTGTTGCACATGTCATCCCACACCCATTTTTACTAAGCATCTACAAACACTTACTCAACTTTAGAGGAGTACAAAGTAAAAAACATGTTCAGGCTAATAAAACAAATCATATATTTTCTGATATGAAGAGACATTTCTATCAGCCCTCTGCAACAAGGATAAAAAAAATGCCTGCTGCCCAACTAGGATGAACTGTAAAGGTCTTGCACCCTGTATATCCAGTGGGGATATCCTGCACATCCCTCATCCTCCACACTACCACACTAAACCACTATATATGCTGCCTTCCTCCTCCCATCTCTCTTTTTCTCCTTGTAGTTGAGAGTTCACCTTACTCAACTCCACACTTAGCAATCAACTGAGCATTGACCTTGATGCATCTTTACATTTCATACCAGACTCATGTCTGGTCAAATCCTGAAACAATTTTGGGGTTAGGAGCATCCTTTCATTTATTCTACAGACCTGATGCTAGAGCACCCTCTAGTAACTCCTAGTATCCCTGTTGCAAAGCACCTCCCCATCACTGTGTCACTGGAATAGCACAGACCATTATGTTCAACTGTGTGCCCTTGAGAGGCAAAGATGTGTCGGCTGTTTCCTCTGTGGCCCCACTCTTTCTACAAGAATTGGTTCAGGCATTCCTACCCATTACTGAGTCGCCCAAAGGATGGAAGAAGGCCAGGAGATGAAGAATAGTCAAAACCAGAAACAAGTCGAAACCGTGAAGACAAAATCTTTTGCACCAAAGACTAATCGGTAATCTGAATCCAAAGTCAGAGGAAAAACTGAACGTTTCGAAATCAGAAATTCAAGAAAGTAAAAATGCATTATGTTCATTTGATTTTTTTCCATCCAAATCATGGATATGAATGAATCTGATATTAAAGGGGTCGGACTGATGACATAAGATGCTGTGTCTTGCAAAACCACATTAATTACCATCCAGGAGCAGCATATTGGTAACAGGAATGATGACATGGTGGCGACCATATGCAAAACAAAATAATGTGTCACTGTGAATATAAATCACTATGATCAGGAACATTACACTACAAAGGTAACTGCACAGACGTGTACCCAACATGAAGGAATCCTTATTCCCACAGATACTTATGCATAGAAAAATATTTCTAAGAGAAATTCTCAAAGTGAAGATCTCATAACACCATCATGGAGATGTCTGCATACCTTCAACCAGACCAACCCTCTCTGTGTCTCCTGCTAGTGCTGGTGTCTTTGTCTAATCCACATCTAGGCACACAGTACAAATGCAGGCCATACTAGCCCCTAGTAGCTTTTGGATTCCTTTGCTAGCACTCAAGATCCTGAGTAGGGAGGGAGGTAATGCGGATCCCTCCCTATTGGGGAACTTGGAATTCTGGTGGTCTTCTGGTGGCCATATCTGTGACAACCAATACATCAGTATACTGAAGGAATGGATGTTGTTCGTATTTACCTAATAATTGTATTTATATTGTGTATATTATTACATTTGTAAGTTTTTGAACTCATTGGTGTGGACGACTGGGGCCCTTACCCGACAAGGATGCTCTGACAATGGAAGGACTGCGCGAGAAATTACTTTTAGGACAGTTTCTCCCCCAGACCGACAGACAGCAGCCTCCTGAGTTTGCAGCATGGAAGCTCAACCCTGCTGAGGTCCATGGCCACCGCCAGGAGGCGCCTGGATGTTTACAGGGCCCTGTTTGGCAGCACTTCCGCCACACCAGGAAGTGCTACTGGAAGAAGATCGTTGGGCACCTGGAGTACATCCAAGAGTCCTATAAAAGGGGCTAGTTGCCACTACTCAAGAGCCAGAAGGTCAAAGCCTGTGAGGAGTAGTGGAGGCGGAAAGGACTGTGCTTTACTGATTTATACTGTGCTGTTTGCTGTGGACATTGTGAAGTGCCCCCACATGTAAATAAAGGTGTGCTGTGTGAAAATTTGTGTCTCAGCCTGTCTGTGTCAGGGTTAGGGTGGCTGCACACGCCCCGATGGTCCACAATACATACACAGTATGTGTGTGTGTATATATATATATATATATATATACAGTAATCCCTCCTCGATCGCGGGGGTTGCGTTCCAGACCCCCCCACGATAGGTGAAAATCCGCGAAGTAGAAACCATATGTTTGTATGATTATTTTTATATATTTTAAGCCCTTATAAACTCTCCCACACTGTTTATAAATATTCCCAGCAGAGTTATACAGCGTAATCCCTTTGTATTCTCTTAGATATTAGGTAAGATTCATTGAAATTATGTATATAAACACACTGTTTATATACAGTAAAACCTAAATATTATTTTAAAGATATTGAGTGTCTCCGATATCACATATGTTACAGCCATTATGATAGACAGGCCACCAGCAATAAATACGTACAATGCAAGAAAAATAGTATACAGTAAATGTGTGTACAGTGACACTAAACGTACGTACATGTACTAAGCACTGTAAGAAGAAAATTAATTATGGTTACTCACCAACAATGACACGATGACTTGTCCGATAACAATGAGTTTAATTTTACTGCACAACAAAGGAAAACATTACAGCCCTTGTAAAGGAGCCACTTCAGGTGATTGTGTAGCACTGCCGTTGTTCTTCTTCTGGCAGTCTTCAATTCAAATCCCTAAAGTAGATTCCATCCAGACTACTGCCTTATTACATCCACTTACAACTCGTTTTGCACCCTGGTTAAAAGGACACTGCGGCCGTAGATCTTATATTCCTTTCCTACTTTTTAAATAAAAAGAATCGTAGCCTTCAACAAATACAAAACGTTTACCTTTTCGGCAATCGTTAACATCTTCTTCTTGCGCTTGGGCACGGCCCCTGAAGCATTAGCAGATTGTTTTGGAGCCATAATGAAGGGCTTGACTATGCACAAAGATAAACACAAAAGAGCACAACTCTTTACACAGCAAAACACGTTGATGCTGAATGAGCGAGACGAGACTTCCTGGTTAACACTGCATTCAGCACGGAGGAACTCAACTGCGTGCTCTGATTGGTTAGCTTCTCAGTCAGGAGAACTTAACTGCGTGCTCTGATTGGTTAGCTTCTCAGCCATCCGCCAATAGCGTCCCTTGTATGAAATCAACTGGGCAAACCAACTGAGGAAGCATGTACAGGAAGTAAAAAGACACATTGTCCGCAGAACCCGCGAAGCAGCGAAAAATCCGCGTTGTATATTTAGTTATGCTTTCATATAAAATCTGCGATAGAGTGAAGCCGCGAAAGTCGAAGCGCGATATAGCGAGGGATTACTATATATATATTCTTTTAAGTCTGAATTGCAATCTGATTATTAAGTGGTTACTTACGAGGTAACACTTGTGGTTGGTCAGCCAGTCAGCAAACATCTGCCATGTCATAATTTTTTAACCAGTCTATCTAAAATTTGCCAAGTTTACTTCACATAAATTATAAACCTCTAACTAGACAACCTCAAAACCTTTAAAACTGTATCAATTGCATGATACCTTTCAGATTACTGTGATGAACTACCTAAAAAAACGCCCAAAGACTTTGTAGCGGTCAAGCGCCGCTAAGATTCACACCATCAATGTGACGGTGATTTATTTATTTTAGTGGAGGATTACCAGGGACAACCCCAGCCTTGGAACGACACACACACACACACACACTACAGAGACCAAATAAACCAAATAAAGCACGCTGGGAATATTAAACGATAAAGAATATAATGAAATTATCTAAATGCAAACAATAATACTACCCCGGCCCTTTTGCCGATATTACATTTAACATATAAACACAATAAACACACAGCAAAATCCATGAAAAATCCAAACCGGATGAAATGAGAAGTGACGAGATTGAGTCCAGCGATCTGTATGTAGAAAGGGAATGGAAAACACTGTCCTACTGGTAGCTGCTGAAAGGATGACGACAGATGGATGGTTCAGGAGCGCTCCACTCTTCTGGGAAAGCCAATGAATTCAAACACAGTCCTCAGTATACAGTATATAGGTAGACAGACGATCCAGACCCCAACAAATACAATCCAGGACACAATGATGATATATGGCAGAATTAATGGCAGCCAGTCCAACAGATAAATGCAACATACAACGTACAACAACAAAAACAACGTTTCTTTCTCTTCTGGCCACCTGCCCTCCTTTTAACCTACTTTGACCACCTTTGACCCCCAACAGCCCCTGCAGGGACTGCTGGGAGATGCAGTTTTAATTGATAGTAGCCCTGCTAAACATCAAGCAGTGACCCCCCCAGGAACATTATGAGAGTCACATCACACAATTTCTACACTGTTCAAGAGAATCAAAAATACTCTTAATAAACAATCAGGTTATGTATGAACTCATTATAGTATATTAAAGTATGTTATAACTTATCTTATAAACGTCTACGCGTGGAAGTGTATGTGTCCATCTGTCCGGCCCGGAAGTGCGAGGATACTACTGTATGAAGCTCAGACAGCCGACAAAGTGGCCCCACGTTAACGAGTCGGAAAAAGAAAACGACTCTGTTGCAAAGTAAAACCGCCAAGAAAAGAGAGAATCTCATATGTAAGTGAGACGAGCACATCGGCAAAACGGTATCCCTTTTACTTTTCCTCCCGCTGCTAATACACAAGCAAGGCGAACACCTCAGCACAACGAAACCTAGGAGAGAGACGCCCAGAGTAGTTCCTTTCAATTACCTGACATTTCTACATTTCAATAGTTTATAGGACCCCGGGCTTTTTACAGCACAGGCTTACACAGCTAGTTATAGTATAAAGAAGTATGAAACATATTAATATAAGATCAGGTAAAGTATGAACAGACTGCAAAGACTAGACATTATACTGTCTTGTATCCATTTACCTGAAGATGAGGATGGATCATAGCAGAGATGTCTCCATGCTGATCTCGTGGATAATCCACACTTGCATCCAGTACATAAACTTCAAGATTACAGGCTGCAAACTCCTCTCCTAGATTTAAAAGTAGTAAATTAGGTTAGTCCCACACTATATGGCCTATACCTTGTCCATCATAACTATCATCAGCACTATTTAGGTGCCAATATCCATGCAAAATGTACATTTTAGTTGCTCAATTATTTTATTCATGTAACACAGATACTTCAAGTGACAAAAAGGAACAGTACGCAAAACATGGAGAAAAATGACTACTGAATCTATTGCTGGTTTAAATAAAGATCAAACACCATACTTCACTTTGAGAAAGGACCATTTCTGAATAGTTTGTGTAGCTGTGCAAACTGAATCAAGCAACTAATCACATAATGAAAAAGGCACAAATGACAAACATTTCAGTGATCTAATTTTTTTGTCCAAAAGACAAAAACATTACAACAGCACATAGCTCAACCGAAAAAAGAAATAGGAAATCAACAAAAAAAAGAGGGCAACACATGTAGAGAGTGTAGCCTTCCCAAAACATATGGCCTGTCAAAGCTAGATGAGCACCCCCACAGTATGAACGTTGCCCAGGGTACAGTTTAGACAATTTTAAATGTGATATATGTGATCAGTCAGTCAGTCAGTCATCATCCAACCCGCTATATCCTAACACAGGGTCACTAGGGTCTGCTGGAGCCAATCCCAGCCAACACAGGGCGCAAGGCTGGAAACAAACCCCGGGCAGGGCGCTCTCTGCTTACAGTTGTGTTATTTTGTTGATTTGAGCCAGAGTTTAACTTGCGGTTACAAGTTTAAAATGATTGCCCTTTTGGGTCCTTTTCATCTGATTGAGTTTCTGTAGCCATGTCAGTTAATCCTTCATTAACATTCAGGGACCTGTTTAATGTGAAGTATTTATGTTTCCTGAATTTTGCTAAAAAATAAGATTCTGTTATACCACACAAATTAAATTCATTACAAATGCTTAAGGACATTAGAGAATTCCCAAAAGCATTAGAATAGCATTAAATTTAATCACACTTTGCGTGTGTCATTTTAGTATTTATAGACGATATGTTTTAGAAGAAATCACTTGAAAAAAAATTCTCATCGACAAGGAGTGGCATCAGTAGAGCCAGCATGGCAAAAGGCACACTTGAACGCAATTAATTATTAAATGCTTTCTGCAGAAGGCCCTGCATGGTACATTACAAAGTAAATAAAATTACTCAAAGCAACAAAATATGGAGTGAGTTAAGTATACTCAGATATACAGTAAAGTACACCAACAACAATCTATGTTATGGTTTGCACCTTTTATGCACCTTTTTCATATTTCTTTTATGTTGTAAGGTTTTCAAATCTGATTCTACTTTTTACAAATTTATCTGAAACATGTTTAATGATGTTTGTTTAATGTCTTATTGTGACTCCATTTTTTTTCTTGTGAGCACTGCCATTTTGAGCTTAGCTTGTTTACAGTTGCTAGGAATTTGATATGCAGTATAACTGGAGGTCATGACCCATGGTATCCCTGAATGGAGAGTATAAAGGTCAGGGGACATATATTTCCTGATTATATGACATTAGATAAAAATACTTTATGAGTGGTGTGCTTGGTATCATGAACTTGGAAGAACCTACACATAAAGTCCCAAAAAAGCCCCAACAGTTGGAAGGATTTATCAACCTTCAGATTGTAGACATTAAAGGTGGTTTATTATAAATAAGAAACATGTATCACAAAAATACTCTTTAACAATGAAGCTCCAAAGAGCACAAAAGGCATAGCAAGAGTTGCCTAAAATAACAATACAATCCAAAGCAAACAAGACCCAAACAATCAAATCCAGAGAAAAGGTGGAAAAACAGAGCAGGAGATCAAAAATTCAGTAAATCCACAAAAAGGCACAATAATAATAATCACTAGAACTCACCCACACCACAAGTACATTCAACGAACTGCAAGGGACTGTGGCTTTTCATCAGTTCTTGTAGCGCTGAGGGCAGTCCCTTGGTGGTGATGGGCGGGTATCTCACTTCTTGGGGAACCACCCACAAAACCCATGACACACAGAGAAAGATACATAGTGTAAATGCCGCAGGGGATGGATGGGCATCCCGACCATAGAAAGGGATGGTTCCTAACCCAAACAGGAGGCTCCGAACAGACAGATGGCCATCCCAACCAGAAGAAAGGAAGGAGCCAGGCCCAGAAGTGATGACTAAAATGGATGGACTTCCAGCCCACCAGAAATGCTGCACAGGATGTGTTATTCCCCCAAAATGCTAGTTGGCAGCAGCCCTCCATATCGGTGCCCATTTGGGAAACAGCAGGGAATGCTGGGAGATGTAGTCCAGAAACACAGCCCTGCTACGAACCATGGGTGTAGCAAGGGGCACTGCAGGGAAATGAGTTCCTTAATAAGTGGGACTTCCATAAGACCCAGAAGGACTTCTATCGGGCAGTGGCCAAGGCACTGGAAATACTCCCAGGTCTTTAATAAAAGGGACTGCACTCCCTTACCCAGGGAGTCGGGGCTGGGAGGACGTACAGAAACACTTGACTGGAGGAGGGCAGAGCAGTGGAGTGAGGACTTGAGAAAAGGTATTGTGTTTTGTGGAGAGAGAGACAACCTGTCTTTGTGCTTGTGTTACTTTGTGGAGGAATTGGTGAATAAACCATCCTTTTATTTGAACCCAGGACTCTTTGTGTGTTTGTGTTTTGGGGTTTGGGGCTCGCTGATGTCCTGGTTTCCATCATAATTGATATATAGCAAGTAAAAGATCAGCCAAATTGACAAAGACTACAGAATTATACAAGACATAAATATGAACCACAATATTACCATAAACAAATGAACAAAAAAGACATAAAAAAAGGAATTTGAACCCCAGCCAGTCCTTGGCTGAAACAAGACACTTTGTTTTATTCTTGTTTTGACTTTCTAAAATATAGACTTCTTGCTCTAGTTTTCTCAACTACTTTTTTGGTTTCTGCTTGGGCTTTAGTAAAAAATGTGACTCATTTTTTAGTTATGAACTTAATTTTATTTCTGATCCCTATTTAATAATATCTCTAAAAACAATCTAGAAGTCTAGTAATGTTAAAGAATATTGCAACTATAGTACCTTGTTTATACTACAGTATACTAAAGTAAGAAGTAACTAAATTCATTAAAAATATAAGATATTTATAAAGCCAAAGTAAAGTATTACAAAGACTCAAGCAGAACCCTATTTTCGCCCGCCTTACTATTACTGTACAAATCTAGTGCCCCTGTCTATGAGATTGAGGGGGCACTTCCACTAGTCCAGATCAATATAATGTGTCCAAAGCACCCTGTCTAAACACTCCTGTCCTTATATTGTCATTTTCTCCATCTCTCCAAACAGGCTCACTACCTCCAAGTCAAGTGCACCACTGCTTTAATTCATCTTGCCACTAAGAAGCGGCCTTTACTTTAGTTAAATTCTGAGTCAGAGTGAGAAAAGCTTCCAACCCCCAAGCCTCCATATCAGAGTGACATCTAGTGGCCCCTAGAATAACTGCATCTTTCAGACTGTTCTCTTAAAGTGACCTAGTTGGGATTCATGTCCCTGCAGTATCCAACGGAGAAAATAATAATAATACAAATGAGAAACACTAATTTGGTAAAAAAAAAAGAGCTAATAAGTGGAATTTATTTTTTATAATTCAAAATGCCAAGTCTGTAGAAGATGTTTGGCTGTGGACAAATAGTCTTCTGTGTGCTACAACTGATTCTCAAAGATGAAGGATGTTCCTTTAATTCAGCAGGAAAATGAATGGGTGTGGTGGTAGAGCCATAAATTGTGGAAAAGAAGAATG
This sequence comes from Polypterus bichir lapradei, assembly GCA_026402145.1. NCBI lineage: Eukaryota > Metazoa > Chordata > Cladistia > Polypteriformes > Polypteridae > Polypterus > Polypterus bichir. Next base: position 72,138,365 of record JANRMT010062814.1, read on the forward strand.
TTAAATATGTTGTACTATCATTGAAAAAAGACACCAACAGTTTCTCACGTGCTCTTTATTTGCCTCAAGGAGGCTGCAGTGTGTTTGAAGATGTCCTCTAGTGGATAACTACAAATATTACAGCCAAAGAAAAGCTTTTGGCCTGAATATAAAATCTTAACATTAAAATAATACACCATTATTTCATGTAATCAGTTGGTATTACATATAACAGGGCATTTAATCCATCAATCCATTCATTATCCAACCCGCTATATTCTAACTACAGGGTCACGGGTGTCTACAGGAGTCAATCCCAGCCAACACAGGGCGCAAGGCAGGAAACAAACCCCAGGCAGGGCGCCAGCCTATCACAGAGGGCATTTAATTTTAAGTATTAAATAAAAAGAAAATGCAACAGTTCAACTAGTTACCTTATATAATGGTTAGTTATTGATTTAAATATCTATTTTGAATCTAAAACCATTTAAAACATAATTTGGTGCCACATGGAAAAAAAATGTACTATACCATTTAATGGCAGTCATGGTACTCCTTTATATTACTAATTTTTCTCCATGTTCTAATGTTAAAGTCAAAAACACCACTTACATATTTTCCCCAAAATGATTTAGTATAGTTATGTTTTCTTTGCATGTTCCTACAGTAATGGCATTGTAATACAGTGGTAAGCCCCACTACTGCACAACTCCAGGGATCTTGGTTCAATTTTCACCTTTACATTCGCTCCCATTCCTGTGCAAGCTAGTGGTCAGGTTTCCTCCCAGATCCCAAAAGACGTGTCATTAGACTAATTAATGACTACAAACTGAGCCGGTCTAAAAGACTGTAAGTGACAAAAAACTGACGGATGGATGATGTTTCTACAGATTATGTTTACCTTACATGTTAAAAAGCAGACTGGTATCCTCTAAGGTTCCAAAAAGTGAGAATAACTCTGGTGTATTCTCCACTTCCCCATGACCTAGTAATGGAAAAAGCTGGGTCATTGTTGTAAGTAGTCTGTACTTTATCCAGCAGGACACAATTAGCTTGTCAAGGTGCCAAGTAAGCAAGTGATTAAAAATACAATGATTTGAGCTGAAAATTGGAAAATTTGAATGTGTGTAAGATTTATTTTTCTTATTTATTCAGCTATTTGTTTACTAATTATCATACTGAACGTCTTACTGACCTTAAAGAGGTGTTGTACTGGTTTTATCAACTAACATAAATGAAAACGTTCAAACAAAGCCCAGCATTCACTTTAAAATTACTATTAACTTGTAAACAGAAGACTAACTGCTTACATGAAAACGCTCACTGAGGCACATTAATCTGGGTTTAGGTGTTAAAATGACTTGCCTTTGTTGAATAGCTGGATGAAGTCCAATGCATACTTGAGTATCTGCCTTGTGCTTTTTAGAATATCACTTCTTATAACACCTTGAGGTTGTGGCCCAACTTCTACACCTACAAAGTACAAAATAAATAAAAGTAAACATATCATTTTTACTTTTTCCATACATTTGTTTAATTGATACTGTCTGATCTTGTGCTGCTCTGTATCAAAGTAATGAATCTCGCCAACAGAGACCAACTCTGTTTCACTGCCCACCTTTATTCATGAGAAACTGAACATGATTTAGGGTGCCCAATTATTGATCACTGTATATATTAACACATATTAAACATAAATGCAATCCACTTTCAAGAGGAAGACATGTTCGATGACCGTGCATTCCTGGAGAGTCATTTTCAATCCTATTAGACACAGTTATATATTACTTAATATAGTGCTTGTCTAGTCCAATATACTGTAAGAGGTTATGTTTTTGTCTTTGCCATTGCAATTTCATAATCAATATATCATGTCAATTGAAGAATTTCTTAAGATAATTATTTGCACCAGAAAAGTGAGTTATTATTCTTTTTGTCCATTTCTAAACTGCACAGTTCTAGGTATTTGGTTTCTATCCATAAAAATCTTTTAATCCCAAAAATGAAAATCCAAGCTTACAACAGAATTATTCCTTAAAAGAAATCATTGTTATATTTAATCTTGGATACTTAAATCAAAGTCTACATTTATACTTAAACTGTATATTTTACTGTCTTTTAGAACCATGCATTGTTCAAATCACATTTTGAAACTGAAATTGTATAATTAGTTCTGGTAACAGAAGCACTATAGATTTACAGTACATACTGAACCTTAGGTAATTTTCCTCAAAATTATCTGCATCACCAGTACAAAAAAAAAAGAAAAAACTTTAACATATGAACTGTGCAAGTAACTTGCATGTGGTAAATTAAATTACAGAAAAGTTACTGTGTAATGTTACTGTCTCTGGGATCAAAAAAGTCTAGCAACGAAAAATATTTTAATTGTAGAACACAAAAATTTGATAAAAAGAAGACATTTAACAGTAATTAGTAGTCAATTATTATTTCAATGTTAAGATAAAGTAAACATGTCGAAGCTTGAAAGAGCCATTTTCAAATATCTTGATAGGTTACTTGTTCCTTGTATCTAGTTTCCTCTGGACATTTTAAAGCTACAACTGATGTCCAGCCATTTGTTTACTGCTCAAGTTTGTGTACATAGTACAATGGACACACCTCCTCATTCAATGTGTTTTCCTTATTTTCATGACCATTTACAGCACTCCATCACTCTCCTTCTTGGTCAAATAGCCCTTACACAGCCTGGAGGTGTGTTTGGGGTCATTGTCCTGTTGAAAAATAAATGATCGTCCAACTAACCTGACTTCTGCACAACACAACTGCTGGTCCCAACCCCATTGATAAAGCAAGAAATTCCACTAAATAACCCTGACAAGGCACATCTGTGAAGTGAAAACCATTTCAGGTGACTACCTGTTGAAGCTCATCGAGAGAATGCCAAGAGTGTGCAAAGCAGTAATCAGAGCAAAGGGTGGCTATTTTGAAGAAACTAGAATATAAAACATGTTTTCAGTTATTTCACCTTTTTTGTTAAGTACATAACTCCACATGTGTTCAGTCATGAAAATAAAGAAAACACATTGAATGAGGAGGTGTGTCCAAACTTTTGGCCTGTACTGTATGTATAATGCAATGTTGACTTACTGAGTGGCTCACTCAACAGCAAAAACACAATTTCCAGTTTAGCTAAAAAACGAAATTTGGTAAGATGGTACATTTAGGGCAGCAGGTATCTTCTAAGAAATGATATTGCAATATATCAATATTTAGGATTAAAAAAACCCACAACAGAAAAACTAAATACCCTAAAATGTCAAAAATATCTTGACAAACTTGCTTGAAATTTGTTGACATTGTTAAAAAAAAAGAAAAGAAAACTAGCCATTATGTGTTTTTTAATTTGCTGATATTTGTCATTAATAATGCTCTAGCGAGTGGGACATTCTAATGCACCAAGTTCCCTGTCACATCACTAACAGCGATCAGATGGAGAAACAGAGCATGATGGTTTATGCAAATGAAGTGTGTCTATAGAAGCGAAGTAAAAAGAGCAAAGTTCGGCAAAGCTTAAAGAAGACTTGTTTAGATAGAACTTTATTTGTCCCCAGAGGGAGATTTAGCTTTTTACAGAATATCTTTAAATAAATATATACATAAATAGGCAGATAAATAAATAAATATACACACACACACTTTGGTCTGAACAAAGAAGAAAAAAAAAAAAAAAAACTTGGGTGTCACAGTCCCAGTGAGGCACTGGGCAGACATATTGCTGTTGGTGTAAAGAAGCCCCAGCAGCATTTCCAGTCACACTTCTGTTGAATAATTCACTAGTCCTCAGTATTAGTGTGTCAGAGAAATGATGTGCAGCATTATTCATAATAATATTCAGTGTTGTTTTAATTCTTTTCTTTGCTAATAACTCTGAGGGGTCCAGAGTGTGACCTATAACTAAGCTTGCTATTTTAATTAGCTTGTTGATTCGGTGGGCCTCTTTTATAAAGCGATGTTTACCAGCCCAACACACCACAGCATAGAAAATTGCACTGGCCATCAAGAAGTTGTAGAAGATGTGAAGGATGTCACTTCCCACATTAAAAGGAACACAGTTTCCTAAGGAAAAACAGCCTGCTGTGTCCTTTCTTATATAGTTCCTCTGTGTTTTGAGACAAGTCTAATCTGTCATTAATGCAACCCCCAGTAATTATACGAGTGAACCAGCTCTATATCCAAGAGGACTCATATAGCCCAAGAACAGTCTCTCAAAGGTCTTTATTATGTGAGATGCAAGTGGCACTGGTCTGTAGTCATTAGATGAAGTGCTGTGTCTGTGAACATAGTCAAATTCGTACAAATGATACAGTAAGAAAGGTATTTAATATATATTAACCCTTCATCTTGTCTTCAAAATACTAATGCCAATTTGGGGTCTATAATTTCCATTAGCCAGATGTTTTTATTTGCAATCACAAAGTTTAAATACCATAAGAGCATTGATCAAAGGTAGCAACTGCTGCATTTGTTTTCCCTCAGTCACTTTGGGATAACAGTTTCATTGTTGATTACAGCATTTATTTTACAGCAGTGT
>JANRMT010062814.1:72143298-72192381 GCA_026402145.1 Polypterus bichir lapradei
CTACAAATATTGTATACAGAATTGTACTTAGTTACATAGTACTTCTGATACATCTGAATAAACCAGTGGCACTTCAACTGAGACCCATTCACTTAGAAAATTACCTGGGTCAAGCTGGATAACACAGCAAGTCATTATAATATGCAATAGTTACAAGATGAATGATTCTAGCACTAACCACAGATCTGGTGAATGCATGAGGTCAATAGTTAAACAAAACTAGAATTTGTATAAGGGAGTTAGACAGGATTATTGGGGGAAAAAGGCAAAAGAAGATGAAAAGAGATTATTTCAATATTTTAACATTAAGGCGTAGTAAAGGTAAAGTCTATTAGGAGAAAGAAGGACAAACAAAAATATACGTACAGTGAAATAGGAAATTTTGTATTTTTTATTTGCTGTGAATGTTTGTACTTTATATATTTTTTCTGGGGTATTTTATTTTTTAGTGTTTATTTTCATTTTGGTTTTTGACTACTATTGATGCCATTGTGTTTTTTTAGCTGGAGTGCCATCTTTAGTATTCACTGCCACAACATCATTGTTAGGAGGTATGGCCCTGGAGGTCATGCTGTATGACATCATTGGTGCGATTTATAAATCAGAACTACATGGGTATCTTTGTCCTTTCTAAAACCTTTTGTAAGAGCTCTAGTTTTGGACAGTCAGGTTACTGACGTTTTTTCTAATTTAATAATTTGAATTGTTTGGGTTTTGAGGGTCTGTTTGTGAATTAAAAGCTGGGTTTAGTTTGCAGACGGTACCAAACTAGGTAGAATGGCAAAAAATCTAGAATCAGCCAGATCATTTCATATAGATACTGACAGAATTCAGATTTGGGCAAATTTAATGTAAGTAAACATAAAATGTTACACATAGGAAATAAAAATGTTATTCTTGAATGCACAATGGTAAGTTTGAAACTTTAAAGTGTACCTTATGAAATTATTCTAGGAGTTATGGTGGACGCTTCACATTATACATCCAGAAAGTGTATAGAAGTGATTAAGATGGCTAATAAAATGTTAGGCTTTTTAGCCTGATATGTGGAGTATAACTTAAAATGGTTATGCCTGAGCTATATGAGGTGTGGCAGAAAAGTAATGAGACTGATTTTTTATTTACCAAAGTTTTTATTTTTTTCAAACATCAATGTTATCCCCTTCAAAGTAGTTCCCTTGGGCAGCTACACACCGATGGAGACGTTCCCACTGTTGGTAGCAGCGCTGGAAGCCTTCAACCGGTATGGTCTTCAGCATGTCCGTTACACTCTTTTGGATGTTTTCTAAAGTCCCGAAATGACGTCCTTTGAGGATATTTTTCAGTTAAGGAAAAAGTCACACGGACTGAGGTCAGGTGAATAAGGGGGCTAGGGAACCACAGGAATGCGTTTTTTCGATTGTCCTTCTGCTCAATTGTGAGGTTTTTCGGCACCGTTTTGGCACAGACCTTTCGCATGTGCAAATGTTCAGTCAAAATTTGATGAACGGTAAATCTGTTCAAATTTAATTGTTCACTCAACATTCTTAATGTTAAATGACGGTCTGATCTCACAAGAGTGTTCACACGTTCGATGTTTTCATTGGTTATCGAAATTGAAGGCCTCCCTGAAAAACTTGAGCTCGGGATAAAGAATGTTCCCCATAGGCCTGTTTTAACTTTTCAAACGTCACACTTGCCGATTCTCCAAGCTTAACACAAAATGTAATGGCACAACGTTGCTCCAAATTCCGCTGTTCCATTTTGCGTGACGCACAACCAAAAACACAACTTCGCTAATAGCAGTCACAAAAATCACGTAGTTAACGGAAGGAGTTGAAACTCGCACTGAGCTATGGGAGGGTACTGATACACGTGCTCTATCAAGGACAACAGCGCAGCGTTGCCAGATCGCTTGCAGTGTTGCCAGTCTCATTACTTTTCTGCCACACCTCGTATAATACATTAGTTACAGCTCAACTGGAGTACTATGTACAGTTTTGGTCTCCATAATAGAGAAAGTCAAAGCAGTGCTTAGAAAAGGGCTGACTCCTGGACTATACGACATGAGCCATGAAGAAATATTATAAGACAACAGCTGTTATATTAAAATGAGAAACACAGATGGAAACTCATCATCACCACCATCATCACTGATGTAACAATATTTTCTGGGTCTGGGTCTTCCAAGGTTTTTTTGCAAACAAATTTTTTTTCTGCACTCTCCATAGTCCTTGGCATTGCCAGGGGTGAGACCCATTCTTCCCATATTATCTGACACCACCTAAAACCATGTCTTCTTTGGCTTCCTTTCTGTCCACATTCATGTCACCTCTATCATGGTGTACCTCTTCATTTAATTGTCCTATGCCTTTCGACGCACATGCCTAAACCACCTTAGTCTGCTCTTTCCTCAGCACAACATACATCACACCAAGTCATTATCTCAAATCAACATTCATTTTCCTTTTAATTTGTAAAGCATCACATGTTTATCTGATGATTCTCTCTTTCTGGCTTTGCTTTGTCTTCACTGGCCACATCTCTTTACTAGAGCATACTCCACCTTACACAGCTTTCATAAACCTTCCTCTACAATTCCAAAAGCACTCTGTCAGACGTCAGAATGGAGACAGCTTTCAGAATTTATTCTATGCAGCTTTCATCCTCGCTATCACTGCTGTACACACTCGCACCTCTATCTGCACTGAACATGTCACCTAAGCAGCACTACCTACTTTCTCCAAAACCACTGTATTGCCATATCAAAATTTACACTTTCTAAATCGGCAAATTTAATCCCAATCACACACTTTATATAAAGGTCGCATTTGTTACACGAAGACTGCATTCACACCACTACATCTTTTATGCTCCCACTTCTGATGCATTCTATTGAGCTTCTCCCAACATCTTTACAAAACACTGCACAGCTATGCTTCTTCTTCCATAACCTCTGCCTCTTTACCTGCCACCATCATTTAATTTAAGGAAAGATTTTACATGAACATTGCAAAGTTGTCCATTGGTCTGTAGTTATTAAGACAGTCCACTTTTGTTTTCGTAAGGGAAAAAGGAGTAGATGTGTTTTGGGATCTAATGCAGAAGATCTAGGAAGAGAAGAAAATACCAGAGGAGTGGAAGAACAGGTGTGATTGTATCTGTTTATATGGAGAAGGAAAATATTCATGACTGTAGAAACTATAGAGTGGCAAAACTGATGTTACATGGTGAAAATCCGGGAAAAGGTTATGGAGACCACCACAGGGGAGAAGCAGTTTGGTTTTATGCCAGATAAAGGACGAATTGATGTAGTCTTTGCACTGGGACATCTCATATAGAAGCATTGAGAAAAACAGAAAAGCTGGCAGATGAAATTTATTGATTTGGAAAAAGCCTATAATAGGGTACCACATCAAGAGGTCTGGAGGTGCATGAAGCAGAAAAGAGTAACAGAGGAGTATGTGAACATTGTCCAGGCAATGTATAAATGAGTGAGGTCGCTGGTTAGAAGCAATGCAGGGGTAACAGAGTAGGTCACATCAGGGATCTTTGAAGCCCTTTCCTCTTTAATAGGTTTATGAATGTGTTGACTCATGGGATAAAAAATAAGTCCCCCTGGTGCATGCTTTTTGCTGATGAAGTGTTCTGTAGCACCAGAAACGAGGAAGTGAAGAGGAAGTTGCAAGAATGGAAAATGTCTTTGGAAGATAGAGGACTGAAGATAAATAGGAAGAAGACTGAGAATTTAATGTTTAATTGTGATCAGGATTCAGAAGTTAGCCTGCAGAGAGAGCTATTGAAAAGAGTGGATAAGTTTAAATGCTTAGGATCAGTGGTAGCCCAAGATGAAGAACTGAATGCAGAGATAACCCACAGAGTGGAGTTTGGATGGGAATCAGGAGTATTGTGCAACCAAGGAATCAAGGCGAGGGTTAAAGTTAAGGTTTTAAGACAGTGGTAAGACCAGCAATGATGTATGGAGCTGAAACATGGGCAGTAATGGCAGTGCAGGAGAAGATGGATACATACGACAGAAATGAGAATGTTGGTATGGATGTGTGGAGTAATAAATAAGGCCAGAATAAGAAAGGACATAATCAGAAGTACAACAAAAGTAGAATATATATCTAAGAAATTACAGGAAAGTAGGCTGAAGTAGTATGGCATGTGATGAGTAGGAACAATGAATATGTGGGTAAAAAAGTGGTGCAAATGGAAGTACAGAGGAAAAGAAAGTGATAGAGACTGAAGCTGAGGTGGATGAATAAAGTAAAAGAAGACTTGGAAAAAGTGTCTGTCTAAGAAGGAGAACTGGGAAGAGACGAAGAGGAGGAGGAGGAGGAAGAAAAAGAAGAAGAAGAAGAAGAAAGCACAGGAATATTGTCACACAATATTCTTTCAAATGCTTTCAATGAAATATCAAAAAGGGAATTGAAAATGGAAGCTGATTGGCTGTTATATGTTTCTAAAATTCATCTTGAAATACCATCCAGACTGGAGGCCTTATGGAGTATAATCACTTACAATACTTCCTGTGTTATCCACATAAAGAGAGAAAGAAGAATCATGGAGTGCTGTGGGGTAGTGCATGGAAGGTAGTTTTCTATTGCAAGCAACATGGCAGAGAAAGCATTCTGTTAATCTAGGAGTGAAAGTGTGAAAATGATTGAATAAGCCTTTAGTGTGTAATATGAAAGCAGCTGTAAACACTGTCACTGTTTACGTTCATCATGACTATTGGTATATTCTGTCTCCAGCTTATTGCCAATTGTTTTCCAGTCCTGAGCCACCAACTTTTTGTACACTTTGTTTCAATGTCATCCTGAAATGCATTGCTGCAAACAATCAGTAAATATGTAATGTCACTGGTGAGCCACAGTTCTCTTACTAGGGAATTGAAGGCCTGTTTGAGGGCCTAACAGTGATTCAGAGGGTTAGCACCCCTGTTGAGAAAACTGACGTGTTTGTGATATTTAGGGTAATTCTTCTTTAAATGTGCTTTGTGGCAGTCTCTAGTAACAACTGAAAATCTCTTTATAAATTTTCATCTTACAGAATGACATTGTATAAATCGTTCAAGCCTAGTGCATATGCTGGCTGCCTCCTGAAATTATATAGATGAGAATGTGAAAAACACTGCAGTGCAGCTTACCATAAGGCACCTCCTCTGATCCTACCTGATGGTTAAGCCCAAATGATGGACAGACAAACCATCTAGTTTTATTGTAGCACTCAGTTTCTCAGCAGTGATTTTCAGTCATAACATTCATTTACTTAATCGGAGGGGTCGATGGAGCACCCCAGTGAATCTGACCTCCTAATGTGACATACCCAATAACTGAGACTAACTAGTTTGCGAATGATAAAACAAAACAGTTTTCATTTTCTCTTTAGTCAGGGGAGTGGGTTGTTTGGGCCTCAGAGCTGACAACCAATAAAAGCTCATCCAGAAGTAAAATGCATAAAATGCAGCGATGAGGAATAAGGAACACAAATGTTTTGAACCACACAAACAGAAGAGAAGTTTGTCTTTTGTCTAATGTTTTAAGTACTATGTTTTAAGGATGGAAAAAAAAAAGGACAGAGACAGTGCCCCAACTCCCCATACCTGTTAACCTGTTGTACAGTGCAGGCTACGGCAGGCAGCACAGGGGCTATGGACCTCAAAAATACAAGAGAGGCTTGTCAGTCTGATGTCTCACGTTTTATGCACCATGACAAAATGGAAAAAAGAAAAAAAAAGCAGAGACTGCTGCTGAATTCGGCACAGCTGTTAACCCTTCTCATAGTGCAGACTCCATCAAGCAGCATGCTACTAACTGTCAGAAAAAGGGGCAAACATGAATGCACTGGAAGACTGGCAACCTGTGAGTAAATGTGACATGGACTGTGATTTTCAGTTGTATAAATTGACACAGTGCAGCAACAAGATCAGTAACTGTGGTCAGCAAATTTGACATGCCCCATGACAAAACGTTGTGTAATGTGACATTGGCTTAAGTGAATTAAAAATAGTCATTAATTATATCCATTAATTCCTCTACCTAGTAATCCACTAGCTTGCTAGGTTTACCAGTTTATAATATTAATTAAAATCCTTGTGAAAACACTTTCGATTATAAAATTGTTTATTGGCACTACTGTCTATACTGGGGTAAGGTATATTAACACACTCCTTGTGTTATTCTTCTACTCCTACATCTTTCTGTTTTAACCCAGACATCCTCACTATGACATGGGTTATCTTCCATTTAGAATAACTGTGTATTTAAATTAACTTATAGGCTTCCCCTCCATTTATTTTTTCCTAAATAAAATTCATTGTTAGAGACCGCATTCACTCCAATCTCTGATTTTGCAAGGTTTCTTTTACTGCTTACTTCTATGCAGCTACTCCATTGTATTAATTTTCTTTGTAAACTTCAAAAATTAAAACATGCAACTACAGGCTTTACATTTGCATGCATTTTGCCTGTGAGATGATAATGTTAGCACCATCTTATGCCTCAGTGAGCTATTGAAGGTGAAGGTTGAGTCTATCCTTAAAGCCATGATGATGTTCTATAAATCTGTGTTCTTCTAAAAACATTCTACTCAAGTAAGAATGAAGCACAATTCTGTGCCTCTATTTATAGGATCCCTTTGTGTTACTGTTCTAGTTTGCATGTGGACACAACTCTGGATGTTTAAACTTACCTACTGCATGCTTAGCCACTGATCGTGTGGTTTCATATTTCAGCTCTGGGTGCTCATTCAGCAGAACATGACAAGATGACTGTCCCAGTGTACACTGCATGAAGAATAAGACAATATCATGTCCAGTGGTTTACTACAACAAGCTATAGACAAAATATGCCTCAGTTTGTCCAGGAAAGGGAGAAAACTGAGTTAGTAATTCAGTCAGATCACTTTTAAAAAGTCCCATTTTAAGAGTAAGGGTGGCATGGTGGTGCAGTGGTAGTACAGCTGCCTTGCAGCAAGGAGTCCAAGTCCTGGGTGCTCCTTGTATAGAGATTGTATTTTCTTTTCATTTCTGTATGGCTTTCCTCCCACAGTCCAACTGTATGCAGTTTAGGTGGATTGGTGATGCTAAACTGGCCTGTGTTCTGTGTGTATGTATGACAGGCTAGCACCTGATGTTTGATGGGATAGGCTCCACATCCCTGCTCTGGATAAGCGGGTTTAGAAAATGGATGGATAGATGGATGGGAAAGAACTATTTTTTATCATGGATTCATGGATTCTAACACAGAATTACACCATGGAACTAAATTCTTCATGGAAACTTGCATGTTTTAACAGAGCTACTTTATCTAAAGTTGAGTGGAGAGCCGATGTTACAGTAGTTACCAGGATTTTTTAATGTGGATAGAAAAGTGGGTGGGTGGATGAAAGAGAGAGAGAGAGAGAGAGGATAGAAAGACTAGAGAGGCGAGAGAAATAGACATTTTTAAGGTTTCTGAAGGATATTTGACATTTACAGTTAAAGAGTTTAATAACACTACTCTACTACACTACACTACTGTCAACAGATAAGCCACATATTTAGTTCAGATCCAATATATGACCATGAATATAAGTGGAAAAATTAACATGCTCAACAAGTCAAAACAAGTTAAATCCATGAGATTTATTTTATATAACACCTTTGAAAGTACACATGATTAAAAACAGGATGCCATTATCCTTAAAGTCACACTAGTTTGTCTTAGACCAGATCATTTCCCTGGAACCGCTGAGTTTAAGATACATTTTTGAAAACATCCATCTATCCTTTTTAATGCGTTGTTTCCAGGACTGGGTTGTGGGAAGCCAGAGCCTGTCAGAGCATCAACAGGCACAAGACAGAAAGCAGCCATGAAAGCACTACCACAGTCATACCCACAACTACAATTATCCACACTACTTTAAATAGCAATTAAAATAACAGATTTCATTGGAACATAGAAGTTCAGAGTAAATAAAATCAAGCAAAAGCAATCAGAAAAAGATGGTTATACATTTAAATTGCACAGAATGGAATCCAACTAGTATGGCTTCTTATCGCCACAACCCTATAAGTTTTAGTTTCAACAAATCAATTGATCAAACGAGTGTGTGGGTAACATGATGCTTTGTAAGACTCAGTTCCACTACCACTCAAAGACCTTGAGCAAGTCACTTAGCCTTCATGTGCTATAACTGTAAAAATGTATATATATAAATATACAAACATACTAGCCATATTCGTGAAACAGGACAGTGAGGAGGGCCCCACCCAGCTCTCTACTCCTGACATCACTGTTCCCCCTCTCCTCGGCCTGCAGCCTCTGTCTCGGATTAGCGTGAATATATCGTTCCTGCAAGCGAACTATGATTCTTAGCGCAATAAGAGAAGTCGCAAAATCAACTGGAATGTTCGTGAAGTAGTTCTCTCGTTCGCTAACTAAGCAGAGTTAACGTTATGCTCCGAGGTAGATGCGTGAGTGAGGAGGGCGCCACCCCCCTCCCAGCAGCCCAATGAGTCTCTCTCGGATTTGTGCTAATAAATCGGTACCGCAAACGAACTATGATACTTAGCGTGACGAGAACGTCGTAAGATCAACAGAATGTTCAAGCATGTTATAGAAAAAAACTCGATCTAAATCCGTTAAGTAGTTCTCTCGTGAAAAGCAGACAGACATACAAACGGGTCTAAAAAACTATAAGAAATGTTGCGCTTGGAGCACGAAATTTGTAAAACTGTTTCTTATCGAGCACCAAGGTTAACCTGAATTCCAAATTTCAAGTCCCAAGTCCTCATGGTTCGGGAGATTTCGTGATGAGAGAGTCAGTGGTATTTGGCTTTTATATATATAGAAGATATAATGCATTATCATGTATGTCAGCATGGGCAGTTCCTCACTGTCTATGATTACTAAAGCAGTTCCCACATTCATTCATAGAGTGGAGGAGAAATCCTAGAAAGAAATCTGATGTCACTTGATGCTAGCTTGATCCTTTCCAGTCCCACAGACATATAAACGAACCCAACAACAGAAGTCAGTGTTTATTGTGGAGCCATCTTCGACAAGGGACAGATCTTTGAAGAACAAAGCTTTACACTTAGCTCTTCAGAGAGCCTCTGGCAGTGTCACTTTCTTGCTTTCTGCCTTTTCAAACCTTGGGTACTACACTAAATTAGGTGGTCCTGTGGTTCTTGTTGCTTTTTTCAGTTGGTTTGTGTTTCATTCATATTATATAGATACACCCACACCCACACAGATATATTCATGAACACACACAACCTCATAATGGGTCTTTTTTATAAAGTGTCCTGAGATGATGTTCATTAGAGAAAGTCACTATATAAAATGCGTATGACTAATAAACAATAAATAGAAGCATTACTGAATTGTGCATTTACCTTGATGTAATTGATCATCTGAAGGATGAAGTCATCCCCTGAATTCTCTAAGATGAGAGTGCATCCCATGTTAGACGTAGTATTGTGCAAATCAAAAATGACATCATAGGCATCTTTACTCCCCTTTGGTCCAAATAAACGATTGATCTCCTGCGCTTGTTTCACTTCATATGGCAAATCTTTCCACTCTATTAAGCTGCAAAAAATTAAAAACAAACAAGCAAACAAATAAATAAATAAAAGTGAAAATGAACACAGCAATACAACTTGGCATAAGGGATCCTTTTCTGCTTCTTCTAATGTTGTGAACCACTCATTGTAATACTGCCCACAGAGTGCTATAGTTCTCTAACATCCTGTGACCTCACACAAAGAAATCTCATTCATTCAGACTTGCTTAGGATGTTCAGATCTTAAAATTGTCAAAGGAAATTTCATGTTTCCGAATATAAAATATTTGTGAGCAAGCCTCTTGAGTCACAAGTTTTCCTTACAACTAAGGCCATGCTGTACAGGGTGGTACAGATCTAATTATGCAGATCCAGATCGTCTGGATGACTTTGATTTAGGCGGAGACAATTCCAGTTCGGTGCGAAGACGATTCTTCCTATAGTCAGTTCACATATTTCTCGATGGTCCGGGATTTTTTGGGTGATGTTCTATATAATACACTTAATAAGTTATAAAGTAATGAAAATTGCATAATTAGATCTGGACCACTCTATATTTAACTGTGATTGTAAGACTGCATGTAAGAGGACCTGAGTTTTGTTTTTGATAGGGTCATTCGCACATAACAATAATTTAGGACCCATTTACACTTATTGGGGTATTTCAACATAGGCTTTACAAAAATGTTATATGATCATAATACAGTAGATTACTCATAATATCCATCCATTATCCAACCCGCTATATCCTAACTGCAGGGTCACGGGGGTCTGCTGGAGCCAATCCCAGCCAACACAGGGCGCAAGCCAGGAAACAAACCCTGGGCAGGGCACCAGCCCACCACAGGGCACACACACACACATTCCCACACACTAGGGACAATTTAGAATCGCCAATACACCTAACCTGCGTGTCTTTGGGCTGTGGGAGGAAACCAGAGTACCCCCATGCAGCCACGGGGAGAACATGCACACTCCATGCAACCCGGGTCTCCTAACTGCGAGGCAGCAGCGCTACCACTGCGCCACCGTACTTATAATATGCATATACTTAATTTATTCACTCACATTTTGTTTTTAGTAGATAAAAAATATATGATGCTTTATACTATCAATAAAATCCAAACATAATTATAGCAGTTCTAAATACAAGTATAAACAGAAATTACTTAAGATACTTTCATTACAACAATCTTCTAAAGATGGTTTGATTTTTTAAATCTAGTTTTATATGACACTTTGTTAGATATCTGACATTTGCTATGTGGTGGTGTTTTGCATATATGTGTGTGGGAAATTGTACTGGATCAGATTATGCTTACCCATCCATTATGTACTTTATTTCCTAGCAGCACCCTGGGTGCCCTAATTTTTTGTAAAGAATGTACACACTTCAGACTTGAGCTCTACAACTCATGAGTAAAAATCCTGCACTAAGGTTTCCACAATAATCTGAAAAAGGTAAAGAGCTCTTTAACCAGGAATGCTTTGAGCACAAGTTGATATGTCAGCCACAACGTGAATGCTGAGGAAGTTTTGCCTTTAACCTGCTGCTGCTCAAATATGTTGAGGGGGCTGACATCTCTGGCTAAAGGCAGTGTACATTCAAGAAAAAGAAGCTAACCTTGTGCAGAAAAGTGTCTTGGGAATAATTTCCAGTTTTAAAGTCTATAGAAAGAAAACATGTGTGGAGAAATTTTAATTTAGAACAGTCTGTCTACCAAAGTGTGGTTGCACAATATTTTATGTTGCTCCAGAACTGTGCAATTTTTTTAGAGAACAGCAACTCTACTGCCTTCCTTTGTTCTTTTACCTTCCCGGTCAGAGAGTATTCTGTGAGTTACTTACTACACTTAGTTTTATTCTTTCATTCTGTTCATCTGTTCATTTTGCTCATCTCCTGGTTCTCTTTCTCCCCCAGAAATAATGGACAGCCAGTTTCCAGCTGGGCACAATGCTCATCAGAAAATGTACATTCTTAGATGTCTAAAGAAAGCCCAGACGTCACCAACTATGGCCACCAGCTTCTACACCTGGGATCATCACATGGCAACCCGCAGGGCTGATCCAACTTGTGCGCAAGTCCAAAATCATCTTCCAAACACATTATTGTCATTCGTATTAAAATAATGTAGCATCTATAAAGTTAGTCTACAAAATCAGGCATGTGCGGAGACTTTCAAAAGTAAAGGTGGTGAATTTATTTTAACAAGACACACAAGGAATGGCAGAGAATTCATAACAAAATTTAAATAATTCACTCCAAGTCTGACTCTTTAATTCCAGAGACCACACCTCACACTTCATGAGATAACTAAATAATCAACTCAAATTTGCTGCTATGATTATAAAATCAGCATAAACAAATATGGTGAGCAGTAAGACTCACAGCTAATAGCTCACGCAAACAGGGGCACAACAAAGGTGACACAACTGGGGTTAGGATTAGGGTTTCATTTATGTATTTTATGTTGGTATATTGTACATAGCCTATAGTGTAAGATTCACAGCATCTGAATGTAGCACATGTTACTAGCACTGGTCACGCATGCAAATAAGACTCTTACTGTACATGACACATGATAATAACTATGAGCTGAACTGATAATGCTACATTTTTTCTCAAATCCAAACCTTCAATATTTGAAAGAGCCAAACCCACTGGCCACCTGCTTGGTCACAAAGTTACAAATACCAATCATCACTCAGTGTTACATGCTTCAAATTTCACAGTGTGCACACACAATAACAAACCAGGAAACTAGACTGGACTAGACAATTAAATACAATTCTCCCTTTTCCAGCTGAAATTCAAACCCTGTATTAATATAGCAAATAGATATTAATAACTTTCAAGCAACAAATGAATAATGGTGTATAGAAAACAGAATAACACTCATCACTAAAAACTATTAAAAAATATCAAACCATGTCATACAGGGTACTTTAGCCTTGTATTAAATATATTACTAACGCAGGGAGTTATAAATATAAATATTGTCACACATGCACATGAAAGGGTTATCTTCTGGGCTCATCAGAGGTAAGCACTACCACCCCGGGACATGAGGGTGAGCAATTGCTGACTGTTTTGTCTCTTTTTCCACCCACAGCTCCCAGAAGATGCCCAATGAGAGCAACTGACTCCATTCCATCCACAAGGTGATGTCTCATTGGGTACAAACTCCCAGACACAGATCCATCCTAATAATAAAATAATAATAATAATAATACATTTTATTTATATAGCGCCTTTCCCATGCTCAAGGCACTTACAGAATAGAAGCCTGACTGTTCTTCAGATCCTTAGCACTGCAGCCAACACTTGGCTCTGCATTTTCTTTCCTTCTTGCCTCTTTGTGTGTTTGTTATTTTTGTTTAAACTTATTATTCCAGTAAAAGGGGTGGCCCGTCTGGCACCCCAACATTTCAATTAGACATGTCGGTTAACAACAATATTCATCCATTTTCAAGCCTTGCTTATACAATGTAATGTCACAGGTGTCTATGGCCTATCCTAGCAACATTGGGCACAAACACTGGACATGGACAGAGTGCCAGTCCAACACAGGGCACGTTCACACACACACTCACCTTCAGTCATATGGATAAACAATCAGATTACAAATTACCTGGTATAGGATATAATAATACATTGTGTTTACATAGAGAAATTTCAAGTTTTCAGCAAATCCATTAGTTCTCCTTCATACCACAAAATGGATATTCTGTTTGAAAACCAGCAGTGTTGCTTCTGTCATGGTATACTAAAATTAATAGCAATGAGGCAAAACTCGAAAAGGAGGTCACAACAGGGAATGAAGGTAGAAGGTGAATTTCTGAATTCGCTGAGCCACTAAATGCTTATCAGGAACACAAAGCCTATCACAGTATTTGCTGCCCTACTGGGCACACACATAATTGAATCCTTGTAAAGTGAGAGTCACAGAAAAGAAAAGATCTTGAATCTGATAGTAAGCATTTCACTTTCTAATTATAAACTTCTAATTATTATCCATTTCTAATTATAAATTATCTAACACACCTAAACATCCTAGTTGTTCAAGTTTGTATAAAATCGCCACACTTCAACAACAACGATCATGTTACATTATAAATGAACACAAAAGGAAGATGTTTCACATCCTCTTCATCACTGATTTGATTTTCTGATTCGTAGATAAATGTAAAAATGTTCCCACGGCCCCCAGGAAACCTGCATGTTCTGACACCGGCCAAGTTTGGACATAGCTTAAAAAAGCTCTTTGATGGCCATAGACCCCCCTTGGACTCACTGCAGGGGAGAGTATATTATTCTGCTTTTCAATCTGCAAAAGGACAATTTAAAACAATACAACAGCTTCAAATCCAATCTTTCTGCC
Source organism: Polypterus bichir lapradei (assembly GCA_026402145.1). Lineage (NCBI taxonomy): Eukaryota > Metazoa > Chordata > Cladistia > Polypteriformes > Polypteridae > Polypterus > Polypterus bichir. Next base: position 72,157,218 of record JANRMT010062814.1, read on the forward strand.
GCAAAGTCTTTTCTAACAAGCCAAGTAAACAAGTTAGTGTCTCCAAGCACTGAAACAGTGGCCCTAAAAAATGGAAGGTTTCTGGTGTGCAGTGCCAACTAGGCCATCGGCATACAGAACAGCTCTGTAATGCAGAACCTTTGTGGTGGGGGTGAAGGGGGGTTTCAGGGGAAATGAACAGCTTGCTTATGCAGGCTTCAAGTTTTGGAGCTGCACTGTTTCATGTTTTAACATGCTTCCGCAGGTCTGTTGCATAACCCCCTGAGTGAGAAGTATGGTAACGATTATCTCCGGGTAAATCAGCAAACATCTACACATTCTGAATGTGCCACAGTGGACAATGCCTTTGGCTTTCCGTTTAATATTCAAACAACTTGACATTCTAGTTATGCTCTGTGAAAATTTGTAGCGGCAGGTTAAATGTTACACAAGTTTAAGCAAAATAACTCGTCTTCCCTTGTGGTGTATTTTCCTTTATACTGTCCCCAGCACTGGGGAGGACTGTCAGCAATTCGCACATACCGCATCTAATACAAAGCTCAAAACGTTCATGGAATATGAAGTGAAGGGCAGATGCGTTTTCTCATGTTGATGCAACAAAGTTTTTCATTCAGTCCTACCTGAGTATCTCTGGCGTGAAGGCTCGGTTCAGATCCTGGTCAATGTACCTCACCCGTCTCTCCACAGCTTTGGGATTGGCAATGAAAGGTGTCACCAACACCCCAGCTCTTTGCACTTCTGCTCCGTTTTTGATCCACTGCCTGACAAGAGTAACTCCTGTCATTTCATTTCCATGTGTGCCTCCAAATATGGACACTCTTTTCGACGGTGGCAAGCTGACGCCATTCAAATAAGTCGTCATTTTCTTGCCTTTGATCGTGCCACTTTAAAATACGGAAGAGAAGTTCAACAGAAGCGAAAGCGATCTGAAGTGAATGAGGAAAAACTTGGTGGAGACCGTTGTACAGCTTCAGCCGCTCATTGAGTCCACCAGGTAATGATTAAAAGTTACCCAACCAGTCTGAGGACAAGCGCTGACACTTACAGGACTTCGGGGGCCGGGTTACGCGATATCCTCCTACTGTAAATCTTCGTTTCGCTCGGTAGTACATGCTTGTGATCCAAAGGTTGCACAACGAATCACGGCGCCGATCGCTAGATCTCCTACACACGCACTCTTAAGTGTCTGCTGTGAACAACTTGCATTTGTAACTTGCAAACGTAAGAAAGGCTAAGAGGCTTGCACACCTGGCCCTGTCTGTCGCGAGGTTTTTAGCCTTTACGAGACGCAGCAGGTCTAAGAGCTCGTTGGACGAGTACTTTTAAAACTTGCTTGTGCTCTGGCAGCCAGCGCGCAATTAGAAGCTTTGCGCTTCTCAGACACAGGCAATGCCACATGGCTTTCGGGAGAAACTGTCAGCGTTGCATGTCACATTCAGTTCCTGAAAAAAAATCCCAACAATGTAGTATTACTGAAAAACTAGCTGCCAATGACAGATAGCGGTGAGCCAGAGTTCAGTAATAAAATACTTCCCTTTTTCCAACAGTTAACGACGGTCCTTGGAGAGCTGAAAAAGTTCCTGTCAATTTGAGTACAGTACACGGTATAGATTAGAGGAACTACTGGGCGTGGCCATCACCACCAGCCTAAAATATTCAAATATCATACAGAGGGCTCATGGGAATGTCGAACGACTGAATCGAAGTTAAAGGAGAGAAAACACGAAAGACTTCGCATGTTAAATTTTATTTATTACCGCAGATTTGCACATCGACATCCATCCCTTAATCTGGATCCACATTGTCCAAACGTATGTGCATATGGTTGTCAACCAGTACATTGCAAGAAGGACCGGCGCGTAGAGCAATGCCGCCTGAGTCAAAGTGCATTTTTTGCTGCTCTTCTACAGCCGCCAACACCCACATCCGCAAGTTGTCCTTATTAGGCATGTGATGTTTTACTTCTTTTGGAAAATAATATAAAACGATAAAATGTGATTAGCGTCTAAACAATAAAACGCAAATATGCATTAAAAACAATTCAAATGTTTGGTGTGAAACTCGTCCCGCATGCATTCTACAACTTCGTACGTTTCAGACTGCGTCCTGCAAGTTAAAAGAGGCGGTGCAAACTTATGAGAATTTTGACAGATATCGGTTGCGACTGACACCTTAAACAGATGAATGGTAGAATACACTATATATCATGGGATATGCATGTAAACCGACCATTCATGAACACATCGGGGGTAAAAATTATAGTCTTCACCATGTCGATAGTAATATAATAGTCCTCAAGTTGGCATCAATTAGACGAGACAGACATGGTAATGTTAAGTTAAACAGGACTGCAACTATAGACTTTAAATGAATTGCTAGAAACTGGTTTAAAAGATGGGTTTTCAAAGTACTGTACTGTATAAGTTTTTCAGCACCACCAATAACTGGAGGCCTGTGTTTTTCCCAGTTGATTCTGGGGTTCGTCAGGGGCATGTTGTTGCTCCTACTCTGTTCAATGTTTGCATGAACTGGGTGTTGGGCAAGGTCGTGGGATCCAGTGGCTGTGGGGCATCTGTTGGTGAAGAAAAATGCACTGATCTTGACATTGCTGACAATACTGTGATCTTTGCGAGTCAATGGAGGCTGTGATCGGGGTGCTCAAGAGACTGAGTGAGGAGTCTGAGTGTCTGGGCTTGTGAGTGTCCTGGATAAAAACCAAGATCCAGGCCTTTAATGACCTCTTGGGCACAGCCATCAGCAGTGTGTCTGTCTGCGAAGAGAGTGTTGACCTTGTCGAGAGGTTTACTTACCTTGGCAGTGACATTTATGTCCCTGGTGACACTTTCTCTAAAGTCAGTAGATGGATTAGGAGAGCATGGGGGGTCATAAGGTCAATGGAAACGGTTGTGTGGCGCTCCAAATATAAATGCAAAAGGACAAAGGTCCAAGTCTTTAGAGTCCTGGTGCTTCCAGTCTTACTATATGGTTGTGAGACATGGACGCTATCCAGTGACCTGAGATGAAAACTGGACTCCTTTGGTACTGTGTCTCTCCGGAAAATCCTTGGGTACCATTGGTTTGACTTTGTGTTAAATGAGCAGTTGCTCATGGAGTCCAGAATGAGGCACATTACCTGCATTGTGAGGGAGCGTCAGTTACGGCACTATGGCCATATGGCGCGATTCCCTGAGGGTGATCCAGCTTGTAGGATCCTTATTGTTGGGGACACAAGTGGCTGGACCAGGCCAAGGGGTCGCCCATGTAACACCTGGTTGCAGCAGATAGAGGGTCATTTACAGAGGGTGAGACTGGACCGCCTATCTTCCTGGTGGGTTGCCAACCGGGATCCCGAGCTGTTTCGTCGTGTGGTGGGTGCAGTAACATACTGTACCAGTGCATGCTCCCCAACTTGACTTGACTTGAATGACTGGATGATTGTAGTCTTCCCATTCACTCCTTCTCTTGCCACACTAAAAAAAGTTCTCCATAGCTAGGAAAACTGACGTTGTGCATTTATTAGATAATAAAATTGCGTTTTTTGCATACATTAGCTACAATGGGGCAAACTGGAATCATGGAGAAATGTAAGAAATAATCTTAATACATCAATTTCATTGAATGTTTGATGATATTAGGCTAGTCAGTTTAGTTCAACAGCCTAAAAATAATTTACATGGTTAACAGTTTATGAGTCTGTAAAGTTAAAAAATTGCATATACCCTGTGGAACACCTCACTTTTTCCATTTTTTCTTCAAATGTAATCAGTTGAAATGCAACGAATAACCAAAAATGGTGAAAATGTAAGCAATAAACTGCCAGAGGTTTAAATTTAAAGTCTAGGTTAGCAAAAACTGAAAAAAGAGAATTTCAGAATATTACAAATGGGCCTTCTTCAGGGAACAACGAATAGGTTACAACCTACAGATGTTCTTCAGTAATTAAAGTACATTACGCCTTGCCAGTTGAACCAAACAATTTGCACAGGTGTCCAAACTTCAATTGATTACTTAAAAACCCTCTGTCTGTCTTGAGCAGAGTTGGAACAGACTGTGTTACTACACCCTCTGAAGTACTACTTGGACAATATTACACTGGCATAGAACAAATAAATAATGACAAATAAAATAAAATAAGTAAAGGAATCATTAAGGGTACAACATTTTATTCAAATTTTTGATTCATCAAAGTAGCTACATTTTGCTGATTTAATAGTCAGACTGTGGTCACCAACTCTGCTTACAGCACAAGAACCCTAAACCATCACAACTACTCCTCCATATTTGACAGTTGGTGTCACACACTGAGGAACCCTTCTTTTCATGAACTCGACGGCATACAAACACACTGCATGATGAACAGAGGATTTCAAATTTTGATTCATTGGTCCATAAGATTTCCAGTCTGCAGTAGTCCACAGCCAGTATTTCAAGGCCCTATTTTGTCCTTAAGGAATAACTTTCTTACTTCCACTTGCCCTGTCAAACCTGCAGCACAAAATTTCTTCTTCACAGTAGAAACTGAGGCTTGCATTTTGGACCACTGTTAAGATGTGCTTAAAGCTGCTTTGTTGTGGGGCACCCATCACACAAAGCTGGTGACCCTCAGAAATTTGTCTTCTGATTGGGTTGTGACATTGGGTCTGCCAGATCTCCTCTTATCAGAGTTTCTTCCAATTTCCAATTGCCTTTGGACTGTGTAGGACACCATACTTACTGACACTTTGATGTTTTTTGCCATTTAAATGAAAAGCCTACACTTCTAAGTGTAAACAATGCTCTGTCTCATCGCATTTGTTGATTGCTGTTTTCTTGGCATTATCACTGGAATTTACAACTTTCTAGAATGTAGAGGATGTAGTAACAGTCTGTTCCAAGTCTGCTTTAAGACACACCGAGGGTTTTTAAGTAATCAACAGAAGTTCAGACACCTGTGCAAATTTTTTGTTTCAACTTGCAAGGCTTAATTTACTTTGATTGTGCAGAACATTGGTAAGTTGTAACCTATTAGTTGTTCCTTCAAGAAGGCCAATTCGTAATATTCTGAAATTTCATTTTTTCAGTTTTTGTTAACCTAAACTTTAAATATAAACTTCTGTCAGTTTACTGTTTACCCTTTGACTATATTAAGTCATTTATTGCATTTCAACTGAATAAATTTAATGAAAAACTGGAAAAACTGAGGTGTTCTAAAAGTTTTGACTTGGTAGTGTATAATGGTGCTTACCTCTCATTACTGTAAGACTCCTTGCACTTAGAGGGTTAAATATTGAGCTACCCAGCCAAATTGCCATAGGAGTTTTAGTTTGATGTGTTTTGTTTTCACATGTAAAATAATTATGGTACATTTCACAAAAATGTGAAGTACAAAAAAATGTTTCAATGTGCTTTACAAAATGTGACGCCTCAAACGTGTGATTTTCTGAGAGACACATTTGGCAGTGACGATTCCTTTGAAAACCTCTGCAAGCACTGGCCACCTTGTTCTGACCAGTTTGGAGACCAATTTGAAGTCAGTATGTAGCTGCAGTTCATGTTGATAGGGTCGCATTCTTCTGATATATATATATTTTTTTTAATTAATTTTACAGATTCAGGATATATATCAGAAAAATGAACGCCAATACCATGTGGCTTCAAAATGTGAATGCACCATTTTGAATATTGTACACTTGCAATGTGCCAAAGTGCTGTGAACAACATTGTGCCATTTTGCTCACACCTAACTTTTTTGCATTGTCATTTTGTATGGTTAAAAAAAAAAGGTGCCCTGACTAAAGTGCTGCCTGAGGTGATAAGATGGATCCAATGCAGTGAACCTCTGGAGATCTGCAGCTAGAGTGTATTGGAGGTGATTGCCTAGTCGCCTCACCCCACATACCAACCCTGATCGGAAGAAACGTTCACACTAGTTTCACTGAACCAGACAACCATGAGTGAATTTTGCTTAAAACTGGATGGGAACACTTAGTGAGTGTTACATTTCTAAACCAATCAAACTCCTCATGAACGCGGTGCACCAAGTATCGGCAGTGATTTTGAACTCCGGAGAGCAAGGGTGCTCTGGTGAACCAGATCAGAAGGAGAGCAAGCTTCTGAGTACAATAGATTGTCTACAGTCAAAATGCCTCTTAAAAAAGACCCATATTAAAAATATAAGTGTGTGTCATATGTCTGGAGATCACATTGCGTATTTTAAAAATAAGTATAACCTGTTTCAAGGGAGAAACCATTCTGTAAAATCAGATTATACATTAGCTTTCAAAGACATCATTGGTGATATAATTGAACGGTGTGCTGTCACAAGGACTGTGTCTCCTCTCTATTGTTCAGTTACAAAGATAGTGCTGGAGTCAGTGTAAGGTTGAAAGAATATGCAGCAATGTTTGTGAAAATATGAATTGAAAAATACACATCTAAAGTATATAATGAGATGGAAAGTGCCGTTAAGAGAGCTGATAACAAAGAATCACAGGAGATACAGATTTCACTACTCAAAACATCCAAATCAACAAATCTGCCTAATAACTCCTGTAGAACAACCAACGAGGCTGTACAGCATCCATCTTCCAACTGCCTGATTAAATGAATAACTAAAGGAATTTAACACTGCTGTCTAATTGGAAATGCAAACATGCTCTACTAGAATATAGACAGCATATTTACAGGTTGCATATCCATTGACCTAATGCTTATCTAAGCTCTTCTCAAATGTGTGGAGCCAAGTAGCTGCACTGATCTAATTGTGTGGATCTGTCTGTCTTTTCTGTTGCCACGCTCATTACAATATATTGTATAAGTAAATCATTAAGCTTCAGTTACCTTGTGCTGCTGAGCCCCTGAAATGAGAGCAGCAGTTACAGTCGTGTCTAGATTAATGGCATCATATGGTTCCAACCAGTGCATTGTTAGTCAATTTTGGTGTTAAGCATTCGATGTAGAGGGTAGAGGCGTTCCTTTGTGTTTGATGTCATTTTCACTGCACTGACTTGGATTCAAGGTGCTGTGTCTGCATTGCTTCTCTCGGTGTGCATCTAGCCACTCTCTGTGTCATTTTCACCACCACAATGAACCATCAAGTATACACCTGGTTTGACTTAAGTTATCCTAAGCTAACCTAACTTCAAGTAACCTAACTTAACAATACATACATCACATAAATTAATAATTATTGAAATACAGTAATAATGATACATTAATAACAATACTGATATTGTAATGTGACCATTTATGAGAGTGGTTCAACATTATTCGATTTCATTTATTCTATCTCTATGGAAAGTCCATCATAAAAGCGCAACTTTATTAGTTGGGAAATTGTTAACCGAGTCATGGTCGTATAGCTTTTTTATTTTCTCTGGGCTTCAAGACTTTTATTCAGTTTCTTTTTCTCTCTTCCTGAATCCCCAGCGGTTTAAAGTACATAAACTGGAGGAAATGGGAACAGGTGTCTTAGGAAGAAATCCTATCAGGGTGGCCTTTGCTGCTGTGGATTTTGCCATTCATTACAAATTTTCTAGTGAGTTGTTCCTGATGTGTATTCTTCTTTGAGAATCATGTCTAGCCCCAAAGGACTACATTCGCACAAGCTTCAAGAGGGTCCTTGCATAAGGTGTACTTGAAAACCATTCTATGCTCACTAAGGATGAACTAATTTATATCAACCAGTTTAGCTGTAATAGTCTGACCCAGAGAAAGAGATTGAGCCCAGTCTTCTGTAGATCTGCTAACAACGCTAACCCCTAAAAAGTGATTCAGTTTAAATATCTAACAAACATTTCATCCTGATAAATAGTTTGATAGATGTATTTTAGGAGCAACTGATTGGTAAAACTAGAGTTAAAAATCTGTATTTTGAAATGAAAAATATTGATATATACAGTACAGGCCAAAAGTTTGGACACACCTCCTCATTCAATGTGTTTTCTTTATTTTCATGACTGAAGGCATCAAAACTATGAATGAACACATGTGGAGTTATGTACTTAACAAAAAAAGGTGAAATAACTGAAAACATGTTTTATATTCTAGTTTCTTCAAAATAGCCACCCTTTGCTCTGATTACTGCTTTGCACACTCTTGCCATTCTCTCGATGAGCTTCAACAGGTAGTCACCTGAAATGGTTTTCACTTCACAGGTCTGCCTTATCAGGGTTATTTAGTGGAATTTCTTGCTTTATCAATGGGGTTGGGACCAGCAGTTGTGTTGTGCAGAAGTCAGGTTAGTTGGACGATCATTTATTTTTCAACAGGACAATGACCCCAAACACACCTCCAGGTTGTGTAAGGGCTATTTGACCAAGAAGGAGAGTGATGGAGTGCTGTAAATGGTCATGAAAATAAAGAAAACACATTGAATGAGGAGGTGTGTCCAAACTTTTGGCCTGTACTGTATATTGATGAAACATATTGATATATAAATGCATACAGTGGACACAGGAGGTATTTCTACTTCAAGCAATACCCAAAAGCCCAGAATGAAAAAATGAAAACAAGACATTTGTAAAAATATATGAAAAACAAAAATCTGAAATGTCACATTGGCTTAAGTATTCAGAACCTTTGCTATCACACCTGAATCTGGCTTAGGTGCATCTCAGTCTATTGATTATCATTCAGATGTTTCTACATCATGTGTGGAGTCCTCCTGTGGCCAGTTCAGTTGAGTTGATGTGAGTAGGAAACGCAGACACCTGTTTATAGAAAGTCCCACAGTGGACAATGTTTGTCAGAGCAAAAACCAAGCCATGAAGTTGAAAGAATTGCTTGTAGAACTTAGACACAAGACTGTGTCAAATCACAGATCTCAGAAAATCTATAAAAAAATCCCAAAGTATTGAAAGTTCCCAAGAGCACAGTTGCCTTCTTAAATGGAAGAAGTTTAGAATAACCATGACTGTTCCTAGAGGTGACCACTTACCCAAAATGAGCAGATCTGTGAGAAAGGCCATGGTAAGAGATGTGAACAAGAACTCGATGGTCATGGTGCCAGAGTTCCAGAGAAATTCACAATAAACGCAAGTAAGCTCACATCCGGGCATGTTCAAAATAAACCACAAGGAACTGTAGAAGACCCTCTGGATTTATAGGACAAAGGGCATTTCCTGTTGGTGATTGGCAGGTGGCGCTGATTTTTGGACGGCAAACCAAAACACACAAGGACCATAACACAGGTGGCTTAAACATATAAACAAAAGAAGAAATCTCCATATATAGTACAGTAGCCAGTCTGTAATAATGTCATTGCTGAAGAGTACCACATTTTCTTGAGACTACCATGATGTCCATTTGTTGTCTAAAGCTCACATTCCTGTCTTATCTCATAATTGTCCTTTTGTGGTTTCCATATCAATTCAACAATGCCCAGTTTTTAAGAATGCTACGCAGACATGAGAATGTGTGTCATTTGTATGGCAATTGAACTTAAGTGCCTGTTTGCTGACTCATTTTTCATTCCTCCCCCACAATGGGTTACTTCTCTTTTAGGCGCTTGCTTTTGTTTTACTTCTATGATTATTTATTTATTTGCTTTTGTTTGTTTCTGTACTGCTGACACCCTTCTCTGACAAGTATTTGCTTTTGCCAGTCTAACTTGTCCCTTTCTGTGTTCAAAGGAGGGGTTGCTAATTGTGTGAAGCTTGGTCCCGAAATCCAATGAGAAAGTCTTTTTCCAGTATTTCCTTTAAGGATTTAAGTTTTACTTCCTTTCCAGGGAAAACACAGGATATATGCAAGAAAAACTACCATCTATTTGATGTAAATTGATGCCAAAGTCAATCAGTGGATCCTGCAGTGAGTACATAATTTCACTCAGTTATTTCCCCTCTGAATGCGTATATTAAACAAAACAATTAAATCAATTTAATTCCAGCTGTACAGTAATGTTTTCTGTGTAAATTAATGTGGCTGCTTGCAAAGTTTTTTTTTTAATTCTTCAGCTTTTGAATTTATAACCTTTGTCATCTCCTTCTGACAAATCAAAAGTTTCTTATATAATACTTAGCTAACCAACCATGCAGTTAACTTTTTTTTAACTGATAATGTGAAGAATTCTAAAGAGAACTAACCTGATGTCATTTTGGTAACAGACTGGATAGTATAACTAAAATAACAATTTGATGATCCAACCACTTGAAGGAGACCAGCCTTCAGCATGAAAAATATAAATTTGTTTTTGGTCCAGAATTCGTAGTAGCATTTCATAATGGCATGCAAAAAGAACCTTTGCAAATAAGATTAGCATGACTAAATGGTTAGGAATTTCAAAAACATTTCAATCTATGCTGAGGTTATTAGTACACTTTTAAAAATAATGTTTCTATATTGGCACTTTCCTGGGTTGTGTAGCTCCTAGCAGAACCGCTGCTTGTTAAGAACCGTTTCATTCTGGCAGGGGTTATTTGCGTATTACATTGGTTCTTCTGCCTTTGGAAAGATTCCTAATAGGTGAACAAAACAGAAATCTTTACTAGCAGGATACTAACAGAGCGAGAAAACCTGAACATAGCCCATGTTATTGTATCCAGCAAGAGTCCTTATAAAATCAGGAACACACTGGTATTTCACAAATCTGTCATCATCTATTCATAGTTAATTGTAGAACCTGATACAGGTTACCCATATGGGTAGTTCTATTGGGAACCAAAAGTGTTCCTTTATGGCATCCCACTGAAGAACCACTCTGGCACCTTTATTTTAAAGAGTGTAATTGAGAGAATATAAATGAATTATTTTTAATTACATGATAAAAGAAAAATTCCATGAGAAACTAGGCTTTTAGTGACACACTAGGTCTATTATGACAGCACATTTCACAGGGATACAGAAATTCTGCTGCAAACCTCATGCTCACCTGCATTCCTGACTGAATGCCAAAGTGAATGGCTGAAATGGAGCTTTACTAACGGTTTGGTCAGCTATGTAATTCATCTGATAACAAATTTGTAAATCAGAGTTGAGCTGACACCTCTGCAGAAATACCTTCAGACATGAAGGTGTCCAAAAGGGCTTGTAATTACTAACCTTAACTCTGGTTGGTTCTGATGGATAAAATAATAAACCTATAAGCATGCACTGGTTCTGTAACTGCAAGTGACCTCGATCCAATCACCAGAGGTTACACCTTCCTTCAAAACTAGCTACATTTTTCCCTTCCATCTTTATGGGGGAAGGTAAATGTTGACAGTCTTTTCTCTTTGTAAGCTGAAAGCTGGCAACCTGTTGTCTTTAAAGACTTGAAAGCTGATGACCCACTCCCCTTGGGGTGAGAAGCCACTCATTGTCTGTGGAGCAAAAACCTCACAAACCTATTTTAGCCTGGAAGAGATTCTCCATAGAGTCTTGGAGCTGGATGCCTTGAACTAGCTCTAAAATCCACTCTGTCAAGCCATGTTCTGTGCCTGTAACTGAGTCCTGTCTGAGAAACCTGAAAAACAGAATTCAAGAAAAACTTCAGTGCCCACACACTTGTGCCAGGAACAGTAATGCTTTTCCCTACGAAGTAACAGAGGATATAGTAAAGATCCGAATAGCAAGCTGAGTAAGGCAGCATCACACCACACCACAAACAGAAGACCTTTTAGCAAAAACCAAAAGTGCACTCCAAAGCAAGAAGAGTCCTCCACTTGAATGCAGAGCAGCAGCGCTGGGTCAAACACAACACTGGACATCATCCTTGAAGGCTTGGTATCGTAAACCTGTTTATATGGGCCAAGATAAATTAGAACTCTAAATAGCCAGTAAACAGTCAGCTTCTTCTGTGTTATATGTTTGTCTGTCTTGTCTTTCTTGCATCCTGTCTACTATGTTGATACTGTATATATGCAATTTTTGTATTTCTGTAATCCTCGTGTTCATCAATAAATTGTGTTATTCTGTTTCTTATAATAAGTGGGTATAACAAGTGTCACACTTACACGCATGGGAAGCATCAAGGTGGGGGGGTCTAGCTACTGCTGACCCACAGGTACAGGGGGTAATCAGGTGTACTAATGCCTCTTCTTCCCTCCCTACAGGAGCAGTAAGACCTCGTCTCCTCCCTTCTCTGACTCCAGATCACGCCCTCGGATGACCATTTCCCTTCTAGATGTCCTGCCTCTTCCCCTTCCACAGCAATATAAGCCAACAGCCTTACTCTGCAGTCAGTCGAATTTGGGACTCAAGTCTGTTTTGATCACTTGGTTGCATATTTTTTCCAGTAAACCTTACAATATTACGGGGGGAATCCCCAACTCTTTTTCATTGTGTTCTGTCTCTTTTACACAAGGTAATATCAGTTACTTTGATGTAAGTCTAAAAGCCAGAAACCCCTCCTACAGAGAAAGGCAAACATAAAAAAGTGGGAGCCTTACTACATTGTGTAATTAATTATGGGTGTAGCCAAAGGCAAAACTGATAATTAACTAACCAATCAATAAATTCTTCTCACATCAATACACAATTTCCTACATTTATTTTGTGTCCCTGGATGGGCAGACTCAGAGATCCCTCAATTTCCTACACCCATTAGGTAAAAATCCTTAATGAGTGGTTCAATTTTCCTTAATTTGATAAAAATTGTTGGTTTTAGGAAAACAGAACATGCTAAATTATTCTTCGTGTTAAGATTCTGCCTGCTAAGAAACCTAAAATGGTGCAGGCCTCAAAAAAAACAAAAGCTGAGCCTGCACTTTACTCAAGGCTGATCCCAAAAAGAGTAGTCCAAATCGCCTCAGGCAGCATGACTACAAACTGTGCAGGCCCAAACATGGGGAAAAGCTTTTACATCTCAAGCATCAAAGAGAGAGAGTGAAAAACTGTGAAAAAATCACTGGCCAAGAAAAATTAAAACATTTGTCAAAGAAGATTCAAAAGACTGTAAAACAAAATCAGAGGCAAGGAAGAAGCAAAAATATTATTTTTTCTAAATGTGAAGAAATCCAAAAATCACAAATGAGAAACTGAACCTTAATTCAAGAGCTAAATGTCAAAACTAGAGTCTAAAGAAAATCACAATGGGCACAATCAGAATAGTTATTCTGAATATTTCTTAATGGTGAAACTGCCATTTCATCAGCTGCTTCTCCTTAAATAGCAGTGGGAGTCATTTTGCATCTGCAGCATTAGTTGACCCCATGCCCATGGGCTCAACATACAACACATAAGAAACATAATTTAAAGGACAGGACATCACAAAACAAGCTTTATTCATAAATACATAATTATCAATAAACAAAATGTTCATCAAATATACAACATAGAAAGAAAACAAAAAAATCAGTAATATTTTAAATCATATTTTATCTGAAACACAAATTATACATACTGTATAGTACAATATGTAGTGTGTGGCAGGCGGCTGGGGGTGGTACCCAGCCGGGACGCCCAGGAGGACCGGAGGAGGGCTTGTGCCTCCTCCAGACCACAAGGGGGCGACCACCCTGGTTGTGTTGGGGGCCATCGCCAGGGGGCGCCCCGGTGCCTGAAGAACCCTGGACCTCAGCACTTCTGCCACACCAGGAAGTGCTGGGGGGAAGAAGACTGGGGACACCCGGAGGGCTTCCGGGTGCGCAGCCGGCACTTCCGCCACACAGGGGTGTGTCCGCGGAGGACTGCGTCCGCGGAGGACTGCCGGGAAGCAGCTGGAGCCCATCCGAGCTAGTATATAAGGGGCCGCCTCCCTGCAGTCAAGGGCAAGAGTCGGGTGGAAGAGGAAGGAGCTGTAGAGAGGAGTGGAGGCGGCCAGAAAGAGGGCACGAGAGACTGTGAGGCCTGGACTTTGGGGAATCGGTGCTGGAGGCACTGGGTTGTGTACTGAACAAAACCTGTAAATATTTTATAAATAAAATGAGTGTGTTGGGTGAAAAACCGTTGTCCATCTGTCTGTGTCCGGGTCCCGTTCCACAAGTGATACTGTATGCTTAGTTGCTCAACTCTAAAGAATAATAAAGGGACAATAGTAATACTGTAAGTTTATTAGATATCATTAATAGAATTTCATATATGTGATAGTAATCAATAATAACTAAATAAATAATTTAATAATTTAAACAACTTAATATAAAAGGGTTGCACTTTCCTTATTTAAGATGCAGATACACTATGGAGAGAAGCTGCTCCTCTGTTTTTCCGAACTGGGTTTTAGGCAGCAGGACCATTTACCTGACCATAGCACAGAAAAGAGGCCATTGTTGGGATGGCTGGAAACATTAATAATTTTCTTTGCCCTCATCTGGGATTGCTCAGCGTAGATGTTTTTGTAGTTAAATGCACACCTAGTGATGAATTCAATGGACTGCACCATTCTCTGTAGAGCCTTGTGGCCCCACTGGGTCCTCTTACCAAACCAGGCAGTAATACTTTCTGTCAGAATACTTTCAATGATGGATGTGTAGAAGTTTGTTTGGAATTGGGAGGGCAGTCTGGGTGTTAAATGCATAGCTATAGTCTATAAATAGCATTTGCATATAATTCACTCTACTGTTATCCAGGTGGGTCAGTACTGCATGAAGAATCAAGGTGATGGCATCCTCTGTAGACCTACAGGATCAATATGCAAACTCTAATGAAACTAGCTCCTTTGGGTGAGAATCAGACATGACTTGTTTTTTAGGCACAGGGAGAATGGTGGATCTTTTAAAGGATGTTGATACAACAGACTGGGTAAAAGAGAGATTAAATGTTTCTGTGAACACTGGTGCAAGCTGATTAGCACAGATCTGGAATGCTGACCGGATCTGCTCCCTACCTAGTGTTCTATTTCCTGTAAGCTCTCCTCATGTCGTGTTCCAACAAAATGAGCGCCATTTCCTCACTGTGCCATTCTCCTGCCACAGTTGTGTTGGACCACTGCCAGGTGCTAGCGGCATACACATCAAAGCACATGTACAAATTATTGAATGTGTCTGCCAGAGAGATGTTGCTATAATAATAATTAAAAGACAATAAATAGATTAAACAAACAGAAAACACACTTAAACCAAGGGTAAAACCCTGACTGAACCAAGATATCCAACCATCCATTATCCAATCCGCTATATCCTAACTACAGGGTCACAGAGGTCTGCTGGAGCCAATCCCAGCCAACACAGGGCACAAGGCAGGAAACAAACCCCGGGCAGGGCGCCAGCCCACCGCAGGGCGCACACAGACACACCCACATACACACACCAGGCACACACTTGGGACAATTTAGAATCGCCAATGCACCTATCCTGCATGTCTGTGGGAGGAAACCAGAGTACCTGGAGGAAATCCACACAGACACGGGGAGAACATGCAAACTGCACGCAGGGAGGACTACTGCGAGGCAGCAGCGTTACCCACTGCGCCACCGTGCCGCCGAACCAAGATACTTCTATGTTAAAATGTATACTTTCAAACAATTTCACAAAAAAATTATAATTAATGTGAAAGCTTTAAATAAGAAATATGTGTGCATTCTTGGCTTTAGCTCCCTCTCTGTTTATTTGTTTATTTGGTTGATTTTTACACATTTTTTTGTTATTGAATATGTCTGTTTTCTTTTCTATTGTATTTAAGCTAACTAGCATTTTCTTATTTATTAATTCTTCTTTGTCTTCTTTGTTCATTCAGTTATTTATCTTCCTTGTGTTTTATATGTTCTGAGGCCCCATGATGCTGCAGCTGTGGGATTGCATTCTTCTCTGTATAAGACCTGAGAGGCCTCAGTCCTGTGCTGAGGAATTAGCTTTCTTGTTTGTGTTGTTTGATTCAGTTTATTCAGGATTTTTGCATGTGTTTGATTATAATTTTTTTTTGTTTATGTACTTTCTCCTCTGCCTTGGTTTATGATTTAGTCTTGTGGATTTGGATTTTGTTTTTGCTTTTTTGTAATATTTTGTTACTCTTTTAACTGTTTTTCAAATTACATTTTATTCTTCTACTGAAATATTTTCTTTTTTAATAAACTTTATTATTATTTAAAGGACTGTTGTATTCTTTGGACCAGGGTTTTTTTTTTTTATTTCCCCTCTACCAGTTTTGGGATTTATAGGCTTTGGCTTCTTTTGGCCTGTACAGGCCACTAAGCCTGTTTCTCAAGTTTTTGGAGCCAGGGTTACTTCCCGCTGGTAAAGCTTACTTTATTTCCAGATTTCTGAAAATCATTAGGTCTACTTTTTGAGTATGGAGCTCCAGATATCATAAAAGTAAGTTGGTAACATTAATACTGATATTTTATAATGGTGTGTCTCATAAAGAAAACAATTCATTTTTTAAATTAATTTGTATAGATGTTCAATAATTTCTTATCACACCTGGTTAAATAAACACTATATTATATGTTAAAACCTGTTTAATTTAAATTATGGTCATGGGCTTTGGTGTATGTGTCACAGCCTATCCAAGTTGCATTATGCACGAGACGAAAACCTGGAAAGGCCACCAGTTAATTGGAGGACCTGTTCATGCACATACCCACACGAGACCAGTGAAGAATCCACACAGATACTGAGAGAGTATACAGACTTCACGCAGAGAATTAGTAGGTGTGAGATTGAAACCCAGGCTGCTTGGTTAATGAGGGAGTAGTGCTAGCCATTGCATCACCATTTAAGCATTTATGTAAGCATAATCCTTCTAAACTTTTGCAATTAGGAAATTACCTCTTAGAGTAAACACTGTTAAACAAATATTTCAAAGATTCTAAAAGGTTTCCAACTTATTATTTTAATTTATTTCATATTTTCAATAAACAGAAAACATTGTTTCTTTAATATTTATAAAAATGTCTATCTCAGTTATATCTTGCCTGTTTTTCTCTTAACAAAAAGGAAACCATTCTGTATCTGTAAAAATGTAAAAAATATATACTGGAATGCTTTTAAAAAAGTATTTTATCATTAGATTAGGTTATATTTTAGTTGTCCCCAAAGAGAAATGAAAATGTCACAGAAGCACCAAATAAATAAATAAATAAATAGAATGAAATAAATAAATAAATAAATAATAATAAACAACATCCGTCCACCCACCTAAACACACATAAAAACTTATGGCTTGCATAACAAAGAGCTGCTGCTGTCAATACAGACCTGTAAGTCAATCAATCAATCAATCAACATTTATTTATATAGCACATTTTCATACAAAAAATGTAGCTCAAAGTGCTTTACAAAATGAAGAATAGAAAAATAGAAGACACAATAAAAAATAAACATAAGTCAACATTAATTAACATAGAATAAGTAAGGTCCGATGGCCAGGGTGGACAGAAAAAACAAAAAAAAACTCCAAAAGCTGTAGAAAAAAAAATAAAATCTGTAGGGATTCCAGACCAAGAGAACGCCCAGTCTCTTGGCACTAAGATGAGGTCAGATCACCTTGTGACACAGGTTTATAGATAGATAGATAGATAGATAGATAGATAGATAGATAGATAGATAGATAGATACTTTATTAATCCCAAGGGGAAATTCACATAATCCAGCAGCAGTATACTGATACAAAAAACAATATTAAATTAAATAGTAATAAAAATGCATGTAAAAGCATTAAAGGCATTAATATTTTGATTTCACCGTGTCCACAAAAGGAACAGGCTTAACAGGGCTTCATTGCTTTCCTAAAAATACCAGCATTAAAAACGATTAATCAAAAAGATATTGGTACAGGGTAAATCATTTCTGTTGCTGAGTCACCCCAATGATATAACTAACCTTCTCAGGCAGTGGCATAGATGAATTCAGTCTGCAATACAACCGCTGGATCACACATTTAGTTTTTATTATACTGTGCTCCATTTTCATCACTGCACATTCACAAAAATCTCCAATCCCTCTCCTGCTTTTTCCATTCAGCTTGATGAAACCCATCTAGCATTAAAACAGCATGTGAAATAAGAGGTGTAAGCCGGTTTTCTGCAGTACCCAAATATCAGGGTACCTGAGCGCTCCATAATTTACTTACTTTAATCCTCACTTTGGATCATTTCCTCTTTCATCTTGAGATAAACTTGTAAGTTTTTATTCTTGACCAGCTCTCTAGTAAAAGTATCATTCATCTTTGTAAAAATGAAAGATTGTTCACTCCGTTGTTGTACGAATTATAGTTAAAAGACAGACAATTCTCAGAGTTTGGTATAAAATGAGAAAATGCATGCTACTGCTGAAAACCGTGGGAAACTGAACAACAGGATGTGGCTTCCAAAAAGGATTTAGGGCTTTCAAGTGAGGCAACATTTTCAATAAGAAGGCTATTGTTATGATGATACACAGTTTTATTTTCTGTTAATTCTTTCATTGCTTATTTTTACATTTTTTTTCTCTTTTTGTTCCATTTAGGAGTTTCATTACATGGAAAAACAGAATCTGTCATTTTTCACTTTTGGTTTAGCTTTGATGAAGCTCATATTTTTTACGTTATTTTCTTTATTATGCAATGTCTTTTTGTTTATTTTTGTATACAGTTGCTACCTGGTTGCTGTTCTAGGACAACCAGAAGTGTATAGCACGTGACAATAGTGTAATATTGGTGTCACACACTTCCAAGTTATCCAGTATCGTGGATACTTAAATATTCTGTGCTTGTCTTGGTTTAGTAATTAAGAGAAATAAATTTGGCTATGACTTTTGATTCTGAATGTGCTCATAGTGGTATGGTTTTGATGCTAGATTTCAGAGTTTGTGGCTTTGACTTTCAGCCTGCCTTATTGTCTGTGTTTCATGTCATGTCCATTTTAACTCCTTCCTCCTAGATCCGTCTGTCATCCTTTAACAACATTGCTATCGTTTAGAAGCAATTAAATTAAAAAGGTGAATAACTGGGTACAGAATGTTGTTATAATTATAATTATTGAATATAAATCAAGGGACATTATGCTATTTTTGTTTTTTCAGTCACTATGCTCCCAAAAAACATAGTACTGTATTACTTGGTGATATGTAGAGAAGAACACGTGCCTGAAATGTGTGAACAGTTGCCCTTTGAATGGTGTTATACTTTCTGTGTTTACTTTGATCTTTTCCTTCTGTTGGCATCCTGATTTTGATTTGTTACCTTGTCTATATTAACCTAATGTAATCTGTGATTTTAAAAGTTGTAATAATTATTAACTATCATATTGGACAAACTTCTTGGTAGTCCAGTAACAATCTTTACCTGAAAGTTCCGTTCAGAAAACTTTCCTTTGGGGTTATTGGCCCTATTGTAATGATTTGTTGTATCACTCATGACAGTTATTATCTGGCATTGTTTATATCATTTAAACAATTCCTTTGCTTGTATCGCCATTTTTAAGTCTGTACCAAGCTACCAAAAGCCTGGACAGTTTGGGGGTCCCTAAGGAGTTGGGAACCCCTGGTCTAGATAACATGCACATATGATGTGCCTAAGATTGAATCAGTCATTTAAAATAATGAAAGACTGGTTAACTTAAATTTACTTAACTGAGATATACCTTCATCCAAGGCAACATTCAACATTTGAAATACCATTTGTTTCGTTTTCCCTAATGGATCACAAGCAGGTGAAGTGACTTGCTTATGGTCACGTGTTATTAGGAACTGAACCCACAGCCCCACATATCCTGCGTATCCTGCCCTGGACCAGAGTCCTGTTTGTCCCCCCCTCGCGGCGGGCCTGCGCTAAGCAAGTATGTCTGCTGCCCGGAGCTTCAACCCTGGAGCCACGAGTAGGTGGAGCTAAGTGATACAGGGTTACACTATACAGTAGTTACTATTAGGGAAGGAGTGTGGTGTTATCTGACTGAAATAATGACAACTGTCAACTAAATCGAGTGACGTAAACGTGCAGTGCAATGGTCAGGACTCCTTCAAGGGCAAGTCAGCGATGGGCTCCGTTCTGCTGGTCATACGTTAGACTTAGTGATTACTAAAGGACTGAAAGTTGATGTAAAGCAGATCATTGATATTGGTCTATCGGACCATTTTCTTCTACTTTTTAATATAGAAATAATGATAAAAAACACTCATGAGAAGCATATTGTTAAAAAACGCTTCTTTGACTCAGCAGCAGCTTTAAAACTTACAAACATTCTAAGCAATCAGTCCGTTTATAGTGCCAACTATAATAGCGAGGATAATGTAAATAG
Organism: Polypterus bichir lapradei; assembly: GCA_026402145.1. Classification (NCBI taxonomy): domain Eukaryota; kingdom Metazoa; phylum Chordata; class Cladistia; order Polypteriformes; family Polypteridae; genus Polypterus; species Polypterus bichir. Next base: position 72,177,265 of record JANRMT010062814.1, read on the forward strand.
TAAGGTGGAAAGATTTAATACTAAAGTGAAAGCTGCTGTTGACATAGTTGCACCTGAAAAGACAGTGAAAAAATCCTCTAGTATTGTTATACCATGGAAGACCCAAAGAGTGTCGGACTTAAAGAGAACATGCCGTAGAACTGAGCGTAAATGGAGGAAGACTAAACTAACTATCCACTATGAAATATTAAAAGTCAAAATAACAGAATACAATAACACTGTCCGTCTTGAGAGACGCTGTTATTTCTCCAAGATTATAAATGACAATGCTAGTAATCCCAGAGTCTTATTCTCTACAATTGATCACCTACTAAACCCAGGTAACGCAAAGGAATGCCTCCTAAGTACTTCCAATAAAACCTGTGAGGCTATCGCTGTATTTTTCAGTCAAAAAATTAATGATATTAGAAATAACATAGTATATCCCTCCAACACTAGGATCCTCCTAAACCCCAGCATTCTGTTATAAACAAATTAAACTCTTTCACTAGGATAGATTTACCTGATTTACAAAAAATAATATCTCAATTAAAATCCTCCACCTGCGTCCTTGACCCAGTACCAACAAGGCTTTTCAAAGAAGTATCGGGCGTGCTAATTGATAATGTTCTGGACATAGTAAATTCGTCATTAGATACGGGGGTCTTCCCAGACTGTCTTAAGACTGCTGTAGTTAAACCCCTACTCAAGCAACATAATCTTGACCCCTCGGCTCTTGAAAATTTTAGACCCATCTCTAACCTGCCTTTCTTAAGCAAAGTTCTGGAGAAAGCAGTCATTATGCAGTTAAATGACCACCTAAATAAACATGCTATTCTTGATAAATTTCAGTCGGGTTTTAGAATAAATCACAGCACAGAAACTGCACTCGTTAAAGTAGTAAATGATTTGCGAGTGAACGCAGACAGAGGCCATATATCTGTTCTCATCCTCTTAGATCTGAGTGCTGCATTTGACACTATTGATTATAATATTCTTAGAAATCGCCTTAGTCAATGGGTAGGCCTCTCTGGCAGTGTCTTAAATTGGTTTGAATCCTACCTGACAGGGAGAAAATTTTTTGTTAGTTGTGGTAATCAAATCTTAAAGACACATGATATCCAATATGGTGTTCCACAAGGCTCTATCCTGGGTCCACTGTTATTCTCAATCTACATGCTTCCGTTAGGTCAGATTATCTCAGGGCACAACGTGAGCTACCACAGCTATGCTGATGACACACAGCTGTATTTATCAGTAGCACCTGATGACCCCGATTCTATTGATTTACTAACACAATGTCTGACTTGTATCTCAGAATGGATGAATAGTAACTTTCTCAAGTTAAATAAAGAGAAAACTGAAATCTTAGTGATTGGCAATAATGGATACAATAAGGCTATTAGAAATAAACTGGATACATTAGGATTAAAAGTCAAGACGGAGGTAAAAAGCTTAGGGGTAATTGTTGACTGTAATCTGAATTTTAAATCGCATATTAATCAGATCACTAGGACAGCATTTTTTCACTTAAGAAACATAAGTAAAGTTAGACCTCTTATATCACTGAAAGATGCTGAGAAATTAGTTCACGCGTTTGTTTTCAGTCGACTAGATTACTGTAACGCACTCCTCTCAGGACTACCCAAGAAAGACATAAATCGTTTGCAACAAGTGCAGAATGCAGCTGCTAGAATCCTAACTAGGAAAAGAAAATCCGAACACATTTCTCCAGTTCTGATGTCACTACACTGGTTACCTGTGTCATTCAGGATTGACTTTAAAATTCTGCTTATGGTTTATAAAGCCTTAAATAATCTCGCCCCTTCTTATATATCGGAGTGTCTGACACCTTATATTCCAAATCGTAACCTCAGATCCTCAAATGAGTGTCTCCTTAGAATTCCAAGAACAAAACTTAAAAGAAGTGGTGAGGCTGCCTTCTGCTGTTATGCACCTAAAATCTGGAATAGCCTGCCAATAGGAATTCGCCAGGCTAATACAGTAGAGCACTTTAAAACACTGCTGAAAACACATTACTTTAACATGGCCTTCTCATAACTTCACTTCAATTTAATCCTGATACTCTGTATGTTCAATTTCCTCATAATAACTATTCAGGGTGGCTCTAAAATCCGTACTGACCTCTACTCTCTTTTCTGTTTCTTTTTCCGGTTTCTTTGTGGTGGTGGCCTGCGCCACCTCCACCTACTCAAAGCTTCATGATGCTCCAACAATGATGGATGGACTAAAAGGCAGAAGTCTACGTGACCATCATCATCAAGCCTTTCCGTGAGAACCCTAAATCCAAAGAGGGCTGTTTCATTTATGTTAGGTAGAATGCCCAGAGGGGACTGGGTGGTCTCATGGTCTGGAATCCCTACAGATTTTATTTTTTTTTCTCCAGCCCGCTGGAGTTTTTTTTTTTTTTTTTCTGTCCCCCCTGGCCATTGGACCTTACTCTTATTCGATGTTAATTAATGCTGATTTATTTTGTTTTCGTATTGTGTTTTTATCTTTCTATTCTTTATTATGTAAAGCACTTTGAGCTACTGATTGTATGAATATGTGCTATATAAATAAATGTTGTTGTTGTTGCTGAGATACCTCTCCTGGATACATTCCAACCTTCGGCACTCTAAATTAGATTAAAAGGATCTGATACTGTTAACGTTAAGTAGTTGTTTACATTCTGTTCTTCTTTCGATTGCTCCCGTTTGGGGTCGCCACAGCGGATCATATTATTTGGGGCTACGTTCTCGCTCCTCGTTTATTTACATAGGAAGTTACTGAGGATTTCAAAGCACCGACCTGCTCGCGCAGAACACGCGGCGCACTGACTGCTGGTCTGCTGAAGCCCTCAAAAGACAATGGGCGGGAAGCGCGAGTCCTGCGGGCGGAAGCAAGAACAGGCGGGAAGTGGGGCGTCGTCCATACGGTAAGCAAAATAATCGATGTAAATGCGTGTAATCTAAACTTAAATAAAAAACCACATTATTGGTACATTGCTTTTTAAACTTACATTCGTCTTCCTTACATGTTTTTCAAAAGGATTCTGAAGCTAGGTGAACGGAACTCTAATAAAGAAAACAAGTCGCTTTAATGATGGTAACGCGCTCTAATTTATATCATATATGTTAGTCAATCCCGCTGTATCCTAACACAGGGTCACGGGGGTCTGCTGATATATAACAGGGTACAGCTATATGTATTAGGGTTATGTTTTTGTCCGTGTAGTGTTACTCAACTTGGCAATTTCTCAGAAAGAATATCGGTTGGAACAGAATTAAGAGAAGGGCAAATTCGTGCAATAAGTTGTTGTCATACACAATGCAGTGAGGATTTTTTACTGTCATGTCTTCTGCTGACAACATGGTAAGGGGGAAATTACCGGGAAAGTTTTGTTACCGTTTTCGAAAGAATGAGCCGTGAAATGGGGATAGACGTGGCTGGAAATTTTCTGTCTCACTTTGCCGACTTCCCCGAACACGAAAAAAGCAGGAGAGATTAATCGAAATGACTCGAAACCCTGAGTCACTGCCTCTCAAGTTAGTAAAAAAAAAAAAAAAAAACACAGGCATACTCAAAATGTAATTCGACAGCTTTCTAATTCGTATTTTTCCAGACATCTTTTGTAAGGCGGCGTTGTCAATACGCGTTTTAATATAGCTGTTAAAACTAAGATTGACTAACGCTTATGTGCATAAAATCTAGTGGCCTGTGGTAAATACAAGGATTCTAACTGATGGCGACTGCATGGCGTCACTTATGTCTGCTGTGCTGCACTTTGAAACCACCGGCAGCCCGTTCAGCGCCGTTACCAGCCTAATGCGCGTGAATTGAGGTTCAGCTCTGTTTTTGCTTTTATTTCTGCTAATTAAACATTTATGCTCAAAGAAGGAAGAGAATCAGTCAGTGAGTCGCCGCCTGCTTTGCTGCTGCTACTGTTATAAATGCACTTTTCTGTTAAGAAGATAAAAAAAAAAAAAACTAGTATTTTACCCGTTATCTTGGATTTGGTTTGGCGACTGACAGTCGATTTAGGGCTTCAAAATAAAATATCCCAGAGAATAAAACGTCAACATAGGGTTTCTTATCCAGTTAAAGGGGAGAATTTGTAATGTTTCTGAATACTTTTACAAGGGAAAAGCCAGAATTTCTTATGTGTTTGTTTGTTATATATTCTTTATAATTACTTTTTCTTGAGTTTCTGTAAAGTTTTAATTTCCCCATTGTGGACGAATAAAATCTATCTATCGCAATAAAAACCCCATGCAATATCTTGGTATCTTACTCGAAATGTCGAGTCACTTCACACCCAATTATCAGCTGACCACATGATGGCAGTAGAGCACTGAAAATTCGAAATGTGGACGCTTTCACATACAGTACTCGTACTTTAACGATCAAATTGAAGGAAGGAGTGCCACAGAGCTAATAAGCAGTTGTTGACAGTCCATTTATTATATGCCCCGTTGTATACATTGGTCTGGAGCCTCGATCTTCCCGCAGTATGGCCACAGGCCCCACCACTGGTAGTGACGATACTTAACTCTTTTCGTTAATCGTCTTACCCGTTGTCCGACTAAGGTGTGCTAGGATAATGAACGTGCCTTTTGTTGCCATTTATATCTTCACCCCTTCCCAGCTATACTGACCTCACTTGCGTGGTTTCCTCCTAGTATACAATACAAACTGTATTTGTTTGCCATTATATACAGTATGTAAGTGTAATGTCACATAATGTTAAGTTCTCTCAGAAAGAAACCACTAATGAAAACACACTGATTCGTAGCAGTCACTAATTTTAATATTTTAAAGTAGGCACCCTGCTTTAGAAACACGATTGGGTTTTCATTTCTATTTCTTGTGTTTTTGGTGCAGCTATTACAGGTATGAAATACTGGAGAAAGTGAACAACGAATGAACATGAAGAGAAATTTTAATGAAAACCATACAAGACATTCTGCAGGTATGAACCAAAATGTAAAACAAATGCTGTGTACATTTCTGTACATTCAGCAATATAGTTTTTTTAGAGCTGCAGACCATCTTAAGTTTATATTAGTATGATATTTTTTCAGAAATGAAAAACAATACAGTATATCACCATTTTACCTTCAAAGTCTAGAGATCTGCTAGTCTTATCTTTTTTTTTCTGTTACCATTCTGCATGCCATAGGTGTCATACTAAGGAAGACAATGCTTTTAGTAGTTTATTACTTGCATCATTAGACTACTGAAGCTTGACAGTTTTTTGACTGAGGAAAGCTGTGGAATAATCATACAGGGTCTAGTTAACCAGATACTGTATATGCTGCTTGGTGTGACAAATGCCTATGTTTTTTAGCTTTGATGTTTGAGTGACAGGGACTGGAAACATAAAGTAGAATTAAAAAGCAGGAAACAGGCAAGAAGGTTCAGTGATTGTGGGAACTTTAATAATGAGACCAAACAAGAATTGCAATTGAGAGAATATCAATTTTTAAAACCTGCAGTGGAGCATTCATAACCTCTGAGCTTTTAGTAAAATGGCAGTTACAATATGACATACAGTGTGTGTAAGAAAGAATAAAGAAACCTTGCAATCCATTGTAATGCTAATGTGAGTTGCATCATCCAGATAACACAAAGATAACATTTATTCCAGAAACCTCAACATTGAAAAAAATATTTCTGGTTTAGTAAAATTGCTTTGACCCTTAGATGGACTGGAGCCCTGTCCAGGGATTGTTCCTGCCTTGTGCCCGTTGTTTGCTGAGATAGGCTCCACCTTCCCTGTGACCCTGGTCTAGATAAGCAAGTTTAAAAATAAATGGAAGAATAGATTAATACAAGTATGTAGAGTTTACAGTTATGAGTGGTAACCTAGTCTGTTAGCAAAGTTCATGTTTTTATTACTTTAATTCTGCTTAGCTATTTTTTTTTAACCAGTGTATCCAGTTAAATGTCACAGGTATCACTTGGCCAAGACTGAATACCAGTGCAGGACAAGGCACCAGTTCATTACAGGATGTGCTTATGAACACACCCATACTTAATCACATTCAGCCAATTTACAGTTTCCAATTAACCTAATACTGCTTACAGGTTTGTGAGGAATTTACTGGAAGTTTTTATTGCACAACTCAGTATTAAGATTAATAATAAAATATATGTATTACATCTTGGGGCTGTTTTACAGGTAGTGGGAATATAATGTAAAGTTTTATATCTTAACTAGAATTTAGGATTATACTTTTGAAAGTTGTTTAAATATATATACAGTGGTGGTGACTGCTTAAGGGAGGAAGTAAAAAATGAAGGGGATTGTGCATAGGTGCATAAAACTGTTTGTTTACTTAAATGTACTCCCCTACAAAAAATATAAAGATACAGGATGCTGTAATACGCCATCCCTCAACAATAATCCTCATTTAAAAGCCAGCAGGGAAAACAGTTCTGTTCTTCAAATGTCAGTGCTAAAAGCTGTTCAACCCTAATCTGGTAGTCCAAAAACAAAAGAAGAGATGATGTTCCACATTGAAGATCAGTATTCCAGGAGCATGGTCTTTCATTTAGATAGGGAAAATTTGATCAAAGTATTTTTTACAAATGTCTACATTGTCGGCCTTGTCATCCTATGGGAAATATTCAACCTGGCAAGGTTAATGCCTTAAGGACCCAAAAGCATGAATGATGAAAGAAACCAATAATCAAAGGAATGTAAATGTTACATAAAATGTAGTTTCTGGAAAAAAAAGTTCATTCATCACAGACTGCAAAGAGAATGTCAAACTGCATTTTGATGTGCATTGTAAATTTCTTCAATGGTGCTTCTAGTGTAAGACAAAACAGTTGTGCAATTGATTGGAATCACGTATATTTAACAGGGCAAAAACAGAAATCATTGTGAAGATATAAGCTGTGTATTCTTAAATAAAAAACTTTTAAATTCTTTTTCACAGTGTGCTTTTTCATTTAACTTATACTGTAAGTAAAATTTGGATTAATAACACAGGCTCTTGGTTTTAAATGATGTGGTGTCTGACACATTTTCAATTGACAAATGCACAACTATGCCACAGGGACAGTAAAGCATCTATTAACGCAGAGCACAACACAATGTGTGGACTTCTTCAGGACAGTGAAGAAAAGTCCATAAAAAATAAATAAATCCAACAATAGTTTAAAAATTTTCAAAACTTTGTAGTTCTTTAAAATCACTAGAAGTTAATCCACTTGCCTTCAATTGTTTTATCAACTCACTTCGCTTGCCATCACCTATTTAAAAAGGTGGTATATAGAAGAGTTTGTGGGGCGTGGGAGGAAGACGGTTTGGTCCTTAGTTATTACAAAAAGAAAATCAGTTACTTGAGTATTTCACTACAGCTGCCCATTTTAAATACCAATGAATTATATCAAGTGTAGTAAAAAGTAAAATAGTAAAACAAAATAAAAAGTAAATAAAAAATTTAACTACATTAATGTCTCATCAAAAACAATATTATGAATTACTTTATCCTTTAACTTGCATTCTATAAACGTTGCTTTTTTGGATTTCTGTTCGCATATGGTTCGGGATATTTTTCTCTTTCTTGTTTGTTGGACGATTCTCTTTGTTCTTGATTTTTATTATATGCAGCACTTTTTTGTTCATTTTCTTTTTTCAACATTTATTATTATCTCTTGCTGCTCTTTTCTGTCTACCTTGTCATTGTAACTGGCTGCTTTGAAGGGTGAGTTAGCACTGAGTATCATGGGGAGGTTTGGAGAGAGGATGTGTGCAGTAAGAGTAATGATTGGGCAAGCGGATATACATGGTATGTGAATTGTTTTATCAATATATGGGTTTATAGTACTGTGACTTCTTAATGTTTACTGTAAGTCTCTATAAATAAGAGCCTTCTATTAGGTTTCTTCTGTCAATTTCTTTCATATTATGTGAATGTAGTCACTTTCTTCCTCTTTTTGGAGGAACCACCTAACAATCATTTTATGTAAGTCACTAAACAATTTTGATAAATGTAATGTCTGTTTTTTAGTAGTACCACATTTGTAACATAACCTGTTTTTCTCATTTTGATACCTCTGTTTTCTTGTTATGAATTGCAGGCTATCAGCAAATGCCATTATACACTCTTAAGAAACAAGGTAACATAACCCAACCACTGAATCCTATTGAAAGTGAGTTTTATTCATGCAATGAATATTTGCCAACACAGCATTATGACCCTTCTTTCATGTCATCAGGTAAGTATTTTGGCCAAATTGTTTAATAGTTTGCACAAACAAAATAAAAATACCTTGCATTCATGTTCATCTAAAACAGTAGTAACTGTTATTGCATGACATTTTTATAAGAATGTTTTACACAGTTATAGTTGAGGAAGATTTCAAAACACACTTTTTCATTTAAAATATTGTATGTCACTAGGAATTATAAATGTTATTTTCTATGAAAGTAGAGAAAGCAAGCACACTGGCTTATAAACACTGACAGAAATCCTAGTTAAATAAAACTAGTCATAAAAAAAGCAAAAGATTATGAAAGGCTTTCTCATGACACAAGTATCTTTCTACAAAACCCTGTATTTCGTCAGTATTGTGTGCAATATAAAAAAGGCCTAACTTCAAAAAATTATGCTATTCATGACATTTTATTGTGTGAAAGATTTTAAATTTTCTCGATACTGTGTAACATCTACTTTTACAGTCATTTAGAAATTAAGTATTTACATTTTTGACACATTACTGTGGAAGATACTTTGTTTTAGCTACTGCTGTAAATGTTATGTAACCATTTTTTGTACATATGATAGATTTAGTATTTAAATTCATGACATATCTTCTCATACAGTAATCTAACTTTTGCACTCAATATGAAATGGTTACGGTTAACATGGCAGTTAAAGTACTTGGCATAATTGTCCCTGAAGTTGTTAATGTGTAGCAAAATGTTTTGAGGGTATGTTCAGAATTGAATTAAAACATTTTCACACGAATATTATTGAGTACCAGAGTGTTTGACATTTTTTTCTTAGTACTTTTTATTTTGTATTCTACAGGAATGAATGTGTATCCTTCTTTCCTTCAAGCAGGAAGTGAGGATCCATTGGTACATAACAGTCAGCAACTGACTCCGGAAACTTATAACTTAAGATCATATGCTACACAACCTGGCAAACTTCTTACAACGTTGCCTCGTTTGGAGTATGTCTCATTGCGTTGCTTTCTGTTCTGCAATATTATTTGATGAAATAGTAGTAATATGAGAATATTAATACAGAATATGCTGAATATTTACTGTAATTATTAATTTATTTTATGTATACTGTCATTTAATTGATTTTTATATGGCCAAAGCAACTAGCTTACCTTTTTTGGGAAAGATCAATGTACAAGTTGAGTACATGTTATAAAATAAAACGGGCAAGAAGTTGATTTCACAAGGTCGCAATCATTGCACTTGCACATTCTTCATTAGTGACATTTTTAAAAGTTAGAATTTCTTCAGTAGCTTTACAGTTAATTTGTAGGCTATTTAATTATTGTTTTTAGAGTTTTATTTTATATAAATCTGTTAATGAATATAAAGTACATAAAATACACAGTACATTAATATTTGCCATTGGTGTTTTTGTGATCTGTTTTTGTTAAATATTGTGTTGATTTACTACTCAAATTTTATTTGGAAATCTGCAGTACTTTCAGTTCTGGATATAACAGGATGTTCCTCCTAAAGCACTGTGATAAAGATACAGTACATTTAAATCAAGTGTAAGATATTTTGCCCCAAAAAGAGACAGCCAATCTGCTTTCCTCTCAAGCTTTTTTTATTCCCTTATCTATCATACTTTTTTGGGTCTCTTCTTTTTCTCTCTTGCTTTCAGTTTCTCTCACTGTTTAATCATTGTCACTGAGCACATGCCGTTGGATTGCTGATTGGAATCAGGGTTGCCAGATTTCCAAAATCACTGATTGGGGCAGCCACCATTTTGAGTGACCAAAAAAGGATGTTAGGAAACTAGGGAAGGCAAAAAATAGATAATTTTAATTAAATTATCATTATAGATATATAAACATGTATAATCTGTGAGAAACATATGAAAACACGAGCACATAACTTACAGGAACACATGATACAAACACTCGGATTCAGATGACAGTTAACAAATTTTAATCATAAAAGGTGTAATGCCAGGTTGTTTACAAAAATGTAGCAAGCCTTTTTAAATTGATATCCAATATAAAATTTGAATTAAGATTTGTTTCTACAAGCAGTTTTTGTTCAGTTGGCATTTTCAGAGGCAATGTGGGACTTAGGATTCGTCCATTGAACTTGGGACAGTCCTGCTGAAATCAGGATGTCTGGCAACCATGATTAGAATCCCTGGTGACTCTTCTATTTTCAAGACCGGTCCCAAAATCTTTGCGTAGTCTGATGCGTTTGTCTTTTAGATCTGTGGGATTACATCCTTATCCTGACAGAATATCTACCCTCTAGGTTAGAGTCAAATCACTAGGGAAGGTCACCCTCTGATGCTCAGTAAACAAGTTAGAAAATGTGTTCGTGGCTTACTAATTTTAAAGTTGGAATGTTTTAAAATTTTTTAGTTACTTCATCAAAGAGTAAGTAATCACATTTTTGTTTATTACATTTCATTTGCAAAAATAACATCAATAATAAAATGCAATTAAGTGCAGTAATAAACTACAATACATGCATGCTTTCTAACAGCACTTAAAATATTGTGTAGTAAATAGGTAGTCCAAACCAAACAGGCATATGGTGGTTCAGTGGCTTTCATAGACAGCAGAATCCAACTCGAGTGATGTAAACATGACACAGATTATTGTCTTGTTGTTAATTTTGGTAGGGGATATATAGGTAATTGCAGCTCACATTTCTCTAACATAACATATTTGAAAGAAGTAAGTAATGGAGTGTTAAAATCTCTGAAGTCCCAAGGTAAAATTGTTGGCTCATTTGGTTGACAAAGGTGAGCATGTCTGGAACTTTGCAGACAAATTATAGTCTTATGGAAATATTGAATCGTTATGATATGTATATAATGCAAACAAGGTTGTTTTATAAAATATAAAAATATTCAAATCATACAAGTTGAACTGACCTCTCCCAAGGTGAGTTTGAAACAGTAAACTAATCTGTAAATGAAGTTACAGTAAACATAGTAAACAAGTTTTAAAAGAAATGAGTGTGCAAGTTCAACAATACATTTTTATGGAAGATTTTACAAATTCAGAAATTTCTGCAGCACACCCTAGTTGAGATATCCCAATGAAAATGTAAACTTTACTGACCAGTTCCCTTAAAGAATAGGTGTGATAAGTTTTTACATGCCTACAGACAGACATGGGAATTGCAAAAGATGGTTTTTGCATGACATACAAATGCACCTAAAATACATTCTAGGGCATACAATCGATTTTACTTACAGTTTATTAAGAACCTAGATTATATTCTTATATTCTGGTTTTTAATCAATAAAAATATTTTAAAATAGTACTTTGAGTTTAGGAACATTATTCTATAAATAACATATTACTTCACGTCACTTTACTTTTGATCTCCTTTTCCGTGTGGGGTTGTGGTGCAAGTAGAATGTCCAACATTACACATTCTGAATTGAACATCTGGTGATACACAATTCAAAAATATACTAAATGTACTTTTTGTGCTTTGGAAGGAAACATTGCTTACTATGGAAACTAAAATATGTTTGGAAACTTACATACTTTATTACCAACCCATCCATCTGCCAAACCTAGAACTTAATCCAGTTTTAGATATGTGGTAAATCGGAATATTTCCTGGTACAGAAAATTAATACAGTTTAGTTTTTCAGCTCTGGAACGAGACGTCAACTATTTAATCCTGGATCCTGGAAAGAAAACGATATTTTGATGAATAGAAAACAAAATGATGTTCCGTTATGGAGTGGGCAGTGTCAGGGAAGATTAAATGCAAATAATTCTTGGAGGAATAGTCCCAATGATCAACATTGTTTCCTGCAACAAGTCAGTCCTTCATGGACAACCAGTGAGAGAGAGTTTCAGTGGCCAATACCTACTTCAAATACATTTCCTAAAATGGCTAAATATAAGAATGCTTCATATTCAGTAAAACCTTCTGTGGCAATAGAATACCAGAAGAAGTCACAGGTAAGAAACACGAGTATGCTGTGTTGTATGTTATTTTGCCATTTTAAGAGAAAGGTTGATAAAGAAATGATGACCCTCTTTAATCAGTAATTAAAATTAGTTACTCTGTCTGACATAACCAACATATTTGTGCAACATATTTAAGATTTGTTATTATCTTATTATATTTGAGATGTGCTACTACTTTTAAATACTATTGTCTTTTTTGAAACTTAGCTTTTTAGATTTATTTGTTCAACATCTGATCTTTCATAACCAGACCAATTACTGAAAACCGACTTAACGTTACAGCTTGTCTTTGTAATGAGCTCATTCATAAGAGAACATTTTGAGTGTATGTGACCAGCTGATTAGACTGGCTTTGATGGGTGGACCGATTTTTTTTTTTCTTTTCTCAGATGGAATATTTATTGTTTGCTTGAGTATTTTTACCTGTGCCATTGAGTGATTTAAAAGTTAAAAAAGATGAGATTTTCATTCTTGAATATTGCTTTAAAATATTAATTGTACTGAAAAAACTCACCCAGCCCTAGTTGGCAGAGTGGAGGCATTAGTTGGAAAGAACTGAGCTGGTATTATTTCATATTCACAGATTATAAAAGTTAAACACATATTTTAAAGACTTACTTTAAATTCTGAATGCTTGAAGGGCTTGCTCTTTAGTTGATTTAATTTTGTAGTATTATATAGACCAGGGGAAAAGAATAATAATTCAGATTCCCTGACCAGTCAATTTTAAAGTTACTGAATCATAGTGTGATAATATACTGAGTTTAGTTTGATTTCAGTTTCTACCTTGCAACATACTTTTTTGCCAGAACATCTAAACTAATTGTGGTCTTCAATTAGATATTAAAGAATTTAGGAAAATTATTCCTGAACATAAACCTCTGCCAGTTATTTGGTAAGGTAATCAAATGAGCACTTTTTGAAAACTTGTCCACAGTACAAAATAGTACAAAATATTGGTAAAACCAGAAGAAGATGGTAAGTAAGAGAAAAAAATCATCGACTCTCAGGAGTATGGCAAATGCTGAAGATTCATAGGTACTTTCCAACAAGATTTTACACAATAGCAAAACTCACAATTTTATGCATTTTTTTTATTTTATGGTTGACCTCCAGACATAGAGTTTTAATAAATATAATAGTTTTGTTTGTACCTGAGCCCGTAGTAGTTATTTAATCTGATATTTATTTTAATAATTTAAATTAAATAATTTAAATTTAATAAAAAGGATTTGAACAGTTACTAATCAAAATTCTAAATTAAAAAAACAATGTGAGTCCTGTTGGATGTCCGACTTTTTGGAAGGTGGCTTGGAGGGGTCAGTCCTCCTTGAAGGCTATGTCTTTTGGGAATGCCAGCCCATCCAGAACCTCAAGCTCAGGGTCACTGAACTGGATAAGGAGTTGGCTGGCCTGAATTGTACTAGAGAAGTGGCAGACTTGACATAGATCTCCTTTATGGATATGGTGTGCAGCCCTAAGATGGCATGGGAGGAAGCTCCAGTTCAGACAGATACAGATAATTAAGTCACAGATGGATATAGGTGCAATGCAAACAGTGCACACTGCCTAGGGGCATCAACCACAGAACTGGAACTGTCAAACCACTTTCAGATCCTTGTGGAGCTGGGCAGTGACTCTAAAACGCTTAAGTAGTAGGCATGCATGATGAGCCTCATTAGACCACTTCAAAACCAGACCCCAGAAAGAGAAAGATTGTGTTAGTGGAGGATTTGATCAAGGGAATTGATGCACAGTTTTCCTCTAAAGACAGAGTCTCATACAATGCGTTGCCTTCTGAGTGCACCTGTGGGAGACCTCCCTGGTAGGGTTGATAGATACTTGGCTATAATGGATGGATTCAGATTTTTTATCCATGTTGGAACAAATGACATACATATGGACAGGCTGTAAGTTCTGAAATCCAAATTTAAAGAGTTAGTTACCAGGCTGAGGTACAGAACTGATGAAATAGTCTTCTCTAAAGTTCTGCCAAGCCTAGCACACCACAACCTAGAAAATCACACTGGCTATCACAGAGTTGTAGATGTGTAGAATTTAACTAATATAACATAATCTCTTAAGATAAAAGAGTATCCTCTGCTCTTTCTTATATAGTTCCTCAGTGTTAAAAGATCAGTGTTGTTCCAAATTCTGAGAGAAAATTAGAATGTTGTCGAAATAAACTAATACTGATAATCCTAGTAAATCTCGAAAGATATATTTACGAATGACTAAAAGACTACATGTGCATTTTCTAAACCATATGGCATATCCATATATTTATAATGTTTAGTTAAGTGCAGGCTTATATTCATTGCCTTCTCTGATATGAAACAGTATGGGTATTTTTGAAACTGAAGATCGTAAAAACTGTAGATCATGTTATTTGGTCAAGAAGAGAAGTTAGGAATAATTGTTTTTAATAGTACTCTTATTTAATGCCCTATAATACAGTATATTCATTGCAGTGTTGCAGGTTTTTCAGAGTCAAAGAAAAAAAAAACCTGTAAAGGGACTAGAAGATGGTTTATTAAAATAGTTTGCAAACTTTATTGAAAATATTCATCTAGGGTTTTTGTCTCACAATGAAATAGTAGCTACATTTCTCCACCTGTATGGAATGATTATGTCAGGATTTTGCGAAACACTGCTTCAGCTATGGCAGCTGCATGTGAATACTGTGTCCACTATTAGGGGCATTATTGTATGCTGTTTCTTATGTTAGAAGATTAATAGAGAGTGAGAGCTTGACATACACTTTGACCTTGGTTAGACAGATTTTGATTTTGTAATTACTAAGAATTGTAGTCTCCGATTGGCTTGTTTTTTCTATGAACTTTGTGCCCTTGTGTTTTTGTTTACCTGCTGTCATGCTGCTGACTGGCCATGTCTGTTATATTTGTTCCTTGACAATTTTGCTGCCATCTGAGATAAAATTATAGGAACTTTCTAATAATGTTT
>JANRMT010062814.1:72192781-72208657 GCA_026402145.1 Polypterus bichir lapradei
CTGTATGTCAAATCAGAATAAGTCACTTATAAAAATGTGAGTTTGGAGGTAGCTACAAGAAGTGTTAGCTAAAAAGTGATTGGTTACTCTAATATTCGTTGTTGGATAAAATGTAGACAGGAATCTTTTACATAAATGCAAACTTTTTACATGCAGAGTTAGTGAGGGGGTCACTGTATTAGATGATGCAAAGGGTTAGGGGTAAGAGAGTTTCAGGTGTTCTGAATTAGGTTCTTTGCTAGAAAGTACAGTACTTGGATTAATTTCTCAATTTATTAATTAATCTGTAATTACACTTCCATGTTACTTATTAGTAGGTAGAGGTCAAAATGAATGATTATGTTATGTGGCATAAATTATTGTTCATTTTAAAAATTAAGAATGTGTCATTTAATCATTAACAAAGCATTATTATTTCTTAAAGTTGGTTTAAATTTAAAGACTCTTGAGGCAAGTTTTGCGATTGTTATAAATGTTATTTCAATATTACTAATTTGTATTTATTTTCTTGTCTAGTTCTTTCTTAGTTGGCACATAACATTTTTTTTCCATAAGGTTACAACGAGTCAACCAGTAAAGATCAAAACTACAGCTAAAAATACACTGCGCATTTTGACAGCTTCAATCGAAAAGCTGAAGGAATGGAGTCATTACTGTGAGAGAGTACCTTTACTCTTTGAAGTTCTTGGTAGGTGTTCCGAATGTTGTCCTTCATATAAAAATGTTTAATTTAGAAATCCTTTAGTAAAACTGAAATATGGTAATGATTAATTGTGCTTCAGGAACAAACTCAAAAGTGAATATTTCAGCAATACTTTTTAAATTCTTCAATGTTCACATTTTTGACAGTGTTTTCTGTGTTACAATGAATTATGTAAAACTAATAACTATTGGTTACCTTTTATTGAAATAGCTGATTCAGAATTGAAGACATGGTCTAATGCTTAAAACCAATAATGCAAAATAAATTTTTACTCACAGACTGGTGGATTACAGTCTATTTCTTTAACAATAAAAGATTTAAAATGGAGGAGGGGAGTTCTTAGTTTTATTGGTTTACTCAAACAATAATTAGACCATCAGACATTTTCAGTGTAGGACAGATATTTGTCAAGAAAGATAAATGTTTGTTTCAGTAGAATAATTTACGCTTTATTTAAATGTGTTGATGCATTTTGTTCTCAGTTATAAAACAGTGTGATATATCTACCAGTAGGAGGAGACAAAAGATTAAAAAGGGTTTAGTTTAGGTGTGTACCTCATGTGAAAATCTCATTCTAAATTAATATTTTATTTATAAATCTAAACATTTTAAAAATGTATGAAAACTCTCATTTAGAAACTGACCAGGATGATTTTTTTACATTTCTCTTATTAAACAATCTCATAGACAACTAAATAAATTATTTGTTTTATTCCGAAAAAGAGCAGATTTTTTACATATTGCATTACTGTACTTACTTAAACTTCCACAAATAATTTCCATGGGACGTTGAGCACAGTTATTACTGAAAATAAACTTGCAGGATCTTATCCAATTTGTATCTAGCTACTTTTTGAAACTTTTACCCATTCCACTGTTTTTCTTTAATTGTTTTTTCTCTACATATTAGCAGTATAAATAAGTCTTTGTGGGCACTTATTGTTAATTTATGAAATTACGTATTATGCAAGGCTTATGGAACAGTTAATGGGTGTGTTGCTTAGAACCAGGATTGCATAAGAAGTATAGAATAAGCATTTAGAAAAACTGTACACTTTTAATATGATTATTGGAATAAGGTGGTGCCACAGAATGCACCTGTATTAGGATAGAATTTTTAAAGTCATTATTTGTTTCAGTCTCAGTCTTAAGGTCTGTCTTACACTAGTTTAATGCTTATACAAATACACTTAAAGAGTATGTTGATTTGGTTCTGTTTTATAGCTACCCTTGACTCTGCTGTTACATTTGATAAAATGAGTGCAAAGAACTTTCTTTTAAGAGATGAAAGAGCAACAGTACAATGTGTGTTTTATGAAATAGTAAGTCTTTTATTTGTATGTTTTCTCTTATTTGTGTTTAGAAATTTCAATAATAGCTCTCAGTGTAAATGTTCATTCATTGTATGTGTCTCTAGAATACACTCTGGGTAATTAGAATAATACAGTTAATAAAATGCCATGGTTTGAATGCTAAGTATTGTGATAAGGCTTATCGTTTGCCTTATCGTTTGTGTATGTCTTTTTTGGAGACTCTCATATCATATAAATAGGTTTGCAATTCAGAGAACACTGATTTTCATTTACTGTATATGAAAACTTGTCAAAGGTGTTTTATAAGTGCTGACTGATGATACACTATGCCAATTTTACATGACAATATTCTTACAGAACTTTGTGTGATTATTAAAATAAGTCACTTTTTGAAATGCTTTGGATTATAGCCACTTCACTTTTAAAAACTGACAAAATATAGTGCTGTTAAATATTAAGCAGTTTCTTATAGCTAAGGTAAAATGGTTGCTAAAAACTTGCAAAATATTAGAAACACTTACATTAATTGGTGTTAGTATATTGGTATAGATTCTGTAAATCAGTGGAATATTTTGGAAGGATGCAACACTAATTTTACATGAGAAATTCCATCACGTTTGTTGATATTTTAATAGTGGCTTAGAAAACACAATCTCAGGCAGTGGTCCAAAATCTCACATTGGTCTTCATTAAGGCTGAGACTGGGTGACTGAGATAATCTTGAGTGACATGTTCTTACAATCATTTAGAGAGCATGCATATCCCAGAAAATCCCAGAACAATTAGGACAGTAGTAGATTTGTCATAATATTACCACAGTCACTCAGATTTGTTTTCTTTTTATTAGCTTTTACTTTGACCACTAAGTGTGGAAAGTGCACCCCAAACTATAACAGAGTCACCTGACATTTTAAATATGGGGAAAATGCACTCAGGCTATATACTTTCGGTATATACCACAGATATTCTTGTCTGAATGTTGAGATCAAGGTGAAGGATGAGTCATCTGTCTATAAAAAATGTTACTGTTTCTCAACAGACCACCATTGCAAAAGTGGATTTCAGATGTTTATGCAATATAACCCGACCATATTATCCTGTAGTTAAGCCTCTGTGAAGTCATCCATGGACATGTCATATTGAAAACTTTCTGCTTATCTCTTAAATTAATCAAGGCACTCAAATGATCCAGTTATTTGTCTGTATTGCCTTAAATCTTTAATTTTTCTTCCGGCCTTTAAGTCATTATCAATTTAGCCACTTCTCTATCACAAAATTTCAAAAGCTCCTGCCAAGTTATTTGTTTCTTCAAGATATTTTCTTGTTGAAATGTTAATTGTCTAACTATGTCAATGACTATACCTTTGTAGAAGCACCACCTTTCTATATAACTGTTTTCAGTTACTTCATTTACTTAGATGTTACTTAAGACAGGAGCACATTACATGATTTCTAGTTGAAGACCACATTAAACTTAATGATTTCTGTTGCTGAATCTCTTTGCCTTGAGGATGTCAAATGACATGACTATGAATCGCGAAGGATGACAAACTTAGTTGGTAACACAGTACATGATTCTGGGTCAAAGTTGGTGACTGTATTCCTGGATCTTGTTACCTTGAGAATATCAGCTTACATTATTAAAAATTGTGGTGTTAATAGCTTTTATAAATATTATGCACTCACCCTACATCAGTTCATTCACTCTGTATGTCTTTTTGGGGCTTTGGGACCCTAGGAGTTTGAATTTCATGTTGGATTTTGTATTTGAAGTACTTGACTTAAAGTACATTGACTAAAATGAATATTTTTTTAATGTGATGCCATCTGAGCACTGCTAGTTTATGATGCCATCATCAGGATGGGGGTCCTGGTTGCCAGGAGCGTAACTACAATGGTCATGACATTATTGCTTCAATTAAGTGAAGAGTTGAAAGTTTGTCACTAGTGGACATTCTCTATCAGAATTTTGTGGATAAAACCTTATCTTTGCAATTTACTAAAAGTCTGTTTGGGCCATGTCTTTAACTACATGACACTGTAAAGTACTGTTAAAAATTATATATTATGACTCATTGTTACAAAAATATTCAATAAACAAAAATGTGGTAACTGACCCTCTGATGAAGTAACTAAAAAATTTAATATGCTCCGATGTTCAAATTGATTAAGTGAGTCCCGGAAAGCACCTGAATTTTATAACTTGTTTCATTCTGGCAAGATATCAGACAGTCAAGCCTCTATTCTGTTTTACATGGTTTAAAATATTAATTTTCCTTCTTTTTTTCTTTCTTTTGAATTGTATACATTGTAGTTCTGGGTAAACATAATTGATTTCTGCTCTTAAAACCATATGCCCAACCCTATGACTTGTTTGATTTTATCAGGGTAATTTGCAGACCAGTCTGACCGAGTCTTTAGGTATGTCAAACTTTAGGGATGTCAAATGTTCCAACTTAGGGCTGTACTGAACACACAAGACTGCCTCTGACTTGCTAAGACTAGTTAAATGAAGCCTCAAACTGAAAATCACTGGGAAAAAATGTTTAGTGTGACAGGGATTGTAGTTGCCTGCATTTGATATTATAGCAGTCAATGTTAATGACTGTAATGGGTTTAAGATCTTACCGTACATTATTTGCGCCATTTGCAGTGATACCTGTAAAAATACCAATAACTCTTACTTTGTGAATTTATTTCCTGTTTTTCATCACATGATCAGCATATAAAGAAGCAGGAGTTATTGTGATGTGTGACCTATTTCTGTAGACACTACTTCTTAGCACTTCTTTTTTCCTTTGTATGGCAGAGATGGTATATTTTTGTATTTCAGTAGTCCTGGGATCAGCCTAGTTGCTCTCGAATATCTCTAGTGCTACCTCCATGTCTTATTGTAATATGGAATCCAAACCTGCCCGCTCTATTACAGATGAGTCCTCACAAGTATGTTGTATATCTTAAAGATAATGTTTCTTAACTTGTATTCAATACAGTATGGAATTGTATGTGACTGTGACTGTTTGCCTGTCTTAGTCACTCCTGTATACTGTATGGTTGTTAATAGTGATTAGTTCTTTATGACTCCCAAGGGCATAATATATTTTTTCCATTAGGTGTGCCTGCAGGTTTTTCCAGTGTGTAATTATATGTCAAGTTTTTTTTTTTTTTTTTTTTTTTTTTTTTTTTTGTTGAAAAACCTCACTTTTATTTACATTAAGCTTCGTCTTCCACTTTGGCACCCATACTTGAATGCTATCTGGTTCCACCTATTGTAATTTTTAGTGAATCCACGTATCTGCCAATCCATCTATTATTGTGTAATCTGTAGAATTAATCTCCTTGTTAGTTTCATTTTCATATAGATCACTCCAGGTAGTGTAGTACTGTACCTCATCAAAACCATTTTGATACTAAAGGTCAATTATATTCTATTATTCACAATAATCTAATGTTTTACTGATTTCTTGTAAGATCTGGCATATTAACAAAATATGATGTTTATTAGCATTTTCATTATTACGCCCACTCTTCAATGTGTTGCTTAAACTGGCATTATTGCTTCCATTAATTTTCCTGCAATACACTTCTAAATAACCGTTCTATAGTTACTAGGATTGACCTGATTATTTTTTTTTTGTAATGGAATGCCATTTGCTAGTTTCTTGTATTTTAAGAATTTATTCTGTATCTATTTTATAAACAGTTTATATAATTTATATAAAGTCACTGTTTACCTTAGGCACTTTTGCATAAATTTAACCTGGTCCTGATATTTTTTTGATTTCAGCCTTTTAATTTTTTGTAATCTTCATCATTTCATATTTGTTTAACATTTATCTGTAGCTACTGGGAGATTTACAGCCTTTTCACTAGTTACAACTAGATAGAGTATATGAATTGAAAGCATTTACTATTTTCCTTTCTGTTTATTTTATTTCTGCATAATTCTGTTTTTAATACTGGAATATTATAATAATGATTGGAGGGAATGATGATTGGATGTCCGTAATACACTATCTGCTTTTTACCATTGGCCAATTGCTAAAATACTAAAATATCTGTTATGTTTCATTTCCTATTAATGTGGGCAGTGACAAGTAGATCCTCTGCAACTCAGGATCAGAGCTTATCCACGTAACCAGGAAGGTTTCATACCTGTGCGCCAAGGAAAGCAACACACTATTGAAGAATTCCTGTTGTGGGACCAAACCCTAATAACTCAGTGTCTCATGCATTACTATACTTAACGTATGAATTAACTTTACACACTTTATTCACAGCTAAAATCACAAAATGGAAAACAATCACATAAATTGTTTCTCAAAATATAAATTCTGTTGGAAAGGTTTGTTTCATTTAAGAGATGATTTCCTACGGAAAATTAATACAGTGGCCACTGAGACTTATTAAGGAACTTAGTCTGGTACACTCACTTCACTAAAACTACCTTTAATGCTTCATTTTCAAATAAGTATGCCCCTGTTGTTGTTATGTTGTTATATTTTATGAGTTGCACTTAGTCCTCTAAATGTAAGAGGCACTAAACTTCAATCAAAGTTGGAGAAAATGAAGGCAGAATTGAAGTTACCTTTGGTCATCTCTCACAGTTCAGTAAGCGAGGGAGTATCATTAGTTTGTGATGACTCAGTTCAGTATGATAATCGCCATCCGGCACTTAACAAGTATTTCTTATAGTGAAATACATTTTCATTATATAGTGTAATGTAAAATGACATTTAAAAAATGATGTAAGATGTACTGTAGTTATTTCTTAAATGAATATTTACAAATTACTTTAGCATAAAGTATGCAACCAGTTCCAAATGAGGTTGTAGTAATACTATATTGAGTACAGACTCAAGTTTATGTACAGAGCCTCCCTTTAAAAAGTCTTCTTTTAGACTTTTTTTTGTACAGCCCATATGTGCATTATCTCTTAACAAGTATTTTTCCTTTATAAAATAAGGCTCCTTGAGAGTTGATTTGTAAATATTTCTTACACCAAACATATGTTTTTTTTAAAACTAAGCCTCTCTTTTTTTTCTTTTTTTGTAAGGACCGTGACCTTCCACGATTTATTCGAGGCCAAATTCATAGATGTGTTGGCAATTATGACCGAAAAAAGGGCAAGTTGAAGTGTGTGTCAGTACGACCAGCAACAACATTAGAACAAAAAAAGTTCATTGAGTCAGTGAGAGTTTCAGATATTGAAGTTAAAAAGTTTATTGCAAATGTTAAAGAAATTTAGATGTCAGATTTAAAAAAAATCTCAGTATGTAGGTATCACTTCTTAATTTATATCCTTAATACTGTTATTTCAAAATTCTATTCACAATTGTTTGGTTCTAAAGAATATGTTCCTGCATGATACAGACATTGTTTTTGTAGTATTGTCTAGAATTAGCAGGGTGTTCTTGAAAGATATTATGAAAAGTTTGATGTTAGTGATCAGCATCCAAGTAAAGTAATGACAAAATTCAGCTTTGAAATGTAATAAATGAGTCTTCTGTTTAGGACATTGTGGGATGTATTTTTTTTTATTCAAAACAGATTTTACTGGGCTATATTTTAAATAGCCAAAATATAACATTGATTAAAAATATATAATAGTAATCATACAAATATTTATATGTTTGTGTAGTTTTTTCATAGGTATAAAAACATACAAAACATGGTTTTTATTAATGGGAAAGTTATCTCAGGAGATATATTTCATTTTTAATATTTCTCTTGGAATCAAAAACATAATAGCCTATCTATGTTATGTCTTTATTATTTTAAAAGGAAGGGCCCTTGGCTATTAAATTGTATTTGGACACGCCTCTCTGCCATTTTAATTTTCAAAATGTAATATTTTATGTTAATAGGTTAGGTGATTTCTTCATTAAAGCTGTTGATTTTTTTATTACTAGTGACATCAGGATTCATGCACTACATGACTCTGCCTACAATGAATTTTCTGCTATAAGTGAGAAATGACAGTCTTGTACAATTGACTGGGCCTTGCCAAGTCAGTGTATTCAATAGAAATACTAAGTCCAGGTGGAATCGGAATTGGACACGTCTATATTACACTTGTGCTGTGAACAATATGGTAGCACATGGTTCATTCCTATTTTTTTGTTTGAAAATGTCCATGGAACATTTTTATTGTCATATCACTTTTAAATGCACAAAACATTTAACACACTAAAGAATACATTTAAACTCATTACATTTTGACTAGGAAAAATTGTTTAAAAAATATAAAAAGATTACATTGCAACAACAGAGACAACCTGAATGAGAAAAAAACTGCCTGCATAATTTTTCTTTTTACACCAAACTTACAAGGCAGGCATATACAACAATTTATAAAACAGAGTGAATTACCAGTAAGACCGTACGTGTAATTTACAACATAGAAGTAAAAAAAATGAACATCCAAAGACTAAACATGTTACATGTATATAAGATCTTATTATTTTGATCCTGGCTGATAAAGTAGAAATATATAAATAATTATAACACATGTCCAATTGAGTACAGTTAGTTTCTACCAGGTCTTCTTTTATTTCTTTTTTTAAAGAAGGCTTATGTAACAGTGTAGTGTCTTTAGGTTTACAGTTTCTCATTGTAAAAACTACAATACATCATAATAAGTAGAATGAGAAAAGTCACATTCTTAATTAACCAGGTGAGCAATCACGGCAGGGAAAAAGCAAACACTAATTCTAAACCTGCTGAGTACGTTTAAAGTCAATAAGTAACGCAAATCTGTTTAGAGATGAAATTGAAGTTATATTACCAAGTGAGTATTACTCACCAAAAACACAGTTTAAGAAAGGACGTTTGAATGCACTTAAAAATACTTTGCAACTTGAGTGGGCTGCACGTTATTTTTATAAGAGATGGAAGGGTAGATGGCAAATTGCATTTCTGTTGAATAATACAATGTTCTGGTATCTACACAGAATTAAAAAAGACATTTCTACAGTTAACAGGCACATGACATCACATAATCAATTACTGAACTTATTACAAGGTAACTGGAGATATCAGAAAAAAATACAAAACATATACATATTTAGCATTTACATTATGGTTTAAAACCTGGTTGTTACTATTTTTTTGTTTTTGCAAAGGCACACATTGGTTTGTTTAGTATATCAAACTTGCGTGTCTTAGTAGGTAACTCCCAAAATGAATATTAAAAAAAATATGTTACTGGTTTTCTTTCTAGAACACTTTATATAGTCTTAAAATAAAATGACGCATATACTTTTATGAAGGCGGTTTTGAGAAATAACAGGTGCAAGAATGCAGCATTTAATATCATTTTTAATCAAATTTTAAAGTAACAACTGCAGTATATTGGAATTCCTTATAGAAGAGGACCAAACTTCAATCAAGTGAATTAACGAGATATAATAAACTTGATTTTCCTTTAAATCATCCACAATCTGCCTCCAGTCCCTTCGCCTTCTCTGCATCAGCAGCCAACTGGACGTGAAATGCTGGGAGTTCAGTAATTCTGGCCATTTGTCAGGGTATTTTCTTCAGCCAAAAGGCTTTTCTGCCATGTTAAACATTTAAGCCCTGCTTCCACACTCAGTCTTTTAGCCAACAGTTTGAAATACTGGATGCATGTTTTAGGAAAGCACACTTCTAATCTTTTCAATTAAAACTCGTCTAATTAAATTTGTTTTATTTTAAATGAGATTTCCAATTAATGGAAATAAAGAAAATGTATTTGCATTTGTGACCTATCAATTAATTATCTGATAGCTGCAATCTGCCATCATTTAAGGGATTTCTCCTGATGAACTGTCACATCTCTCATTTTATTTGTGGCTCTAGGTCAAGAAAGAAATGTTATGAAGGTAAGTAAGCATTTCCTTTCTGTTTCTCTTTTAGATTGATTCATCAGTTCTCACAGCAAGTTAGATACATCCTTACTTTCAAGAAGCCTTTTCTCTTGTAGCTGATCAGTGCAGTTTTGAATATTTAAAATCAAGTCTTTGCCTCTTGATGTATTCAAATAGTTTTAATATATGATTTCCATACTTGTCCTCTAAAATGTATATTGTTCATAATTTCACATTAGAGTTCCAAAACATGAATTGATGTGAAGTTGTCTTGTCCTAAATAATCAGGGTACTTTCTGTTGATT
Source organism: Polypterus bichir lapradei (assembly GCA_026402145.1). Classification (NCBI taxonomy): domain Eukaryota; kingdom Metazoa; phylum Chordata; class Cladistia; order Polypteriformes; family Polypteridae; genus Polypterus; species Polypterus bichir. Next base: position 72,202,950 of record JANRMT010062814.1, read on the forward strand.
AAGAAAAAAAAACAAAAACTTTTATCTCTATTTAATCAAAGTTTAATTCCATGCTACTGGTGAACTTTCCTAGGCTTTTTTCATCTGAATGTAAGCTTGTTAACAAAAAATCTCTGTATAAAGTAATATATTTACAGTAAGCTGTATATTTAATGGCTCCCTGATAAGTTAATTTCCTATCTGAATTTGGAATGTTTTTTGTGTGTTTTTAAATACATCAGCACATTTTTAAACTTGTAAACAATGCACATATTTATGTTTACTGTATAAATCCATGTGAGTAGTGTAAGTGCATTTACAGTATATTGTATTTACAAAATAATATAGCCATAAAATGCAGTAAGAAGTAGATTGTTAGGATACATTTCAAGCTCTTTTTCCCTAAGAGTTGAAATGCTGTATATACAAAACATAATCTTAGTATCATGTTTCTAGTTCATCAGTTCACTCATTCAACATGCAGTTAAAACTAAATGCTTTGTGTTCACTTAACTTTTTCTGACTACGTAAATGTGTCCATTCCTCTTGAGCAAATTTAGTAGCCACTGCAGACAGATGACATTTTCCAGACTTAAGTGAACATTTTTTTTCTTGGTTCTGTGAGTGGTGCAGACTTACAGTAATGTTCAGGTTCTATGAACCACACGCTATTTATCACTGTAGTCACCCGGCAGATTAACTTCAAGCCTCATCAAAAAACAAACTAAAATGGAAGCTTTTTAAAATATAGATTGAAACCTGATTATTCCAAGCATTTACTGTGGGTTCTGACTGGAAGGAAGACACTCGGTAATTTTTAGAAAGCCTCAGTCCAGATATGTTAGGCAATATCCTGCAAATGGAGAAATCTCAAGTTCATATCTGCATTATTCATTAAATATTCTGCTATAAGATTGTTGGGAGTGGGGTTGGAGACAGATTTTCTTTAGGTGCATATTTCGCAAAGAATGGCAGAAAAAGGGTTAGCATGACTCCAACAATTGCAAGCATGTAACCCCAGCCTATGTGACAGTCGCCGGCATAGTAGATACTGGAGTTCCCACAAAATGACTTCACAAAGGTGGAATTAAGCCCAAAAGGGAAAATCAGCAGTCCAGTTGCCATGATGAAAACTAGAAAAGAGAAAAAAAAACAACAGTCAAGTCAACATTTGATAACTGATTACTAACCTAAACTAAACAGAACAGGCCTAAAGTGCTTGATTAATGATATGTAGCAAAAATAACAAAGTGTGAAATCGTTAAAAAAGCAGACTTTGCTTTACAAAATATTTCATTGATGGAAATTGTAGTATCTTCTCATTGTACTCTGTATATGTGATAATTCTGCTACCACAACTACAACTGCTACAACTACATACATTTATATTTATAAATATTGCAGGCAAGAAAAAAAGTGTTCCATGAGGAGACTAGGTAAACAGGTGACTTGTGTTTATTATTGAATGCATCCTGTGGATTTTCCTTTTTCTACACCATACCTTACCCGTTCAGTGGTCATGCTCTAAAGTATCTCATTCCAATGCTTCTGTGCCTTTTGTTTTTTTATACATCAAAATGGAAGGGAAGTGAGGTCTTTAGTGTAGACAAAAATATCCATTTTGTTACAGTGTTGATTTGCATTGGTGGTTTTTGTTTTCAGAACTACCCCAGCTAATTTCAACATAGGCAACATGTAACTTTCCATACTTGAAAGTGTACATATATATAATGAAAATATTTGTATACATCCTAGTTTAGAATCTCAGGAGCTATGATAGTCCTTACACATACCAAAATATGTAAACTAGGCCGATTGGTGTTTCTAAATTGACCCTGACTGATTATTGGTATGTGAATGGGCCTTGCAAAAGACTGGATTGCTTCCATGTCCGTGAATTGGATTAGGTATGTTTAAGAATATTATGCATATTATTTGTTGTAACCTTTAACGTGTAACTTGTGAAATGTTCCTATGTCTAGCAAGCTGGAGTTTTTCTATGGTATTTTTGCACCATTCTTGGAGCCACATACCAGGGAGAGAGTCAATTTATTTTTGCTCCTGCAGTATTTCTTGAACATTTTTTTACTCTCAGGCAAATGTTCCAAAAACCAACCTATCAAATATGTGGTGAGCTTGAAGCTGATGGGAGAGAACATTAAGGATGTTCAAAAGTAAATGCAAGGGAGGAGGTGTACAAAACTGGTACATCCCAGAACTTATAAGGCTGATTAAACAAAACCAGAACTTTATCGGTAAACTTGTTGCATTACTCTAGGCCTGTGTTCAGTGAAGAGTACCGTACGAAAAGTACTTGAATTGAAACGACAGGTCATTTTCATTTAGGACTGGGTAAAGTTTAGGTAATATTTATTCAAATGGCGTGGTGTTTTCCTTTTTGATATTTATTGTTGCATTATTGTTACACTTTCACTACACAAGTTTGTTGAAGAATTTTAAGGGCTGTGTTTACAGTATTCAGAACATGGTAGTTCATTTGCTGTCAAAAGGGAAGTGCCATTGATTTTTTTTTCTAAAGTCATAAAAGCCAGGAAGAAAGAGATTGAAGTGTCTTTTATAAATATTTGGCAATGGTATCACACATTGTCAAATTATTTAAAATAGCTAAAGTTTCCAGGTGAAATCTACTATACTCTACCATAAATGTATTTCTCCACCTTTAAAAAGGGTACATGGCTTCTTTTGTTTCCTATGACTCTCTTATGCAGTGGACCTAGAAATGCTGAGGAGTCAAACACAAGGAACTGCCACTGTGCTCAATATCAAGGATGTGCATCTATATGAGTAGGATCAATGTAATGTTTCAGATAGACAGGTATTTATACTTTTCATATCACATGCCTTTACTGGCATGGTATCTGTGCATAAGTTTTCATTCAGTAGGGAATCCTTCATTGATATCAACAATGACCTATGGAGGGTCACCAATTGAACAGTGGATACCTGAAATGTGGAAAATACACAATACTGTTTTATGCAGCCTGTTTAGAATATGCTGCAACATGTTTTCTGTACTACCTGTTTATGACCAAATCATAACAAACTGGTAAAAGTGCATTAGAAGAATGGCTCAAAACCTATTCTTGTAAGTTATCTGCTCAACTTTAATGAAATAATTTTTGGTTTTGTAACACTTAAAATGAGAAAGCAGTTATGGCCATAACTTTTCACTCTGTTCTTCTGCTCACACAGACTTGACTGGATTCTAATCCTGTATGGTTTATTAAACTCCACTATCACAGCTCTCCTAAAAGATCATTACTTTATTTTTATTTCACCCATGCATGAATTGACATAAGTGGATTAAATAATAGACTGACTCATGGCCACTTGTGTTATCTGTAAGGCAAATGATGAAAATATCTTAAGATCTCTTAATACTGTTGCTCATCGAGTTTAGTCCTTAACATTCTTATGTGCATCCTGTTGGATTACAGGTTGGTGAAACTAAAGGTAATGACATTATACAAAATGTTTTTCAATATTTCCTATTAGTCATACCCATAAAATAATTTCTGGCAGAATGTATTTTAAAAAGCAGGACACATAAATTCAAATATAACCAAATCAATGCCAATGTCTAGCAGCAGAAAATCATGCCTTAGTTCTAGAAATTCAATTCAGTTTTCTTTTTTTGGTCCTGCTTATAGATGATTTGATTGCTTTGATTAGTTACATAAATCAAATCTCTAGTGAGAGAAAGGTGAGTGATTGGTCAGTAAGGAAAGCTTCATGACTGGATGAAATCTGGACGACATTTTATACCTCATATTTTAACTGTACTCAAAACTGTCACTATCTTTTGCTAATTGCGTTCTTTCTGCATTAATGACACGACATGTACTGCAGCTAACACAGTCTTATCCACTTTATTTTGAGCCCCCGTAACTTGCTCTAAGTAGTTCAGATTTATTCAATGTATTGAAATTTTGTTACTTTTTTGCATATATCTGTACACATTTATTTGTATAATTAAAATAAATAAGACAAAACAATGCAATTAATTACCTTTGAAAAGTTTAGCATTTAGAAAATGTTTAAATTTCACCACACAATTTCTTGATTCAGTTCCATATAGATTTGGATAATATGAATAATTGTAGTCATATATTGTTGCCATTTTTGCTTCACTATTTTGTATTGGGGCAGTCCTGAGTGTCTTTTTTGTTGGCTGCAGCTCTCCACTGCTACCATATGACTTCCAGAAGTCGTGTAGTGTGCTGTCAGAGGTGCACTTGTACATAAGATGGTGACGTGTTATTGTCTGTGTCCAAGTAAGATTTGGCAGTGCATTGTTTTGGGCTTTTCTTTATCCACTTTTGACTTTTCTGATGTCTTTGACTAAAATTTTCAATTAACTTTTGATACTCTCGCTCTTTTGATTGTAATATTATTACAACTCTGATTTTATGAGCTTGTAAATGAATGTTCTGTGAGATATAACTGCAGCAGTGGCAGGTAGGGAAAACTGAGAGGAAAGATTTTCTTCCTAGCTGCTGCTAAAGGTGTCCAGCTGGTATGCTAGCTCCATAACAGCACTGTAATATGCTGTTAATTTTTATTAGCTACATGTCACTCAGATAAATACAGCCATCTGTGAAAACAGATTAGAAGATTAAACACTCAGGGATTGTCTTAATTGTTGCTTCTCTATCCAGCAGCACAGCCGAGATGGAGTGATGTGCCCTGTACAGTATGCATTTCTTCTGTAAATTCACCATCGCCTTTGACGTGTGAGTTTCGTGATCCGTTGAGTGGGATTAGTATGTGATCGGAATGGAAATTACTATGGCAAGCCATATTCTAGTGCACTGAAATTCACACTTCTTAGCATTTTTGCAAGCAGATACCCCCCCCCATCTCAACGATGAGCTGTGTAACAGACGCCCCCTATCCCAACAATGAAATGTCTATTGCTGCTTTACACACAGGTTTGGGATACACCATAATTAGAAATCAGTGAACCACAGATCCCACCCATTGATACATCTGTACATTAGTGAGTCCATCTTGTGAAGATATATGTAGATGGCTGATATGACAAGTTTCCAAGATTCACCAGGAGTACATGAAACTTAATGTCATTGATGCGACTATATAAAGGTTTGCATTCACATTACTGAATCATTAGAGACTGCATATAAATTAAAACATGCATTTCTCACTGGGGTGCATATTATGGTCTTGTTCTCTCTGGTTCAAGAATTTTAGCCCTTGAGTGATTCTGGTTACCACTCTTGGCTCGGAAAATGGATCAGAGGGATCTTTAGCTCCTGAACTTAGGTTTGTTTTTTTCCTGGTCCTGTCTTTCCCAGATGGCACAATATGCACAGACTATGACCAGATGAAGACTGTGATCTGTTTTCTGGAGCTGTGAGGCAGCACTTGGTCATATACACACTGATCCATTTGCTTAACCTGATTTTTCCATTAAAGAGCTATGAGTAGGAAGAATCTCCATAAAACACTGGTGTGAGTCAAGAGCAAACCGTGGATTGTACACCAGTCTGTCACAGGATCTGCATTGAAAATAAACACAAAAGTCTAATTTATAGTTGCCAGATCACCAAATACAGTGGGATGCAAAAGTTTGGGCAACCTTGTTAATAGTCATTATTTTCTTGTATAAAATGTTGGTTGTTACGTCAGTTAAATATATCATATAGGAGACACACACAGTGATATTTGAGAAGTGAAATGAAGTTTAT
>JANRMT010062814.1:72209057-72233103 GCA_026402145.1 Polypterus bichir lapradei
TATATGATATATTTAACTGACATTTTTTATCGTAACAACCAACGATTTATACAGGAAAATAATGACTATTAACAAGGTTGCCCAAACTTTTGCATCCCAGTGTATACATCTGTTTGGGATAAGAAAGACAAATGTAATACTCATACAAAATACTGTGCATTCAAAACAAGTTGAATGTGCAAAATGTACACAAGTGGTGACCTTGCATTGGACTACACATTTCCCAGTTATCTGCAACATTGATTTAATTAAAAACAATTTGAAATCCATATCATCAGAATATAGAAACTGCCACAATCCCACTTGGTCGGCACTGTGTGCCAATAAATGAAATTCTTACAACATATAACTCTTCTGTTAAAACAATTTAAATGCCTCAACAAACCTTGTTTGTTAATCAAACTATAACAGGATAAAAAAGGCTCAGTTACTGAAAAAATCTATGAATATATGACTCATACTGAACCTATGGACCCTGTAGTGGGGCAAAATAAAGGCACTCAATACTTAGGATGACGATGGGCTGAGTAGAATTGGGGCAACTTATTGTACTTGCATCCTCCAGGTCGCATGTCTCAGCTGAGTATTTGCCTTTGGTAATTTGGGGCTGTGGGGAGGAATATGTGAGGAGAGACGGGGATGTAAGCGGAAGTCACTGGTGGTCAGACAGCAGGCAAAAGGGTTCAAATACCAAAGAATGTTAATCAAAACCAGAACACTAAGCTAAATGACACTGCTAGAAAATGTCTCCTGCTGACATGTAATATTTGCACTACGTCTACCAGATTAGCGGTAGAAGGCTAAGATGACTGGAGCACCATGACAGCAGTGTGAGGACATCATATGAATGGCAGGCATCATCGATATAAACGATACAGTGCTCTCCAAAAGTAATACACACAAAACATAGTCACCTGTGAATAACAGTCATAAAATTGGTGACGTTATTAAAATATAAAAACTAATTGTCCAAAAATTGAGGCCGCAGTGGGTGCAGGTTTTCATTCCAGCTCATTTCCTAATAAGTGTCCAGTTTTCACTGCTAATTAACTTATTTTCCCTCTATTTTAATAGCCCTGTTTTTAATGATTAAGTCTTCTGAATTGATTCTTTTCTTCATTAAATGACAGCCAAACAGAAATGAGACATGAAACGAGCCAACAGATGACCAGCTAAATTGGGGCTTCAAACTCCAACCAGTTCCTTAATGAGAAGCTGATTCTTGTTGTTAATTAAACCCGTTATTCAATTCCATGGCTTGTCGTTGCTCTCTTTTTGCCACAGCAGACATTTCCAAAACTGTTGATGTTCTGTTTTTTTTTTCTAAGAACTCCTAAAATGTTTTGGTAACCTGAGGGATAATCCTTACTGAGACCTTCATCTTTATTTTCAGATTTTGTTTGATGAGTACAGGTGAGCTGGTCATGTCCTGCTTGTTTTATGTCTCATTACTGTGCGGCTGCTAATTAAGGAAAAAACAACTAAGGGGCCTGAGTCAAGGTAATTAAAGCTAAGGCTAAAGAAGTTGATTAGCATCAAAAACTGGTCACTAATGAAGAAGATGGTTAGAATGAAAACCTGCAGCCACTGCGGCTCTCCAGGACTGGAGTTCGACACCCCTGCTAGCCTGCCATGCTAATGATTGTGCTTTGTGGCCTGCAGAGGGCGCTCCAGCTGCCCAAAACCGACACACATGCTTTTATTTTTTCTTTTACCCGTGGGAAGCGTACAGCACAGTCCAGCACTAAACTCTCTTCCTTCTCTCTTTTTCTTCTCTCTCTCTTCACCTCCACTCCTCCTGGCAAGCTTCATCTTCTCCCACCCGACTCTGACTCCCCGAGTTGTGGCCGTTAGCTTCTTTTATAAGGCATCCGGAAGTGCTCCTGGTGCTTGTTACCTTCTTCTGGCAGCCAGAAGTGCTGCAGCCAAGGGTTCAGTAACTGTCCAGGTACCCCCCAGTGGTGGCCACGGGACCCAGCAGGGTTGAGCTTCCACGATCCAAAGCCATGACCCCACTGCAAGCCAGGGGGGCTGCCCTGATAATGTCCTGGATAAACTCTCTCCCCTGGTCCTTCCAGTACAGCTAGCTTTGTAAATATGTACAGTGCACAATTGTTACTAGGCTTTCAGTAAAGGTGATGTGGTAAATTGTGCGCTGCTATGATGAGTTTTGATATTTCATTCTCATGGAAAGTTGTGCATATTATTGGGGTGTTTAAAAACGTATTTAATTGATAAAGATATTTTAAGCATACGCTCACTAAACTGAGGCACTGTTGAAGAATTGAAGTGGCCTGCACAAGTAGCTGAAAAGGTGCCAAACGTTATCTCCTTAATTACCCTTCGGGCCTCTGTGAAATAAGTCAGTAACAAGGAGCAAAGGTTGGGTATTACACAGAAATGAAAAGAAACAGCAAAGTATAAGATTCTGTAGGTGTAGTGGTGCCTAACAACATGATCTTCCTCGTTCCTACCCTGTTTTATTCTGCTGGGTGAATTTTTGAAGTATTTCTTCTAATGTCTTTGAAGTCTTTTTCTATTAATTGCTCCCTAGATCATACACTATACAGCCGAAAGTACGTTAATAACCCCCCCAAATCTTTGAGCTCAGGTGTTTCAGCCACATCCGTCGTTAACAGGTACATAAAATCAAACACATCACCATAAAATCTCAACTGACAAACATGGGGTCTTACTGAAGAACTTACTGTAGTTACTTTAAACATGGCACTGTCTTTGGACCCCTCCTTTGCTACAAGTTAGTATGTGAAATGTCTGCTTTGATAGATCTGCGCCAGTAAAGGGTGAGTGCCATTATTATGACGTGGAAGCATCTAGGAGCAACAATAGCTCAGCCATGAAATGATAAACCATGTAGACTCGCACAGCAGAGCCAGAGAGTGCTGAATTGCATGGAAATGACTTACCCTGTGGAAGCAACGTCAGAACGGTGTGCTGCGGTTCATGAAGTGGGCTGCACACAAGCCTAAGATCAGTACGCTCAATGCTAAGTGTCAGCTGGAGTGGTATAAAGTGCACTGCCAATGGACTCTGGAGCCGTGGAAATATCTTTTCTGGCCGTCTGATGGATGAATCCGAGTCTGGAGGACGCCTGCAGAACACTACCTTCTGGAACTGCACAGTCGCTACTGCAAAGCCTGCTGGAGGGGGATCAGGGTCTGGGCCTCCAGTGAAGAGTTCTGTTAATGCTACAGCATACAAAGATATTTTCCAACTGTGCACTTTAAGGCTGCATGATATTGGGAATCATATTCTGATGAAGGATAAACTTGACGATGATGATGATGCAATAGCTAATGTGATAAATCAGAGACTTAAGGTTGTGCACTGTGCAGTGTCACCAATTGTACATGTTGCCAATACAGACGATACGTTGAGACAGTTAGCTGTTTGTTTATTAAAACAAAAATTAGTCAATAATTTTTATTGCAAAAAAGAAAATGTTTTGTGCTAAAAGCCATACATGCTGCAAAATATTTACAAAATAATTCTGTACTACATTTTAAATAAATAAAACTATCAAATCAGATTGCAGCAAAACTAAATCTGGGCCTTGGGGTGCAATCGCCTACAACATCACACAACAGGCAGCAGTGCACTTCAGCGAAAAGGCAGAGAGGAAGGAAAATAAATACTCATCTGACTATCAGTGCCTTTGTTTGACCGAAGCTCATGTGTCCGGTTTGTTAGCAGCTCTGGTCTGTTTGCCAGTGCATTTGAAACATCTACCTGCATACTGTAGGTGAGGGGCGCGGACTGATACAGCGCATTGCGCAGCCTCCACAAACCGACTCAGGATCCAGATTAGGACCCGACATAGCACGCACGTGTAGTCGCCGCAAGTGTCTGGCAAATCCGGTAAATATAAATAGTGTAGGCAGGACATTTCTAACTCCTCATTACTCTGTGTTACATTTCGGAAATAAAATAAACACTTAGCAAGGCAAGTTGCAGTCTTCAGTAGCTTTGCTTGTATTTTTCACGTTGTCAGTAGTAAGACACACACTCGCTCATCTTCACATAAACACCAGCTAGCCAATGCCTCGTGTAATCCCAGAGCCATATTTTGACCACTGTGAACATCAGGGAAGCAAGACGTCGTTAATTCAAAATCAAGGTCGATGAAACGAATTGTCAGACTTGTGTCAGGCTCTGTTGTCCTGCTTCACCAAAGATCTGTCATTCATGCGGAAAATTCGACATTGTTCAGGTAACTGCAACGTGACAGCACCCCCGTGCACAAACACAGGTCCTTGCAAACATGAAGGAAATGAGTGACCTGCACAGCATCAAGACCTCAACCATTCTGAAGAACTTTGGGATAAAATGGGACACTGCGTGTAGGACAGATCTGCATGTTCAACATCAGTGGTTTTACCTCACAAATGCTCGTTTGGCACTTCCCACACACACGACCCAAAATCTTCAGGAAAGCCTTCTTTGAGGCAATGCCAGCTGCTGGGGGCCACTACATCATATTAATGCTCATGGTCTTTGAGGTGGGATGTCCAACAAGTTCATATAGGTGCTACAGTCAACATTGTGTGTAATGGTGTCCAAGTAACAAGGCCTGAATAGTAAGGAACTGTTAGTTAATACCCAGGGTTAATGGAAAAAAATGAGCTCTAAATATACAGCAACACAAAACGTAAGCAAGTCCTCTATGGTAATCGTCATTTTAAGAGCAATGGTCACATTTCGGTTTTCTCTTGTCATGCCATGTGACTTGTCAGTTAGGGCAGATGCCCTCTGGTTGCAGTTAGAACCCGTGTGTTTCTCACTTTACTGATTTATTTGGGGGAAGACTTCCCAAAGGGTGGCATGGTGGCACAGTGGGTAGTGCTGCTGCCTCGCAGTTAGGAGATCTGGGTTCACTTCCCGGGTCCTCCCTGCGTGGAGTTTGCATGTTCTCCCCGTGTCTGCGTGGGTTTCCACCCACAGTCCAAAGACATGCAGGTTAGGTGCATTGGTGATTGTCCCAAGGGTGTGCTTGGTGTGTGGGTGTGCCCTGCGGTGGGCTGGCACCCTGCCCGGGTTTGTTTCCTGCCTTGCGCCCTGTGTTGGCTGGGATTGGCTCCCGTGACCCTGTAGTTAGGATATAGCGGGTTAGATGATGACTGACTTTCCAAAACACTTACCACCCGACACAACTTGGTTAATCTTTGGGCCTGGTACTATAAACCAAGTTGGTACCCACTGGGCAACTGCAGCCCCTTTTACTTTTATGACAGTATATTCAGTAGAAAAAGGGAAGAAAGCAGTTTTTCAGCATTTAAAGCAGAAAAATGAGAACCACCAAAGAATTCGATATAAGGAATGGCACAAGGATTAATGAGTGCCTCAGTGGCACATCAACCCTCAGCCCTAAACCGCACCGTTTGCATTTCATTTTGTTCCACTACGCAAATTTGTACAAGCCAGGGTGGCTCATTTCAGAATAATAAAAGCTCTGACAAGGTCAGAGATGAGGGCCCGTGGTGATTAAACAAAAGGCGCACTAATGTAGGTGTGAAGAAAATGGAGAGCAGTGTGCGAGAGGGAAAGGCGTCTCTGCCGAAACATGCTGTTATATTTGTTTTGTTTGCAATCTGTTTTAAATAATTTTCTACTTTATAATGTTACTGAGAATACATAGCAAAGGGAAATCTCAGAATGTTGGAATTTAGAGAACTCGCTTCCACCAGTCACTTACCATTTATTAGCACAAGTAAGGTGATGTGTGTCCACCGCCAGGTGTCGACCCTGAACCGTAGTGAATTTAAGCCCCAATGAAGTGTTTCCCACATAATGTTATTACTGTGCTCTAATGTTCAATCTGCTTAAATACTTGATTCAGAATTATTTTCTACATAGAGAGGAGTCCAGACATTCAGCAATTTAACTCCATTTCAAATCAGTTTATTTTTGAACATTGACTGCTGGCACAGAGTACTTTGACCAGTTCTTAAGTAAAATGCCAATACAAACTTTACAAATGACTAATTACACGATGAATACTTACTTGTACGACAAAGACCACTTTCACAATGTGGCGACAAAGGAGGAGGTGTTCATCTATTCATCTATCACTTTTTCAGACTCACACAATTATTTCTTTACTAAACCTGCTTATTTCTTCTCAGAGTTGTGGGCAGAATAAACCAGCAGGATTGGGTGCAAGGCAAGAACCAACTCTGGTCTGAACAGCACTGCACACCGAACCATTTTACAGCCTTCAGTACACCTCTGGTCATAATTTACAATACTCACAGGCCTGAATGGCATGTCTTTAGGATATGGAGAAGAAGACACACAAACTCCACACGGCGACCAAGCTGGCTTTAAAGCCAGGTCTCTGGGACTGTGAGGTGGCAGTACTGGCTACCATGCTGTCCATTATATGTAATATCCTGCAAAAATGTTCATCATGTATGCCATTAAAAACAATCAAGCTGTTTAGGGAGCAGTTGACACCTTCACAGTCAGTCTTTAGGTCTCTGAAGGATTTCATTGTTAGGCTGCACTTATCATTAGTTCACAATATCTGCATTTATTGCATGTAAGAAGATTTTTTGGATGATATTAGTGCTACACATCTTTTATTCATGTGGAAAATTGTCATTTAGTATGCACAAATGTTACCTCTGCTGCACGGCACATTCAGCCCTTATGCAAATGCAAAAAAACGAGGGAGCTGAGCTTTTTGTCTGCATTTCTGTACGAGCTCATGTCTTCATTACCATACTGATGAAAGCAGCATGTTAATTGAGCCCCTAATTCACTAACAGGGGTGTCCATCCCACACTTCAGCGGGCTCTCCTTTTCACTGATGTGCAGCTACTGGTTTTCAGTGCAGTGGAGTGAGAAACAATTTCAGTACACTAAAGTGAACCATCAGACTAATAAATCATTTAAGAGGTCAGCAAACGTTCACATTAAACAAAGAAATGAGTTTTAACGAAACTATGAAACAAAGCTCAAGCGAAAGTGACTCCTTGATTAAAATTAAGTGGGCAGCAGTGGGTAGCGATGCTGCCTCGCAGTTAGGAGACTCAGGTTCGCTTCCCGGGTCCTCCCTGCATTGAGTTTGCATGTTCTCCCCGTGTCTGCGTGGGTTTCCTCCCACAGTCCAAAGACATGCAGATTTGGTGCATTGGCAATCCTAAATTGTCACTAGTGTGTGTCCTGCGGTGGGCTGGCGCCCTGCAGGGGGTTTGTTTCCTGCCTTGTGCCCTGTGTTGGCTGGGATTGGCTCCAGCAGACCCCCGTGACCCTGTCGTTAGGATATAGCAGGTTGGATAATGGATGGATGGTATTTTGGTGTTCTTGAGTTTTCTGGTTAAAATAACCCTGGCTGTGTTTTGTTTAACCTTCTCCCGCTTAGTTTTTCATCTCTTGGTCCATCCTCTGTTTATCTTGTCTTGTTGATCACACTGTCGTTTAAGGCGATCGCGTCAACTGTTAGCTAAACTAGGGATATCTGAGGCCAAAAGCGTTATGAAGAACATGCAAATTTGACACAAGTCAGTGACTGGACTGGAAACTGAATCAACACTCGGGAAGCTGCCAGGCATGTCTGCTAACCACTGAGTCAATCATGCTGACCCAATGTCAGTTTAATTTAATTTATCAATATATGACTATATGAAAATAAATGTAATGCTCAATAAACATTCTCATTACTAGACACAAATTATGGTTTACTACTGTATGACTACTTTTTATTAGTTCATTTATTCATGTCCCAATTAACCAAATTATTATTGATGTTAGCAAATGTGAGCAATTAGCTCAGATTTTTACACAGATATACAAAAACTGATCAAGCAACAAATAATGAATGACAATGACAAATTCTGCATTGTCACGCGGTGAAGTGAACACAGCTTTCTGAAAAGAATGTGTAATTGTAGAAATGCTCATCATTTTGCAGTTCCTTTAGTCTTTATTGTGCTCTGGAAGCCATCATAAAAAGACCCGTCACCAGGTCTCATGCTGTCCTGCTTCATGTGAACCACAGGCAAAGTTTAAGTGGGGGCCGTGGGGGGGTCTGGACCTCTCACAGGTGCACTCTGTAACAGAAATAAATCGGGTTGTTTTTTCCTCTAATCTTCTAAGACCACAGCTAATGTAAGTATGCTAATAATCAACAAATATGAAAATTTCATGTCACGTACCCTTGTTTTATTCACTGAGTAGAGGTCACCACATCCACTTCTCAGGTAGCTTTGTAAATGACCATGTCCGCCTGCTCGTGTTGTGAATGTGCTGCTTGTCCAATATATAGTGGGGTGGTCTAAACAAACCTTTGCCAGATTTCACCCACATCACCATGAAAAAATAGTGTAATAAACTAAAATGTCTTTTTGATGAAGTATATCAAAAGTTAACTTTCCATCAATCCATTCATTTTCTAAACCTACATATCCAGAGAAGGAATGCAGGGATGCTTGAGTCTAACCTAGTAAGCATCATTTCAATATCATTAATGAAACTTGTGTACTTTTTCATAACTTCAAAGTTTTACATGAGCTATTATAAGTGAGATTATGTTATATTGTAACTTTATGTTACAAACAACTTAAGATATGTGACTTGAGATGTGATGTAAATATATAGCAGAACGGGTCAGACTCTAAAAAAATCCAATTATTTTTTATGGTTCACCTCGCTCCTCACCAAGCCTCATTGTCATACTCTGCCCGTGATGTGAACTAATGTCTCCCTTGTTTTTCCAGTCTACAGGAATATTTTTATGATTCATTTTTTATTTATAAAATCAAAAAGAAATCAATATAACAGAATGAGAAGCGGTCAATGTTTGGAATAAACCTAACAGCCTTCCATTTACAGGAACATTAATAGGAGAGATCTAAGATGGAGCTGAGATTTCCTAGCCCTTCATGATCTACAATATATGGTGTATGTCTGAAATTCTATTGGCCACGAAAAGATTTGATGCAAGATCTATGACATTGTTGGGCAGCTATGCACTATGGGTACAGCTGACTGGAACAAATTTTCCCATTTCAGTGTCTTTTATTATGCATTGAGGCATATCTCTCTATCCATCCATCCATTATCCAACCCACTATATCCTAACTACAGGGTCACGGGGGTCTGCTGGAGCCAATCCCAGACAACACAGGGTGCAAGGCAGCAAATAAGCCCTGGTCAGGACGTCAGCTCACTGCAGATATCTCTCTATTATAATAAAAAAATCCTGGGACGAGACGTGACTTTTTAGCCTGGAATGAGACGTGACTTTTTCAGAGAGATACTTTCACGTCCCACAAGACGAGACTTTGTGCCAAGAAATTCCGGGGCCGGAAATAAAAGACAAAGAGTAGATAACAAAGTAGATTGTTGGAAAGATTTCAAAAACGCTGGCGCGGTACACGTGCAGAACAGGTTACAGATAATGAAAGTACTAAAATTTGAAAGTCTCAAAAAAATGGTAGTAAAGATCGCATTAGCACAAACAAACAGAAATTATTACTCGGTGAAATAACGGAACAGCGAAAAGAGATCAAATATATTGTTTGGATTTAAACTTTAAGATGGAGACTTGTAGATCGTCTAATTCATGTTGCCATCAGGAAAAAGTAGTGTTTCTTCCCAATGAAGAGATGTATCCGCGAGAATTAAAAGATTTATTATTTGGTGAAAGTGAAATCCACTTACGCGAGTGGCAGAGACGTGAAGTGGCTGGTGTGTGGTGAGCGAAGCGAGCAGGGGGTGAAGCCTCCTAGTTTACCATAGTAAGAGGCAGTCTTAAAATATATATTACTTACTGTTTGTGTGGGACAAATGATTCCATTATATGAAAAATAATTTTACCTCTTGTGCCTTGTTTGGCTGTTGCTTATCCATGTTTTTATTGTCTGCCATATGTCTGCTCACACTACATGAGTTTGTGCCAGTAATTTCTAATATGTTTAAAAATGCCTGGGGAGACAGGGGCGGCTCAAGGACTTGGTCAAAACGCTTCTCTGAGCTGCTCACACTTAACAAACATCAGTAGCTTAGCAAACACCGAATGCTGAGGTTAAAACATTTCCTGTGACAGGAATATTGGGAATATAATAATGTAGTTTGAACCTGGCCTTACAGGCTGATGGTTAATTATTTTGTTGGTGGCTTGCAGTTTGAATCTGCGTCCTGTTTTAAATCAAACGCCTTGTGGTTTAGGCTAACATTGAGGTACCGTGGGTATTAGTGACACCTCACTTTGCGTGGAAACTAGCTGTGGTGCTATCTATATGGAGCTTGCATGCTCTTCCTATTATTTCCTCCTTTCACCCAAAGTTAAGTTGACTGGCGACTTAAAAGTGACCCAGAGTGTGTAAGGGTGCACTCATGAGTGTGGTCTGCTGTAATCCTGCAGCACGCCCGCGGTTGGCTCCTTCCGTGACCTACAGTATAGTTAAGGTAGGACAACTTCAGAATATGGATTGATAGATGGAATTTATTTTGACAAAAAAAATTTAGATCAATGGGGGTAGAGAATAGTTACAATACAATAATGAACCATAAACAGTTTCATAAAATATAGGGGAGTAGTCCTTTGGCATTCTCCTGGATACTGCACGCTGAGGTACGTGTTTTCCAATCTGAAGTCTGCAACACACTGACTTGTCTGATCATATCCAGAGTCAAAAACAAAACAAAAGGAAATAGCAGTGAGGGTTTTGGAGAGCTGGAGCCTATCATGGCCACCTCAGCTGCAAGAACACTATGGATGGATCACCAGTTCAGTGCAGAGTCCGCTCACACAGGCACACAGGGTTGATTTAGAATCACTAAATAACCTGTCTCTTTCTGGGATGTCAGAGGAAACCAGAATATTTGTAGGAAAATATACAGAGACATGGGGAGAAACTCAAATTCTGCACAAATGACTAGCACTGGCATTTGAACAACAGTAAAAACAACATCATTCGTTGGCACTGCATATTTTCATACACAGAATGTAGGTCAAAGTACTTTACATGATATCAATGCAACAGTTACAAGTAAAGAAAACTAAATTAAAATTAGATAAGAATAACAATGAATAAGTAACGTACAAAAAATAAATAATACACACTTACATAATATTGATATATAATTAATAGAGAAATGGAGTCCATATACTAAGAATGGGTTTGTAAGTCTCTAAAGATGAGTCTGATGAGAAGGTCAGAAGGCCACAGGGGACAGAAAAAATACAAAAACTCAAGAAGACAGCGGGCTATGCACGGTGCCACTATGCCATCCAGTTACAGTTACAACAATCGCAGTCTATCTTATTTTTCTTTATTTACACACATTGCGTGATTATTGTGGAGTAGCAAATTAGCACACAAAGATCAAAATCTTTAAAACCATCTAAAAAGTGAATCCAGGAGCGATAATACAAGAGGACAGATGACGGCAGCATATCTAGTCAAGTAGGTCAGCTATGGAGGAAGCTTTTCTCATCTGCATTGTGGCCATCCCCTCCAAAGGTAAAGACAGCCAATGTAAAACTGACAAAAACATGTTTGTGGAATACCATGCTACATGAAGCACTCTAAGCTGCAGTACAAAGACATTAGCAGCCCTAATCTTTAACGCCCCCCTTTCACTCATTAGAAGGCACACAGAGGACTACTTCTTATCCTTAGCACCAGTTTGCAGACGGTGCTCACAGAGTAATTGGCAGCTTGGCACAATACTAAATGGCGCCATCAACTGTAGATCCCCAGGGAGTCGGGGGACACATGCATTTATTTGCTTCCGTCTCCCGCAAAGCTTACATTAGCGCTGAAACACACTGTTCATTGCCGGCAGTCTGCAAGAGTAGAATAAAGCCATTTATTTACCCTGACTCAAACGCCACCACCGGCAAGAACAAATTTTCCATCCATCATAATCTAGTATCGCTGAATGCTCCGTTATAGCGTGCACACTTCCTCAAGGACGTGGCCCACAGATCATTTTCAACACCTTCTGCATTAAGATAAGTGTCTTGCTTTCTTGTCTCATACTGGGCAGACCACGGAGTGGCAGCTTCACATTAACACAGCCATACTGGTAGACATCACAAGACCCTTCAACAGAAATACTACCTCCTTTCGCTGAAGTGTTTTGTCATTTCATTTGTTATTGTTCACCTCAGTTAGGTGCTTCACGTCAGAAACTTAATTCAAGATGGCAACAAAAAAAAAAACCAAACCAACAATGTTCCGATATACAGTAATGACTATGCCTGATCCATTTGCGATACGCTCAGTACAGTTGATTTGTGGGTAAATGTTATGATTGAGTTGTGCAATAAAGGCCTTCTCAGCTCCTTGGTCTGGTTCTGTAACACGTGACAGATATGGAGGTAAAGTCCTAGCCCTTCTGTTTGGGACCCCTTTTCACTGCAGGCCATATCTTTATATATAAACTGCAGAATTGACTGACTGACTGCGTCGCTCATCATCAGTTGAAATTTGGCAGGATGGCACATCTAAGTCAGTAGGTATCCACTAAGAAAGGACATATCAGTAGTTATGGGTGAAAAGCCCCCTACAATAGAAAAACGAAATACTCTAAAATCTCAAGAATGCTTTGACTGAATAGACTGAAATTTGTTAACATTATAGAAAAAAGATAATTAGCAAATACATATTTTTTACTTGTTGATAAATGTTTTATTTGTCAATATTGATATTATGCTAACATACATGCTGTGCTGACAGGGGGCTTTATGCAAATGAAGTAACACAGAAGTAATTGACCGGGTCTGCAAACAGCCCCACTAACCCATAGGGTGGATGGATGACTGAAGACAGGGTGGTGTCCTGGACAGAAAAAAGAAACATAATCGTTTAATGGAATGGACAGAGGAAGTTCAGAAAGATATGTACTGGCTTTCATCTTGATTTTCTGTTCTGCCCTTTCAACCTCTAGCGCCTGAAAACCACAAGAGGGACTGAGCCCCCCAACCCCTCGCTCTTCGATTGCATCACTTGACTCGCACAATTTTAAATGGGGAAGCCACAAAATTTGTGCCGTGATGCTGGAATGCAACTACACCATGCATCTCACTCTTCACATTAAGACATCATTGTAACACACAGGGTGCCAGCACTTACGTAAATCCACTCAGAGCACTGCTTTGCATATTCATTCACATCTGCAGACTTTAAATGGGACCCCATAGAACTGATGAAAAACATGAAAAGAAATATTACAATGGAAACTAATGAAAATCCTAAACATCTAATAATTATATACTCAGATTTCACATTATTCCTACTGATTACCCATTTCAATTCAAAAGAATACACTTTCCTGTAAAATTGTGTTTTGCAATGATCATCAACAAACACCAAGTCACTAGAAAAAGCAGAATAAAGCAGGAACTGATGTAATGCAGTAATGATTTACTTATGGACAATTGTGTATGGCATGTTAATGAGTAAGCAGCTCCAGTGACCTAATAATGTCATTATTAGGGGGTGGCACAGTGGTGCTGCTACCTCACAATAAGGAGACCAGGATCATGTCCTGGGTCCTCCCTGTGTGGAGTTTACATGTTCTGCTTGTGTCTGTGTGAGTTTCTTCTTGGTTTCCTCCCACTGTCCAAAGACACGCAGGTTAGGTGGATTGGCGACATTGAATTGGCCTGTGTGTGTTCGCTCTGGACTGGCATACTGTCCAGGGTTTGTTCCTGCTTTGTGCCCCATGCTGGCTGGGATAGGCTACAGCACCCCCCACAACCCTGTTGAGGTCAAAGTGGGTTAGAAAATGACTGACTGATACTTTTATCCAGGACAACCTTCTGAGATACAATTGGTTACATTTCTTTTGTTTTTCTAATTGGAGCCCTAGCAGGATTTGAATCGACGACCTCAGTGTTTGAGGTCCTCAGTCCAAAGCCTTAACCACTACACCACACTGCCTGCCAATAATATTAGCCTTTGCTGAAAAAAGCATACATAATTTGTATACAGAAAACTAGCACTTCTGATACACCAAATTAACCAATGGCACTATAACTGTCACCCATTGTCGAAGCCCGAGAGCACAGCAAGTTTACTCATGAACCCCTGCACTCAGTTATTGGGCATGTGCAGTTTTCATTTTCTCTCATTGTCCCCACAGTTTCCAGTTTTTCTCCTAGTCTGTGCAAGCATTAGGCATAAGTGTAAGCGGGCCCTGCGGTGGACTGCCACCCTGATAGGAGAGGCTCTACGTCCCTATGGCCCTGAACTGGATGTTTTATACTGTGTTTTGTTACTATGAGCCACACCAGTAAGATTTAAAATGCTAGTTAGCCAATGTTGTACGTCTTTACAAAAAAGAAGACATGGACACACAGAGCCAAACACTGTATGTATATGTTGATGAAATGTACATAGACAAAGAAATGATGTATTGACAAGTGTGACATTAACAAAATCAAACCCAAACTTTTGACAAGAATGTAATGATTAACTAAAGAGAAAAATACTACTATGGGCTTTCTTGCAATGCTCTACCTATCACTCCATATGAAAATATAAAAGTCAAAATACAGAAAACCCATTTCAGTGTTGTCAAGCAGACCACATTTCTCTCCGGGGTATTTCGAGTCAGCCTCAGTTTTCCAGTCTACAGATCAACTCTCTGTCTCAATGTTGTGAGCACAGCATTGTGTGGGAGTCAGCGTGACCTCGCTCTTCATAGGTGATGTTTTACCAGAGATGTCAAACAAACAAGTCAACTTGTAATTTCACAAAATGTCACAGCTGCCCCAGTCTCTACCGAAAAGCAGGTGGTGATGGCGATATGCATCTGAAGAGCAGTCAGGATTTGGCAGATATTTCTTGAAGGTTTCTGTTTCCCTGATGCACAGAAACGCCAGGCTTCAGCGTCCTCTTTTATATCTGTGACGTGAGTGGTTTTTTTTATTGCCTATTTATCCTTATAGTTGGGGGAAAAAAGACATTCTTTGTGTGAACTGATAGATCATATTCCCAAACACATATTTTCATGCACTCTACTTTAAAATGCATTAAAATGGTTGGTCACTACAGAGGCCTGGTTTAATCCTCAAAACAGTTAATTCATCAAGGTCTCTGATTTATCAGCTTTTTATGAATATGAATAAAACAAACTTACAGTATGCTTCCCAAAGGTTAATTTTGGAAAGCAACCATGACACCATTATTCTAGTAAAGGGGGTGAAAATGGAGGTGCAATGTTAATTTATAGGAATCCCTCAAAATAACAAAGGGGAGGGCTCAGTGTTGCTCTTTATCTCCCCACTTGAAAAGAATATTAAAAAAACTCACTGGACTATTGAGCTCTGCATATAAAGCAGCAGCCTGATGAATATTAATGCAGCTTATTCAATGAGTTGAAGATATACAGTAGCTGACTGATTTCTTTTCTGCTTTCTGTGTCTTGTGCAGAGGAATCAATCATTAAAAGTATAGTTCATCAGCCTCTAGGTGCATTTTTCTTGTTAGCTGCAAGCTATACAGTAATGTGTTTCCAGGCTGTGAACACATTTCTAATCTTATCTGAAGAAGAATCACATATACAGTACTATATTTTGTATTTATTTCAGGAAATGTCCAGATTCAAGCTTTTAGTTTACAATACAAACTCTCATTCTCACTACAGACCTCTGATCCAAGATCATCAGCATGTTTTTTAACCAATTCTTCCCAGTTTTTCTCAGCAGACATCATATTTACTAATATGTTTAACTCAAAAGCCATGCATATCATAATATTTCTCTATGATCCAGGTGCCTAGAATTATGAGACCTCACTGCTCTTCAATCGTCATGAATATGTTAACAAAACCACACATATGTGAGATTGTACATCAAGGGACACTGCTGCATCTCGATGTTTAAATGTGTATGCCAGTAATGGGGCAGTGTGGTGACACAGTGGTTAATCCTTCTGTCCCACAATTTCAGGATTATGCACCTCAATGTCAGCTCAGTCACTTCCTGGGTGGGTATGAGAGTTAGCGCATCCTACAATGGAATATTGCAATGGGATAGACCCTGACTCCAGCAACCCTTAATTATATTAGAAAGGTTCAAAAATGGAGGGCCAGATATAACATCAACCCCTACAAGGTTGTACAGCCACGGATAGTGAAGGCAGTGGTTATTTTTACAAAGAACTAAAAGAGGAGACGTGAACCAACTGTAATACCCCAGGATGCCTGCAGCCTTGGAATGTTCCTTTTCCTCATGACATTGCTAGTGTCACACACACGTGCAAGCGAGGGAGCAGCAGGGTCTGGTCGATTCCGAAGTGCCGATATGCGGGCCTAATCATGTGCGCTAATGCCTTCTCTCCTTCCTTGCAGGAACAAATAAGGTTTAATCCACTTGTATCCGGCTACAGACCACACCTCTGATGACGTACAGTGGAACCTCGGTTCATGAACGTCTCTGAACACGTACAAATCGGGTTATGACCAAAAAGTTTGGCAAAGTTTTGCATCAGTTCACGACCACACACTCGGTTGACGAACAAGCCGGTTTCCCTTCCGGTTTGCATGCGCCGATGATTTCCGCGCATGTTCAGTCTCTCCCTGCACATTCGCTGTGAACTCTTTGTGCTCTATTTCATTTCCCTTCCAGCTCGTACGCGCCAATGATTTCTGCACGTGTTCAGTCTCTCCCTGTATTGTACATAGTTCTCGGTGCATCATGCAGAGGGACTCTCCCTCAAAACTGTAACCTCCTCTCAACCCAGCTTCCTCCTGTGGTATAGCGGGTCCACAGCTCCCGTCAAAAAGGCCAGTTTTAATAAATAATCACCGTACTCGCGGCTTAGCGAGGGGGCGTGGTGGTGTGTGGCTGAAGCGGTTCCTGAGGAGTTCGTGATGTGGGTGTTTCTCACCTAAGTACACAAGTGAGAAGCGGTCCGCATCCGTAATTTTCCCAGGAGCTGCTGATTGCCACGACTACCACGCCTCTTCAAAAATAGAAGCGCGAGTCGGCTAAAGGGAAAAAGAAGAGAACAGGAAAGAACTGGAGGCTGCAGGAGACGGCAGGAAGCAGGAGGAGAAAGCCAGTGCGAGACAGAGAGCGAGAGAGAGCAAGCGAGCTGCTGAGCAGGGAGCCTGGGTGTTTGTCTCAGTGTTATTCAATGTTTTTACATTTAGTTTACTATTACACTGGGCATTCTATGGTATAATTAACTATTTTTGCACTACAAATCTTTAAAGAAAATATATTTACATACAGTTTGTATGGTCTGGAATGAATTAATTGTATTTACATATAATCCTATGTAGGAAATTACTTCGGGTCACGACCAAATCAGGTTACGACCAGAGTTTTGGAATGAATTATGGTCGTGACCCGAGGTTCCACTGTAATTTCCACCCTCCTCGTCTAGATGGTCCACCTCTTTCTTTCCCTCGGCTATGAAAGAATCACCTGTTCTTCCCTTCAGTAGTCATGTATTGGACTCAGTCCCATGAGGCTACTCTCAACTAACATGTGCTTTTTCATTGCAGTGAAAATTACAATATACTGGGCGGATTCTTCCCAAATCTTTATCTTTTGTCCTTGTCTTTCTACCATGGACATGAACTGACGATTTACTAGTGGAATAAGGACACAAACAACAACAACAAGTGCTCAGTGGGAGTCAAAATCAATCCAGTAAATAATCCAAAAGAATGTTAAAATCAATATTTCAAAACGCAGAGTTAAAATTGGGATAACTTGCTTTCTATTCTTCTGCAAACCACAGTTACTCTCTCTATCTCTTTTGCCTCCTCCACTCTTCGATCAGTTCTGCTCAGTGGGTCTGAGAGACCAGCAAGCGTGGTGAACCAATGAGTAACTTTTGTTCTAGCCACCTCAGCTGGTCACTGCTGGGACACCTAAAGCCTGGTGCAGTTGTCCCACCACAATCTCTAGACACCCATACGTCAAACTGAAACCAATGCTCAGCAGAAGCAACAAACCCCTAGAGTGCTGTTCTTCTTGCTCACCGCAATGGCCTCCTCCCAATTGCCTTGCCTTCTATCCACCACACTGGTTTGTACACCCAATCCACTCTTTTTCTCCTTTTATTCTGTCTCTCTTCCTTGATATCCTCCCATCTCTTTCTGTTCTCTATTACATCTTGATGTCTTTTCTGTCCTATTTAGACTCCTGAATATGTGCTTTGTGGATGCAGATGTTTTGCAAAACGGCCATCAATGAGGAATCCAGCCAAGGTGATCGTGTTTGCACATGAATATGGAATCAATCAATTTCTCCATTAAACACCATGCAGCCAGGTGGCTTTCCAGTAGCACAGGCCCACACTATCCTAGCTTAAGCCATTTTGTTTTTTTTTTTGATTAAAATCACTCACTGCCACAGGCCCCCAATTTACTTCACCACACCAACAGGCATGCAAATGTATAAATAGGAAATCAAATGAACACTGTCAACAAATCAGGAAACAAAACCCTAAATTGTTGCTAATATTCCATTATGTTTCGCCAGGAACAATAAACACGCTAAACATTGTTCTTTTTCTCCAATGAGGAATTGTTCAACATGACCTTTATACCGTCTTTCTTCTGACATCAATTTAGGTCATTACCTTAGCAACATGATAGCAACCGCTCCTTAAAATGATGTCACCCAAGAAAACAAAGATGCCGTTGAAAAGGATGCAGAAATAGTTCAACTAATTTAAATAAACTTCAAATAAGAAAACTGTTAAGAAAATCAGAATCTATGTGTTTCAAACCTACTATGATCATGAAAAAGTTCACCCTGGGAGAACAGAAAAGAATGAAACTCTAAGCATAACATAACATGGGTGAAAGGCAGAGTGTCACAGAGACAGAGTGAAGGGCCGCACGGCCATGGAAATCTATTGTAAAAGGGCACCTTATAAGTTATTATTTTTCATTATTTATTTCTGATAGGTCTGAAACAGGGACAACTTCAAAGATCAGAATCCATTACAGTTCTTTCCGTGTGTATCTTACATCTGGAGCAGGTTAGTCCAGTAGCCCACATATATGTAGAAACTATCTACCGTCAGTGAGCAATAGTGTGTCACAGCAGTAATAAGAGGCTCACAATACAAATGGAAAAATTGCGGACGAATGGGGGTTTGTTACTTTTCCTTCAAGTTTCAAGTAACAGTGAGTCCCATGGCAGAGAGCAGCAGCTTATTAGAATAACACACAACAGGCAGATGAGACCCACGGTAATATTACCCAGGGGAGAACGATACACGCAGATTTCCGCTGTTGTCACTATGACGGAAAAGGTGTCTCCCAGAAGGATGTCAGGAAAGAGAGACAAACAGCTCTGCGTGTAAGCACGGTTTAAGTGAGCACCACACTAAATTTGAAAGAAAGAAAAAATGAACCAGTTAAGTATCCAATTAAATACACAAGTGTGTGTTATGCTGGATAATTGGTCAAAGAAATGGCATTTTAAGGTGTTTTGCAAAAATCTGTGGAAATGCAAAATTTAAAGACCAAAAAGATAAGCAATGTGCCATCAGTCGAATTTGGATTGAGATTTCCTCCTGCTCGTTCTGCCTGTGTGTATGCCTGACCTAGTGCACTGCAGCCTTTTTGTACATACAGCTCATCAAATATAAAACCAAGCAAAAACAAACAACAGCAGCGCTGCTGTGAAGAGGCGACAGTGCAATTAATCAAATTACTTTACTCCTGCGTTGTTGCTATGGCACGCTGCTTAATTTGTTCGACACAAATGGAAACCCCACAGAGATGTCATAATGAAGTCAAGATTCCGCAGCACCGCTTCTGCCTCGTCACTTGACCCACATGACATTATCGCTACATGGAAACCAGCAGAACCCTGAACTCAGACTGGCAAAGCATCAATCCATTGATTACAAGCAGTCACAAAGGCTTATTTA
Source organism: Polypterus bichir lapradei (assembly GCA_026402145.1). Taxonomy (NCBI): domain Eukaryota; kingdom Metazoa; phylum Chordata; class Cladistia; order Polypteriformes; family Polypteridae; genus Polypterus; species Polypterus bichir. The sequence goes on from JANRMT010062814.1 coordinate 72,228,938, forward strand.
GAGGAGAATTTCTCATTCTGAAGGTATTACATGCATGCTAAATATTTCAGCTAGATCATAGCACAATGGCAAGGTGGGTAACTTTGTCCCCTCACATCTGTTAGACCTTTAAAGGGTTCAAACATGTGCTGAGGCGCTTTCTGAGTAAAGTATGCATGTTCTTTTGGTCTTAACGTGGACTTTATCTGGTAGATTCCCTTCTCAGCTTATTGAGTGTCTTGTGGCAGCGAAAGGGAAGTATACAAATAAAGAAGATGGCAGAGTGCTATACTCTCACAGCTTCAATTACTGCCCTGGTTGGTCTTTGTGAAGTTTGCACATTCTCCCCGTATCTGAGTTGATTTTATTCTATAAGACAGGTTGACTGGTTTGGTGGAAGTGAATGTGGGACTGTGCCTTGTAAATGGACTGGCACGATGTCCAGGATAGGCTGCCACTGCCCACAATTCTTTATGAATGATTGATAGTGAGATTGATCACAGAGGTGCAGTAAGTGAGTTTATGGCTCATTCCCATCATTGCTGTGTTTGACTCAGTGTCTCGTGTACTGACTGGGATCATACAGACTTGGAAAATTGAAGACACAAGTTTTTTTTTTTTAAATTTATAAAATTATAAGGATGTCTCCACATCCTAAGAGTGTAGTATAGGTTGGTTCATCGATTCACAAGCCCTTTTAGCAGCTAAGGCCTACTGATAATGTCGTTTTATTAACATTTTTCCCGGCTCTGCCAGTCTGTCTCTACTCCTGAATCTTAGCAGGCATCCCAATAAATTCAAGAATTTCCCAATACTTTATTCTGCGCACCAGGTTTAGGAGTATCCCAGCGGTCTGACGCCAACATTTGGAAAACATATTGCCTCCCTGCACGCTTTGTAATTGCAATAGTTAAAAGCTACATATGCATTCTTCTTCTGGCATCTTCAACTGAATGTCTGGCACTGCTCCTCAATGACATGAAAGAGGCCTTCAGTGTAAAGCTAGACATGTGCCATATCGACCCACAGCTCAGCTCCTGGGTCCACATCCGGTTATTTGGTTTCTTACCATTTGATTGAGTTTGTATAATCCTGAACCAGTGCATCTGCAAAGGTAAGGTAAAGCCATCTGATTATCATGCCAACATGCATGGGTTGATTTAAACAACAGAATTACTGACATCTTAAGGAGCAACGGATATCAGTAAAGTGTGACATTCTAGTCATTGAGTCTAACCATCCATTCTAAATTCTTGCTCCATTAAACCTGCAGCATCTTACTCATTTCAGTTGGGCACCATTCCCTGATATTTCCCCTATAGCTGTAGGTGTGTGAAGTCACTAGTGTACAACCTGTGCCAAACCAGTGGTATGTGGGCAGCCATTTGGCTTCCATTTCAAGTAAGATAAATTGCACACAATGCAATTTCAGAGCTTAACTGTAACAAACTGCTTTAACATCATCTAAACATAGAGAAATGACCCATCCACAGATGTTGCATATTCTTACAGCACATTTATTGAGCCAAATTCAATAGGCCGTCCTGCAGGAAATAGTGAATTGTGTTCATGGTCCAGTTGGCACACAGACTGATGTTGTGATAAAAGAAAAAAAACATTTAAATGGAGAGAAAGTCATGGCACTTTTACCGGTGTGTGAATGGAGATGTCAGCTCTATTGTTTGCTTGCTAAATCTACCATCATAGTGTGGCCTAACACATTACGCTAACCCTCAAGTCTAAACTGGCATGCTGTGAAGTCTGATGGCTACGCCAGTGTGTTAAAGCAAATGCGACAGTAACAACCTTCTCTCTCTCTCTACATATATATATTGTCAGGGATGCCAGAGGTGACGACCCAGCTGGTACGCCATGAAGGTCCGGAAGAGGGCGTGCACCCACCTTGGACCACGTGGGGGCCGCCACCCTGGTGGTTTTGGGGGCCACGGGTAGGGGGCTTGGAAGCCCAACCCTGTAGGGGTCCGTGGTCACCGCCAGGGGGCACCCCGAGGCCTTGGAGACGCTGGACCTCAGCACTTCCGCCACACCAGGAAGTGCTGGGGGGAAGAGAAGCAGGGACACCCGGAGTGCTTCCGGGAGTACAGCTGGCACTTCCGCCACACGGGGGCGTGTTGGTGGGAGATTGCCGGGATGCACCTGGAGCACATCCGGGTGTGGATAAAAGGGGCCGCCTCCCTTCATTCGAGGCTGGAGTCGGGTGAGGAGTGGACAAGGCAGGAGAAACAAGAGAGGAGGCGGCCCGAAGAAAGGCAAATTGCGTGAGAGGCCAGGACTTTGGGGGTTTTGTGTGCACTATTAACTTGTAAATATTTGTAAATAAACGTGTGATGGTGGAAAAACAACATGTCTGCCTGTCTGTGCCTGGGTTACGTTCACAATATATATGTATACAGGGTGAGCCAAAATGAAGTACCACATTTCTCAAGGTCATTGCGTGAGGTAGAGGCAGCCGAGTGGGTTGGGGTGGAGATCCCTTGATAGGCGATCCCTTGTAGTTTTCAGTTGGCAACATGCCTTGGTCCGGTGTCCTCCGTGCTTTCCCTGTCGAAGCATTCTTCAAAAATAACAAATTCATCATCACTATGCAACGCACCTTCCAAACGCACTTCAGCATTCCTCCTAATGGTGACATCCCAAATCGGAAAACAATTCTTCAGTGGGTGGCTAAATTTAAACAGACGGGTACTACATTAAACAGAAAATCACTTGGATGTCCTCGGACTGTACGAACACATAAAAACATCCAAGTTGTAAGGGCATCGATTTTGTAGTCTCCTAGACATTCAGCACGCAAATATGCTTCTGCCTTATGCATTTCCAACACGTCTTTGAGGAGGATTTTTCATAAGGACCTTAATTTCCATCCATACAAAATGATGGTAGTGCAGGAACTCACCGAGAGAGACTGGGAGAGCCATAGAGAGTTGTGTGCAAACATTCTGCGAAGCGTTCATTGAGATGCCATCGTCTTGTGCAGCAATGAGGCACATTTCCATTTGAATGGTTGCATAAATAAGCAAAACTCACTATTGGGCTGAAACCAACCCTCGTGAACTTCATCAGAGACCCCTGCACAGTAAGGCATTACAGTTTGGTGCGCTGTTGCAGAATTTAGCATTGTAGGCCCTTACTTTCTTGAGGAGGGAGAGCAACGGTCACTGTCACTTCAGAATATAATATTGAAATGCTAGAGAACTTTTTGCGGCCCCAAAGGGAAGAAATGGATGTGGTGGATGCCTGTTTTCAACAGACCAGGATGGAGCAACAGCTCATACGGCACGGAAATCCTTGAAAAATTTGGCCAGAGATGATTCCGATCTCCCTGTGTGGTGATGTCAGGTGGCCTTCACGTTCGCCTGATCTCACTCTGTGTGATTTCTTCTTGTGGAGCTTTCTCAAGTCAAAGGTATACACACACTGACCTCAAAACTTTGAAGCCTTCAAGGACGCTATTCGCTACGAGATCACCGCTATTCCCCTTGAAAGGGCCAAACAAGTCACGCGAGCATTAAAAAATCGTCTTGAACAATGTATTGCTAATTATGGCCACCACCTCAAAGACATAATTTTTAAAACACAGTGAAATAAATCTATATTGTATACCCTTTCTTGTGTCATAATGAAATTTATTTTATCTTGTAGTGTTTTTGTAGAATAGACATTTGAAATGTGGTACTTCTTTATGGGTCACCTTATATTGTTACACACATGCGCTTAGGGGGCAGCCAGAGAGTTCAATTATAAGCTAAATATCAAGAGACAGGGGGTTGGAACAGAGTACTAATGCCTTTCTCCCTCTTCCAAAAGACCAGCAGAAGAATAACCAATGTTGTCCACTCCAGTCCCTTTCCGATAACTTCACTTATGACTTCTCTTTGATGACATAACTTCCGGCCCCCTCCAATGACGTCAATTCGGGTCCTGCTTAGATGACATCGCTTCCGACTCAATTTGATGACGTAATTTCCACTTCCTCCTAATCAGATTTCCTTCCTGCCCCCATCACATAAAAGATCCGTTGTGCTTAGTGTACTTAGTTTTCGAATGTATTCTCCACAAAATGACCTAAACCAGTCTTTTTTGACAATGCGTTATTCTGGACATTATATGGGGAAGCTTCCCCAACCTTTACCTTTACTCTTTTGTATCTTCACTATATATATATA
>JANRMT010062814.1:72238103-72250508 GCA_026402145.1 Polypterus bichir lapradei
ACCCGTGGCCACCGCCAGGCGGCGCCCCGATGCCGGTATATCCCGGGGGTGTGTCCGCGTCTTCCCCCCGGCACTTCCTGGTGTGGCGGAAGTGCCAGGCTCCCGGGATAATCAGCCACTGGGGTGCCGCCTGGCGGTGGCCACGGGTCCCTACAGGGCTGGGCTTCCAAGCCCTTTACCCGAGGCCCCCAACATAACCAGGACGGACGCCCCCTCGCGGTCTGGAGGAGGCACAAGCCCTCCTCTGGTCCTCCTGGGCGGGGACTACAATATATATACACACACTAGGGGGCTTTGGCCCCTACTTGCTTTGCTTGCCAACCCCCCCTTGTCCCAAGCCTGTGCCACTCATGAGCCACTTCGTATCTCTGTCGCTCGCATTGTGAAGAGGGGGGCTAAACACTCCCCAAGGAGATATGGTCGCTCCTCTGAAACCCCCTCTTAAATGGTGATACAATGGGAAACAAATACAGTTTTTTTTTTTTTTACCTCTTCTTTGGTCGATCAGCTGCTGGCTTGCTGCTGCTGCCATGCCACATGATCTGCATCTCGTGCAGCGCTTCAAACATTTAAAAGCCTGTACAGCAGCTGTCCTTTTGTCACACTGCCTTGTCTCTCTTTACCCCCAGACATCCTCTGCACCTGTTGGGGGTCCTGCTCCTGAGGCACACCCCTATGAAGAGGAAGATTTTCTATTCTTTTAATTGAGAGATGGAACTGTCCCCTCCTGGCAACACGAATTAGACGATCTACAAATCTCTGACTTAAAGTTTAAATCCGAAGAATATATTCGATCTCTTTTTGCTGTTCCGTTATTTCACTGAGTAATAATTTCTGTTTGTTTGCGCTAATGCGATCTTCACTATTATTTTTTTGAGACTTTCAAATTTCCCTACTTCCATTATCTCTAACCTGCTCTGCATGTGTATTGCGCCAACGTTTTTGAATTCTTTACGACGTTCTACTTCGTCATCTACTCTGAATGGACCAAGTGAAGGTAATTACCCTCTAGGCCAGGGTGTGGCAGGGTGTGCTAAATCTACTTCTGTTATCTCTGTAGGCCAGATAATGGAAAACCTACCAGATTTTATTATCAACAACATCACTTCCGGTTCCAATGCCAAGAATGATGTCACTTGGTTCAGGCCACAGATGACGTCACTTCCAGTTTTGGCCTTTAAAGCTGCTATCATATCGCTGCTTCATCAGTTCAGTGGATGGCTGCCCCAAACCCTTTTCATGTGTTGAGACCTATATATATATATATATATATATATATATATATATATATAGTAAAGTTCACATACTCATTCATTCACTCATCAACAAAAATTATATTTCCTGTTTATTAAAAAAACTGAAATTTGTCAGGATTGTATATCCAGGACAGTAGGCATATGCTAAAAAAAGGACATTTTGATATATCAATATTGAGGGGTTAAACTTCCCCTGTAATAGGAAAACTAAATACCCCAAAAACACTTTGTCTTATTTGATTGAAATTTGATGAAATTATAGAAAAAAGAAAATAAGGTGTCTGTTGTTATTTTTTATTTTGTCAAAATTTTTCTTTGTCAAGATTTATTTATATTATACTAACGTACATGCTCTGTGTGGAGAATGGGCTTTATGCAAGTGAAGGACAGAGTAAAAGGAACTGATGGGCAACACAAATAGCAACACTAACCAATTTGGTGGATGGACAACTGACGATTGGGTGGTTTTCTGGACAGGAAAAAGCAGGTGGTCATGTTTGCCATGTACAGTGAGGTGTGAAATAGAATGATCATTCAATGGTTAGCATCTATGCTATAAACCTAGAGTGCTGGTGCCAGATACTGTGGCTGTGAATGTGGGTGGCTCTTTGCTAGAAGCAAAAAGGGAAGAAGAGAAGATAAAGTAGAAGTGGTGTCCTCTGATCCAAGACCAGCCTGGACTGAACAGTGCCCATACTTAGAGTGTCCCCCACTAGCTACTGTTAAAAGGGGACCCCCAACCCAGCCAAAACCCTCCCCTGAAATGATTTACATGCACATTGCTTACTTTGAACGGGAATGCTCCACCCCCTCACTCTCATCTTTACATTCACATTTGCATTTGCAGATTTTAAAGGGGGGCCACATGCATCCATCAGAAAGGACAAAAAGAAATACTTGAGTGAACAACGTAAACAAATGAAAATCGCTAACATCTAATAATGACAATATTTACTCAAATTTCTCAGTATTACTAATGACATCCATTTTAATTCAAAAGACTACACCTTCCTTTAACATTGTTATTTGCAGTGACAATTAACAAAAGCCAAGCATCTAGGAAGAGCAGAAATTAATGTAATAAAGAATGTTTTACTCATGTACAATTAAATATAGCAAGGGTGAGCAACATCAATCCTGGGGGAGTCGTAGTGACAATTAGTTACATTTCATTCATTTTTCCAATTGGACCACAGGCAGGTTAAGTGACTTGCTCACAGTTACACTGTGTTGTTAGCAGGATTTGAACCTGTCTAAGTCTAAAGCCTTAACTACTACACCATACTGCCACCAATAATATTATCCCTTTAAAAATATTACAAACATTGTATATAAAAAATAACTTATTTACATTGTACTCCTGGTACACCTGGTTAACCGACAGCACTATAACTGAGACCCACAGCTAGTAAACCTATACAGTTGACACCACACATCAGGGCTCTGACTCTGGGAGACCCTGAACACTTCATTTAATAACTTGACAAAAACTTTGGGATATGTATACCTTTCACTTTCTTTTTGGGCCTTCAATGCTTTCTTTCTTGAAGACCTCTGTCATATCTGTCATGGTACCAGGCCTTACCTGCTGATCATTAGGATTGAGGCAGAAGCACAATCTAAATCTTTTATAACTTTTTCCTGAGCCATTTCCAATATACTGTCCTTGTTCATACACTGCCTAGTCTTTTGTTTTACACAATTAGCAGATTCATATTTTTCTGTAGTTTTTTTCTGTGTCTGTGTGGGATTTTTCACTTTGTCTTCACCTATCCTAAAGAACATCAAATTAGGTTTAGTATCAGCTCTAAGATGGCCATGAATGAGGTTTTGTGAGACTTTGTAGCGAGTTTATATTCTTATCTCACAATTTCAGCCCTAAAACGTGTAAAGCTATGGGGCTCACATAAACAACAAACTGGACTGGCCTGACAACACAGTGGTGCTGTACTAGATAAGCCAGAGCAGACTTTTCTTCCTGATGAGAATCAGGTGTTTTGATGTGTGCATCAACCTGCAAGAAATGGGCTCTCATCCCATAGTAGCCACCGTGGTGTTCTACCTTGCAATCTCCTGGGGAACCAACTTGAACTCAGAAGAAGCACAATGCCTGAACAAACTTAGCAAGAAAGCTTGCTTCATCACAGGCAAATCCCGGACACATTGTACCCGGAGCTGTTGTGGAAAAGAAGGTTGTGGCAAAATTGGATGCCATCATGAAAAATCCCTTCCATCCCTTCTAGAAGGCACTGTCTTGGAGCACTTTTTGCCACAGGCTCATTCCACCATGGTGTGCTAAGAAGAACTTCTGGGGGTCTTTTTGTCTCACTGCTATCGGGTAATTCAATGCTTCCTCCCAATATACTTGTTCAGTTCTTTTTGAAATATTAGTCCAATACACATTTATTTTTATTCATTCATTCATTCATTGATTGGCTGTATTATCTCTCCTGTGAGTCTGTATCCTTGTTTTTAATGTTACTGCTGCTCTATGCATCTGAATTTTCCCATGTGATTAATAACATTTATCTAATCTAATCTACTGTATGCATACTGATCTCTGCACAACTCTTGCAATGTTAGTTTTTACTTTAATTAAAACAAAAAAAAAAACATGTTTATTTCAAAAGTCCACATAAGCCCAACCCACAAGCAGCCTTTTTTCACCTGGTTGAGAACACCATGTACCTGGCAACACTGAATGGCTGACTAGTATATTAAATAAAATTCTTATATAAGCTTATTTCTCAGAGTGCCAGACACACTGGAAAATACAATGGACATGTTTCACAAAGTTTTTAATATCAGTTTCAACAACACAAATTTACTCATTGTTTCAGACTTCAATTAAATTTGGTGGACAGTGGTGCTCTTGGTTCTAGCGTCACTTCCCATTCCATTCCTCACTGATGAACTTGAGATGATCTGCTGGCTTCATTCTTCTTCACCTCAGAGTTTTTCTGTATTCTGTACACAGTCCATTGCTGTTTATGGTACTCAGTGCTTTTAGATTTCACTACTCTCAGCTTTCACAAGCAGCCTAGTAAATCGTCATGAAACCCACAGTCTGCTCTAGCGTGGAGCCCATTTCAAGGCCCTTTGACACCCTCTTGTTTAGTAGACTGACGTTAGGTATTCTTTACAACAGAATGACATTTAACTCGGAATGTTGTTTTCAGAAGAGTCTGGCTGTTGAAAAGCGGACTCTGTAATTATTGCAAGTAATAAAGATTTAATTATGCATGCGCTGACACATTTCCCAGCACCTCATTTCTTCAAAGCTGCACATCAATCACAAGTCAGAGAGAGAGAGAGAGATCTTCTGGTGACATAAATGTGATTGAACAGGAATCCAGTACAGCAGAACAGAAGAAATATAAAAAGCATTCCTAACATTGTGCAGGGAAAGGCATGCAGATTCTACAAGGGGCAGCATGGTGGTTTAGTGGTTAGCACTTCTGCTTCACAACTTCAGGGACTTGGGTTCAATTTCTGTCAGTGTTCATATCATTTTTTTACTCACTTGAGTTTGCTGTCACACATCATACATGTGCAGGATAGGTTGACTGTAGTGGGAGTGAGTGAGTGAGTGTGCTCTGTGATTGTATTACCCAGACTTACCATTCATTCTTTATCCACAGTACTGCTCCTCCATTTCATAAAATCTTGGAAAAAGCTGTCTAGATAAGACTGCAATGGACTGCACCCTCGCCATAGTTGGTTCCTGCTTTATGCCCAGTGCTATGCGGATATGCCCAAGCCCCATATCTCTGAATTGAGTTCAGCTAAACAATTTGAGACGGTTGTATTCTGCTATTAAGATAAAGAGTTTAATTTTCAGCACAAATGTATTACGTAGTGGTGTATCCATTCATCCACAACACTCTGTAGTAGTAATAATAGTATTGTCATGTACGTATACAAAGAATGGTGACCTTCTTGCTTACAAATTTCAGTAATAAGATGTCACCACTCTCTAGCTTCAGCACCAGTGTTTTATTTGGTGGGTCTTCACACTCAATCAGTTTTAATTTACAAGTATCCACTACGTATGCAGTATCTATCTATCTATCTATCTATCTATCTTGGCAGCATTCAAGGTGGATGCCAACTCTGAATAAGCAGAGCTGTAAACACGTATCATCTAAAGCCACCTATCTGTTTCAGGGTTATAGGATGCTGGGCACCATCACTGACAACAAATCAGAAGTTAACCATGAATAAATTAAGCTGAGATATACAAGTCTTGCTCACACTATAAAAATGCAGCACATCCATCCACTTATTTTCTGAACCCAGTTCTCCATTTCAGGGTCAAGGGAAGCTGGAGTTTATCATTAAGTGTAAAGCAGCAACCAACCCTGGATGAAACACCAGTCTATGGAAGAATATGGATGGGGAGAATAAAAAAACAGACAATAATTAAATGGATTCACACCCGATCACCTGGAACAGACAAGGAAAGTGCTATCTTCTAGAATGCAGTATTTGGCACCAAAATTTGGACTTCAGCCTTGCTATTGTATTTTGTGAGGATTAAATTCTTTCAATTAGGCTGCTGTCACATATCTTTGGTGGATCCTTGTATGCTTTTGACTGACAGGGTTTTACAGTAGGTTTCAATTTTCTAAGAGTTTGGTCACATCATTATGTGATGTGAGATCCAAAGTGTTTTGGTAAATGTTCACATGGCATCAAAAAATTATAAAAGTGATTACAGGTAGATGTAGCAGTGATAATGACCTTATTGCCCTGCCTAATTTCACAGTCAAAAAGCAAATAGTGTGTGCTGCTCATATGCCTAAGTTGAGTTAAATGGATTTGACGTTTGGTGTGTTCTGCTGTTAAGGCAAAGAGTGCCATTTTCAGCAACCACGTGGTGGTACTTCTTTCACCCACTCCTGTGTAGTAGTAATGGTAGCATTGTCATGTGTGAGTGGAATTTTTGCCTTAATATCTGACCAGCAAGCAACATGTTACTGCTCTCTAGTGACATGATAAACTAGAACACATTACCCAGTACTGCTGTGTTGTAATTATTGGGTCTTCCTATTGGCTCTTTAAAATAAAATGTAGTCTATTGAAATTAAAAGCAATTCACCTATTTTCATATATGTATAATATAATACAGCTATGGATTATTATAATTATGGAGTAATGGAGGAGCAGAGCCTTTTCTAGCAGCATTGATCATAAGGCGGGAAGCAGACCTGGGCAAGGAGCCAGTCCATCGCTGAGCACATTCACACACACAGACAGGACAATTTAGATTGGTCAGATAATCAGTTTGCATGTCTTTGTTCTGTATTTGGAGGAGTCAGGCTTCTTTATTCATTTTGTACTGCTGCTGCTCTCTAAAAATTTTCCATTGTTTAAACCCTGTGTACTTGTATACATACAGTACATAACAGGATTTCTGTATGTTCAAAGACGTATTGTTATGTCTGTGGAATTCATGTGACAATTTAAAGGGCTATACCTCAGAACTGCCCAGGCTTTTCCACCACTGCCACCGTTTAACAGGAAGGATACTTAGAAAAGATGCTGCTGACGTTGCAGGGCAGGAAGTTTAATTGAATCCATGCGTTAGCCAAAGACAGCAACTTATAATTTAGTACTTTGTGCAGATGTAATATAAGCTGGTGTCCTGTCGCCTTGTGTCACACTAGAAAAAGAATTTCTACCAAATACCCAGAATGACCTTCACTGAGAGCAACTGGCACTTCCTCATTATCTGAGAACAGCTCATTGGGTTTTACTATCTCATTTTATATTAATTGTGATTTAGCAGTTGCTGGACGCAGATGTAGGTCTGCACATGGTGGGAGATAAGGAGAGCTTTGGGAATGTCAGACTGGAATGACTGAGAACATGTTATGGAAGGGAATTATTTAATCATCCTTTTCACAATATCATCAAACTTTATTTTTTAGCTGTTTCAATAATGGTACAATTAATAAATATTAAATAGCACACATTATAGAGGAAATATTGTGCATGTCCCCATAGCACTACATGGGGTATTTCTCTTAGTGTCACTTCCTAGAAGCTCAAGGAAGCTGGATTCAATTCTTAGCCTCTTCCTTGTTGGTATGGAATTTGCACATTTTCCCAATGTCTGTGTGTGTTGTTTCTCAGTACTGAATCACAATACGCCATTGTGATCAACTGAGTACTTAGCTAACAGATTATTCAACAAGTGTGTCAACAAATGCTACTGGGGCTCCTTCATAACTAGAGAAACACAGCTTTCATATTACCTCACTGTGACAGCTCTTTTATCATTATAAAAATCCAAAGTTTTAAAATCTTTTTTGAAATTCTTTTTTGTGTTTGAGAGACTTCTTGTTGTTGTTTTTTGTTATATCTCTGTTTTTCTTGAGCTAATGTAAAGCTAAATTTCAATTTGGATAAATAAAGAACCATACCATTCTATCTAAGCTGGATGCCAACTCTAAATAAGCTGAGCTGTACACTGTAAAAGTACATCCATCCATCATTTAAAGTCACTTATCTCTTTCAGGGTTATAGGGTGCTGGGGCCTAACATTGAGAATAAATCAGAATTTAACCCTGAATAAATTGAACTAAACTACACCAGTATGACTCACACCACTAAAATGACACTACGTCCATCCTTCCATTTTCAGAAACCATTTCTTCATTTCAAGGTCAAGGGAGCTGAAGTTTATCAAGTATGAAGCAGCAACCATCCCTGGATAAAGCACCAATCCCTGGCAGAACGCATTTACACACACACACACACTCTCTCTCTCTGTGTCAGTTTAGAGTCTGTGAAAGGAAGATTAGGTTATTAGAGGTGAAACATACACACAGAGAGAATCAAAATAGACTGACAGTGAATAAATGGAATTGTACCCAATCACCTAGAACAGAGGGTCAAAAGTGCTAACCACTGTGACACTATTGCTTTCTAAATATTTTGTTTTTTATAAGCCTTCATTACATACAATTCAGTATTTGTCATCAAAACTGGTATCTCTTTATCCACCATTTTATTTTAGGCTGCTATCACATACCTTTGATGGCTCCTTGTTTGCTTTGACAGACAGGTTTTTATAGTAGATATCTGTTTTTGTTAGACATTGGTTACATCATAATGTAAGATTCAAAATATTTATGTAAATGTGAACATGACAACTAAAAATAATAAAAGAGTTTACAAGTAGACGTAGCATTGATAATGAAGTTATCACCCTGCCTAATTTGACAACCAAAAACAAACAATGTGTGCCACCCATATTTTGAAATTGACAAGGAAATTAATCATATAATCCACAGGTTCATCAGACTGAAGTAAGTGTATTTGTACTCAAACATTGTTTTGATGTTGCATCAGGCTCCCCAGCTGGCAACGGGTTACCTAATGTAAAACAGGCATATGACAGGAGATGGACCTGGCATTTGGAAACCACAATGGTAACTCTAGAGCTCCTTCGTATGCCATTGTGGGTAAAGCACTGCCAGGGAAAAGTATGACATTTGTTTAAAGAATGCCGTGAAAGTATTTACTTAATTGGCACTAAAGTGAGAGCTGGCAGATAGCCCTGAGAAGTTCCCAAAGCTATTGCTGATACCTTAGAGATGGCTTGTAGAACAGAGGAGATCCTGATACACATAATTCCAGTTATTTCAAAGACAATGTATCATTTAACGCCCTGCAGTGGGTTGGCGCTCTGCCCAGGGTTTTTTTCCTGCCTTGCGCCCTATGTTTGCAGGGATTGGCTCCAGCAGACCCCCGTGACCCTGTAGTTAGGATATAGCGCGTTGGATAATGGATGGATGGATGTATTATTTAAATAGGTACTTGGGCTGAGAATGCAGGGACACTGGATGGAGACCCAAGGCTTTCAAAGAATATTCCTGACAAAAAGTTTTTCCATTGAAGGTGCCAGAAGTGTCACAATGGTGTGATTAGGGACATGGGGTCCCTTTATCTCAACATGTGAGGTTACAGTAATAGCTCAGCTGGTACAGAAATTGTTTGGCCAGAGTGAAGTGACAGAGAAGGAAAGTGACAGGTCAGCAGGTAGAGTTTATTTTCTTCTTCTTCTTTTTTTTTTTTTTATTAGTATTCTCCCTTTAATCACCCCTGTTTTGTGTATCTTTGTTAAATACTCTGCATTGTTTGAGGTGACTTTTCATTACGGTACTCTTTGGTTCTAGTTAAGAACATGATGATGCAGTAACATCTTTTCACAACTTTATCCTAATAAATAAGGTTTCAGCTTTAATTTATGTATATAACTCCCGCAATTTTCAAAGTAAATCAACGATACAATCTTATTATTAAGTCTTGACATAGACACCAGTTCATTCTCACAATACACTAGGTCAAGTTAAAGTTGCCAAAAGATATACCTGCCTAAAATATGCAGGAAAAACATGGGGGAACATACAAACTCCACAGAGACATGCTTAGGCTGGGCTTTAAATATAAGACACTGGAAATGCAATCCTATTAAGATTATTCAACCATCCATTTTCTAACTCACTGAAGCAATTTAAGTACTTAAAGAGACATTGCTTGTCATTTCAACAGTCAACATTATTTTAATAATTTAAATGATATAGGGTGCAAAAAAGAACTGATATGTTTGATGTACATATGGTATCTTGCAAACTCTACATGTAAAAGGTTAATCTGCCAGGGCCTGTACTGCGGGCATTAGCCAACACTGTAGTCTACAGATTCTACCAACAGGGTCAGGAGGAGTGACGACTCAGGAAGAATAATATGTTCACTCAAGGCAATAGACAGCGCAAGGTGCTAAATGTATTCTTTATTATTTTATCCCTCAAAGGCTAGATGGCTGCCATGGCCCTTTAGAGCTTATATTCAATCTGGCATTGCAGGAGTACATGTCTAGTGCCCCTTATTCACTTATAAACTAGCCTTTGACCTGTAAATAATCTTAAGGGGATTTTTGGTGACCCCAGAAGTGCTAAAGGGCTGGGGTTCAAAAGCTGTAATATTGGTGAATATGGAGTCAGGAGGAGTGTAAGTTATCAGCTGGTAAGAGGAAAAGACATAGCAGGTGTTAGTGACAAGCAATGTAAACAGGGAGTATTATTTATGGTATGTGCTCTTTGAAATCTTGCTTTTTAAGAGGGAATCAACACCCATTTAAACAGGCCCAGAGGGTAGCAGTGTTTTGTTTCTTTTATATTTCCTAATTTGTCTATTGGTTATCATGCATTTACAAAAAAAAGTTAGCAGTTCCATATCACTGAAAGACAAATAAAAAGGGACAATGCATTTAAGATCCTACATTTTATTCTTACTTATAAGTTGATGCTTGCTTGATGTGAGTCCGACTTCAAAACACAAAACATCACTAGGCTTTCTCAGGTTGGCACCCACAACCAATGCTGGTACTAGGACCATACAAATGAGAGTGAAGAATACATCAGGCATGCTAATTTCTGTTAACTATTAATTGAAATAACGTTATTATGCATTTTATTATGTCCCCATGGGCCATAATGAATTTAAAGATTATGTGTAAGAGAACTAAAAAGGGGGTGGCACGGTGGCATAGTGGGTAGTGCTGCTGCCTCACAGTTAGGAGACCTGGGTTCGCTTGCCGGGTCCTCCCTGTGCGGAGTTTGCATGTTTTCCCCGTGTCTGTGTGGGTTTCCTCCGGGGTGCTCCGGTTTCCTCCCACAGACATGCAGGTTAGTTGCATTGGTGATTCTAAATTGTCCCTATTGTGTGCTTGGTGTGTGTGTGCCCAGGGTTTTTTTCCTGCCTTGCGCCCTGTGTTGGCTGGGATTGGCTCCAGCAGACCCCCGTGACCCTGTAGTTAGGATATAGCAGGTTGGATAATGGATGGATGGGAAAAAGGGAAAAAGTACAAAAGTAAGGGCAATACTAATAGGGTGTCATTTGCATACATGGAACTGCTCCTTAACTTTGAAAGAATCACTTCCCAAAGTAACAAATAATATATATCAAATCAAAATATAAGAAGCTCAACGCCACAATGCATATGACTTTTTTAACCAGAAAAAACAAGGATCTTGATATAATTGTGCTTATAATAAAAAGTCTCTAGAATGTACTTATTTTCAGAAAATAGGATTAAGTAGTATACAGTATACATTTTCAGATAAAGCTCTGAACAAATTGAATTTGCATGACAGAACCTGATACCTAACAACACAAATTCAAGTATGGCAGAAGATGTACTGTATGGTGGCTCAAACAAGCCTGCACATTTCGAGATGATGTCCTTTTGTCAGTGTCACATCTGAGTAACATCCATCCATCCATCATCACACCCGCTATATCCTAACTACATGGTCACATGGGTCTTCTGGAGCCAATCCCAGCCAACATAGGGCGCAAGGCAGGAAACAAACCCTGGGCAGGTCGCCAGCCCACCGCATGGCACATGCACACACACACACACCCACACAGCAAGCACACACTAGGGACAATTTAGGATAGCCAGTGCACCTAACCTGCATGTCTTTGGACTGATTGAGGAAACCGGACTACCCGGAGGAAACCCACGCAGACACGGGGAGAACATGCAAACTCCACACAGGGAGGAACAGGGAAGCGAACCCGGGTCTTCTAACTGCGAGGCAGCAGCGCTACCCACTGTACCACCATGTCGCCTCTGAGTAACATATGGGATGATATTCTACATTGAAGACACTGCCACATCTCTGTAATTTAACCATATACTGTATTCTAATGTAAGCTCATTCGTTCATTATAAAACCTGCATTGTCACACTGGCTAGAGGGCATCCCAGCAGCATTTGGTAAAAGGCAGAAACCAACTCTGGATGGAATGCCCATCTGTTGTAGTATTAGTACAAGCTATATAAAAAAGTTAACGACAACTTTTAAAAAAACCTTTAAGTCAAAGGGAGTTACTTCTGTCAGGTGGAAAAACACAAATGACAGAAAGACATTAGTGGGATAGTAGTCTCTTAGACCTGAAAATTCAACTACTTAATTAAAAATAACAAGAGAAATAATTAACCCTATTTAGCTCTAAGAATGTAATTGTGTTAAATTCAAATATATAAGAAGCAAATGAAAGTTACAAAGACATGCTATTGGCTACCTAGAAAGATTACAATATGCAAGCTTTTGAGGCAACTCAGGCCCCT
>JANRMT010062814.1:72265508-72304849 GCA_026402145.1 Polypterus bichir lapradei
TGACAAAACAATTACGTTATTTTTAAAATTTTTCCTTTTCTTTTTCATACCTTCTTTAACACACTACTTCTCCGCTGCGAAGCGCGGGTATTCTGCTAGTAATAACAATAAAATAAATAATAGTGCAACTTCCAGTAATAATACTATTACTTCAAGACTTCAAGCCCAGGTGCATTACACAGTATTCACCAAATAAAAATAAAATAAAATAAAACAAGTGCAACTTGGTGATGGCATCTTTACCAACTGAACCATCATTTAGGCAAATTGCATTAATATGGACCTTGCTTGCTTCAAGGTAAGCTATATACATAAATAATAAAACTGCAACTTGCATTTATTATGCTATTTGTGGTATAGCCCTACGAAATCGTATTAGGGCCACAGTAAAGAAAAAAAAATACGGACACAGGGAAGAAAAAAACAAACTATATGTCAAGAATAAAGTCGACATGTTGACTTTATTCTCGACATTTCCACTTTAATTTTGATGCAGCACATTAAATGTTTTGTGTTCAGTGTTCCCCGACCCAGTTATTAATCACTACGCTTCTTAAACTGACTTCCGCCGCACTAAGAGGAGGTGCCGGCAGAGATCACCGCACAGAATCCATTCACTTCATGATATTCCTGCTCTCTGAAAATTTAGATTGCTAAGATATATATTTGATACCATTTTCATGATAAAATGCATTAAAACAGGTATTAAACATGCACGGTAGTGAGGCAGTAGAGCTGCTCCCTCGCAGTAAGGGGTCCCCAGGTGTATGTTCAGTGTAGAGAACTTTATGGAAGGTGTGACGAGGCTTCAAAAAACTGGATGTATGAATGGGTATCGCACAGGTTTAACTTAAATATTGTGTAAATGTTGGGTTTGTGATCTGGTGGTTGGAGAAACAAACACATAATTCAATGGATGTTCTTCTGAGCGGGCTTTCTTTATTGTATGCGTGCTGTCTGTCTGACGTACCAAACCCTCAGCTCCTATCCTTCCTTTTTCTTTCTTTATCTAACCAATCACCACACAATAAACGTCTTTGTAAAATTAAAACTAGTTATAAACTTGGCTTACGAAGTGTTCAGAACTTTTAAAAAATCTTCGTTATACATGTTTAATTATGCCATCCATTCAGGGTTGCGCCTATCCCAGCAAGCATTGTGTCCGAGGCAGGAGTAAATCCTGAACGCCAGCACTATTGCAGGGTGAATAAGAGCAACACATATACTAGCAGGGTCAATATAGCATAACAAAACCAGGCAGGGTACAAGAAAAATCCATATCATAACAAAAATAAAAAATGGTTTTCGGTATGAACCGGTATACTGCCCAGCACTAATATAACCTATAGAATACTTGTTCAGGGTAGGATGATGCACTTGGTCAGACAAGGGGAAAGGGGGAAAATCTTCAATAATTGATAGAAAGACTCCATTAATGATACACACAGCAAGAGATAAATACAACATGAAGTATGGCAGACAAGGCTCAAACTGAAGCTCTATCCACTGCTGAACTGTTTTTTTAATGCTGAACACCAGAAATAATTAATTGAGTTATCATCTGTACTTTAAAGCACAAATCTATTATTTGTCTGTGTTTTGTTTGTATTAATGTTTTATTTGCAAGACCAATATATTTCATGCAACTGGTCAGAAAGCTGATGCTTAGTAACAAGGTGGGGACACCAGTGTGTATGCCTTCGCTTTACTCTCCTTCACTTTCCTTGGTGAAATTCATGCAGACATCATGCCAATATGCACAGATCAAGTCATTCGGTCTATAGAAACGGTCTCCAAGTTCTTGTGGAAAATTTCCCAGGTGCTCTCAAGGAAGCATCTCCTGGGTCTGCCCCAAAATCCCTAAAATGTTCACCCTGAGGGAAACTTTCTGAGGACATCTTCACTACATGCTCAAATCACACCATCTGGCTCAACATAATCTCTGCTGTTCAACTCCAATGGCCTCCGATATTGTGTAATTCTTTACCCTATCACAGACATTGAGTCCGAAATCTGTTCAAGAACTCCCCTTTCTTGAGCCAGGCTTTAGGGTGGTGTTCATCAGACACAGCTAAAAAGAACAGTTTGTAGCTGCCATGTGGAAGTTGAATGTTATGCCAGGCAAGTGACAGGCATGAGGTGTTAACTGACTAAGGATCACATTGAGGTATCCAGGTAGAAAATTATTTTATAAATGGTTGTTTCCAGATAACGCTATCAGATTTAAATGTGTTACAGTACGGAGTCCTTATGTGTTTTATTATTATATTGTCACCACTGATCAACGTAAACAAACTACCTAATGTCAGAAGTGGATGAAAACTGTATAGTAAAGAGGACTGTAACTAAAATAAATATATTTTATATTTACTCCACAAATGTTTACCCTTTCCATCAATTTCTAATAAAAGAATGCAGACACGAGTGTTTTAGAATTTATTTCTATCAGCTTTCAAACTGTGGAACATGCAGATTTTGCCCGAATGATTAAGCCCTGACAAGCTGAACTGATGTTTTAGAGGAGCAATTTTCAACTCCTGAAACATACATTTGGACTGATGGACCATTCTAAACCACGGACATTTTAGTTGTTAAGTCTTAGGCTTCTTGCAGACAGAAGAAACATGTTATGCAAAAAATTTATTTCTCCCAAAATGTAATTTCTCCCTCATCTTTGCTACATTCATTTTGACTAATGTCTCTGTGTGTCCACAGTAATGTATCCTCATTGACACACATCAGAAACCACTTGATTTAGGCAGCAAAAAGGCACCAACTTACTACCCACTAAGTATGAGGTGAGATACCTTTTTCTATGAACAAGGAAACTGAAAAGCAAGACAGAAATGTAAAAACTAGCTGGATCATACAATGAGCAAGGATAAGGAAAAGAAAAGGTAAGGACTGCAGTAACATTTCAAGAACCTAAGCAACTTTATCTTTCACAGTCTATGTTGACGTTCATGTTAGAAATGCCTGTTTGGTGCTTTTCAATAGTCATATCCCAGATTTACTTTGTCTTCATGACATGCATTTTCTTAGATATTGTTCTTAGACATTGTACTGTTTAACTTCCTAGAGACAGGTGTGTTGAACTGGAATTTAAACATCCACAGTGAACACACTGATTATATGATGTCTATTGACAGCTAGTTAGCAAGAGCCTATTTATATAGTATGTGCCATACTAAAAAAAAAAGAAAACTCACAGAAACAGTCATTCTTTTTTCATTTGTAGTTAACGTTGGTGTACTTGTATTTTTCATTGTGACATTACTGAATATTCCATTCTCATTTGGCAAAAAGATTATAGTAAAATAAATTATCATTTTTTATGGCGGTTTGTAATGTATAGTAAGCACATTCAACAACAGTCCACAAGTAAGTGTTCTTACAAAACCTGTGCGAACATCACAAAAGGTGCTCATGGGTTTTTGCACATAAAGGCAATGTTGTCTATTCAAATCTCGTCCTGTTTTATTACCTCTAAGCAAGTCACTAAACCAGGCTCTAAAATTGTGTCAATTCTTACACTCATTAACAGTGAAAATGTGATGTTTTTACTACATTGTGAAAGACTGATTGGCCTTTTCCTCAAAGTCATTCACATGGTTTCATTTGGTCTGAAGTGTATGCTTTGGATATTTCAAATATTATACGGGAGTAGCCGAAACAAGAAGAAGAAGATTCATATTTGTAGTTATAAAATGGTTAGCTCCCAAAGAAATAAAACCATTTCACTAATGTCAATGATGCAGAAAATCATAATTAAGTAATCCTGTAATGTCTTTGCATTACTACAGTAAAAGGCCAAGGCCATTCATTACTGGTTACTCTGTGCCAAGGATATGTGCAGCTAGCATCTCACTCATCTGTGTCTTTCATCTATTACAGTATTTCTGACAAAATGTCACTAACCATAGTCTATTTCCTCCTCTTTCAGTTTTTTAACATAATTACCTCCATTCATCCTTATGCTAATAAAAGCCTCATTCATGAACCCAGTTTACTCCAAAGTAAACTGCACACACCTTTTTAGTATTTTGCACCACTGTTGGATTATTTTTTTCAGTTGCTGGTTTCCCAACAATAGCAATTTCCACTGCCATTTGCTTATGCCCTCTAACCCTAACCCCCTCACCAGAGATACTTGAAAGTGACAGTTGAAAGGACATATTCACAGCTTCCAGCCAATAAGAAGCATTCTTTTCTCTTTTCATTTGTATGTTATAACAAGGATTGGGCTAGAAACATTTGTAATGTAATCCTGTGCTTTCCTCTTTAGCTGTTCTGCCACAAAATGTTCTAGTAACTGATGTTTCTCCATATAGGTTGTTTAGTTATTAATGTGGCAGCTGGTTTACAACTCTAAGGAATTGGTTTTGAACCCAGGCCTGTTATCTGTGTGACATGCAGTTTAGATTGATTGGTTTACTCTATTTTGGCTTAGTGTGACTAAGTGTGAACATTCCTGTAAATGAATGGTGCACCTTGAAGAGTTGAAAATAATCTATAATTAATACATTGCAGTGATTGATGTTTAAATTGTTGTTTAGATATTTATGCTTTACTAACATAATGACTAGTAGGAGATGCTCTTAGTTATCCCTGAACCCAAATATAGCAGTAGTATTGTCACATGTACAGAGTTTAGTAAAATAAGAGCCAGGTGAAAGTAAATGTAAATTAAAAATATGCTTTTATTACACAACAAAATACACAAGGGTAGAATAACAATCCTGAGCATATAACATGATACAACAAAAGAAAATAAATAAGTCTTTCAGTCCACTGGGCCTATATATACTATAAATATGGGGTACATTTAGCACTTACCCGCACCTCCATGTACCGTTTGTTCCTTTTACCAACTCCTACCTCCCTTCCTTTCACCAGTGGGTTTTTGTCAGCATCTATACTTCAGACTCAAAATCCACCCATTACCATTCCAGGGGCTGTTTTAAGAAACCTCAAAGTTACCATCTGGGTTAGGGAATAGTCACCCTTTGGACCTGCGACACCAACATAAAGCTCCATCTAGTGACACTTGCTGTATATAAACCCACAAGGGTCTCTTCATAATATATAGCCGAGCCCCAAGAATAAGGTATGGGTTCCTGTTGCCCCAAAATAGATTGAACCTCACCACACACTTGCAAATACACTCATATTTCTGTGTACATTTAACTTAGATTTATTTACAGAAATTAAACGCTTTGTGATAAAAAAAGTATTTGTACTTGAATATTGACAATATTTGGGACAATGGTATAATAAGAATAAGCAATAAAATCAGTGAGATAAAGAATACTTACCTTAAGGACAATTTTATAACCAGTTTAACAAACAAAAGATTCTCAAACCTGCTTAATCCAATTCAAGTTCATGGGTGAATGAAGTCTACAGGAACTGGACTCTGGAGTGCTCATTCATGCTAGTCACAAACAAACCCACTGTCTGTCGCAGTCAAAAAATTTAGGTTCAGCAATTAACTTAAAACATATATGGGATATACTGTAGCAGAAGGGCCCACGTAAACAAGATAAGAACATGTAGACCTCATATTAATAACATCCAGATGCGCAAACCAAACTCAGGATACTGTATTTGTGAGCTGGCAGTGCTAGCTTCTGAGTCACTGTGTCCCACATTTTATATAATACAGCTTATTAAAAGGAAAGAAAGAGAGGTGAAACAGAAACTATGGATGGTGACTTTATGTACAGTATCCGTTTGTAACCAATAGCAGACAAAAAAAAAACCTAGAAAATATGCTTGGACATTTTTAATTGGATAAACATTTTAAAACAATAAATAAATATATCCACTATACCCTTGCTCACTGCCTCTGCTTTCTCACATTTTCAGAACTCTTTTGGAAGCAGCTGAGGAAAAGACTGGAAGGTTCAGCATTAACATGATGAGTGCCTGCCTTAACCACAGCAAACCAAAGAGACTGTCGAAATGCGGCCTTCTGTAGGTCTTGTACATGAGAAGTTAAACCAACACTAAAGGCATAGGTGGAGTTAATGGGGTGGTCAAGAGCATTTTGTGGATGCACTATGCTACTAAAATAATCTCACATAAAAGGTATTTTTACTCAAAAGTAAATATGTTAATAATCAAAGAATGCAATATTTAAATCTCTTTGCCCTGAGCAACTCTCTTTTTCATGTTGTTTATCCTTAAAACAAATAGACTTGACTACAATTACGATTAGTTTACTATTCTAAATTTAGGCTCAGAGAGGTCACTTCAACTTGTATATTTTGTATACAGCATTATCTGCTCCTGTCAGAAAACATGCCCTCAGTAGTTCACACAAGTGGTGCAGGAGTCTGAGAAAACATATTGTGATGGACGGCTGGCAGCTCAACCCGGACGAAACCCCCAGGACGCTAGAGGGCGACTTCCCTGCAGCTTAGTGGTGCCCCAGATTCCCGCAGGGCACTAAGGGAGATGGAGTTCGGCTTCACAGCCCTGCTGGGTTCAGTGGGTGCCGCCAGGGGACGCTACAGCGAGACATGGGGATTTCCATTTCCAATATAGCCCAAGTCATGGGGACGGAAGGACAGAAGTACTTCCGGGCTGAAGAAAATACAAGTCTCCATCTGACCCGGAAGTGCTGGTGAATCACATGGACGGAAGGACAGAAGACTATTTAAAGGACGGAAGGGATCCCAGCAGGTGAGCCGGAGTTGGGAGGGAGTGGGACAGAGCTGCTGGGAGGAGAGGAGGAAAAGTATTGTGTTTCTGTTTTGATTTATTTGTATTTGCTGTGGGTAGGGTGCTTTGGAGGCACTACATAGGGAACAAAGAATAAAAAGAATACTTCTTAGTGCTTTTACCCGGTGTCAGCGTCTGTCTTTTGGGTCTAACGGGGCAACAGCAACACCGGTGTTCACAATATGTTGCACGTCACACACACACACCTGTGATAAAATATTTGTTAAAGCAAAACTACACCTTTTTAATGAAGTAAATTAAAAATTACAAAAACGTTTTTCAAATAGTTATTGTAATCCCCTAACACACCCAAATGATACACTATGCATAGATTTTCTAACTTTTTTAAAAAATGACACACAAAGTACTTTTTGTGCCAAAATTGCATTAGTTAATCAAATATATTTAAAAGATGCAAAGTCTCACATGTCTCACTGAATGACTCTTCCATGTACTGTCAACCATGGGCCTGTGACTTTACATTGCAAAAAATGTCTCTTGAGTACTGTGATATGCAGTCCGCAAGCCTCAAAGTAACAGCAGCCTGCACATCTTTAGGATGTATGTGATGAAAATCAACGAGGACTCAGTAAGACAAGCACACTCCACACAGAAACCTAGTCCATGGTTCTGTGTGGCACCAGATTTAATTCCAGTGCTCTGTTGTGTGCACTGAGAATCAAAGTGTCTACTTACACTACAGGAGTGAGAGCTGTTCACCTTTCTGTTGACACTCTCTTTCGCTTTATGGATACAAAACAGATGAGATGGAGGCAGATATTCTAGCCTCCTTGTATAGCACATTATAAAATAAAGATCCCTCCATTGGATATGCATTTGACTCCTCAATGTATAGTTTAAAACAAAGAAATGAGTGCATACTTTAGGAAAGCCAATTAGCACATGTCAGCCACTGTGTTTTGCTTTAACTGCAAACCCAAGAAAGCCCGATATGCGATGTATTGATTACACAGATCAAGTATGACAGATCAAGTGCAAACAATTTCGACCCCTATGTCTTTCAATGGTCCAATCTAAATTTGCTCAGAAAAAGAAAATTGATCGATTGCTGTGTATCAAATTATATGTATACTGAAATATCCAGTGACCAGGCCTAAATTTAAAACATTCATTGCAAATTAGTGCACGGACACAAAGACACACATATTCTTGTCCCTTCTCAAACTGATACCAAGAGAGTTCTGAAGAGCAGGAAGGTCCTTCATTTAACATCTCATTTGAAGGGCATATCTGACAGACAATATAAAAGAAACCATAAAAAAGAGAGCATCCCATCAGTCATCTGTAATAGAAGAGGTAAAACAGAAGCCGTCTGTTAATAAACGTGATCCAACTTAAAAATAAAATCACGCACATGGCTGTGCCAAATCTCCACAAATTACAGCGAATTTCATTCACAGAGAAAACAGCTGGAAAAAAATGTTTTTATAACAACATCAGCCCCAGTCAATCAGTCTCCCATTCCTAATGATAAAGGATAATTACTTTTTCATTCTGTTCTTTTCTGTAATAAATTTCCCTGACATGAAAATGTAACCTTTTACAAACCTGACTTGATTTATGAGGCATTTGCTACCTATCTGGAGAGCCTGAGCCTTACTGCGTCTCTTTTAGATAGAACAAAAAGCTCTAATAGACTGGGTCAGTGATGTCAATGGTCGGAAACCGCAGAAGCAACCAAATACTTAATTCCAAACAGAGAATCTCGAGCTGTATTGTAGTAGTATTGTATGTGGATTTTAAACTTTTTTTCTTGCAGCTGAAATGTCATGAGCGGTGAATGAATAGAAGTCAAATATTCAGGTAGGTGTTGCTTATAGCCAAAAGACAGGACATTCCAGGGGAGTCCTTGTATCTTATTATTATATAAGGAAAAAAATTTGAAAGCAGCATATTAATTACTGGGAAGAGACACTGAATAGAAATGTTTAATTGAATGGCCAGAGAAGACATTGAAGCTAATTTTCACAATAAGTTGGTAACAGCTTAAATATTCATTTGCTTTCAAATCTGCTTAATTTTTTGCATTGTTGTAGGACATAAGGTCCTTCTGACAACCTCTGCACCAACTTGGATGTGCCAAGAATGTAACTGTAAATTCCATCCATCCATTATTAAATTGCCTACTCCAATTATACATAAGAAAATAAAAGAGAAGGTCTTTATAAAAATTTAAATTAATTTAAACAAAAAGAAGAGCAGGTTCTCAAAATGCTGTTTGAGTGGGCTACTTTGTAATCATATGCTCAACTTGAGAC
Organism: Polypterus bichir lapradei; assembly: GCA_026402145.1. Lineage (NCBI taxonomy): Eukaryota > Metazoa > Chordata > Cladistia > Polypteriformes > Polypteridae > Polypterus > Polypterus bichir. Next base: position 72,274,514 of record JANRMT010062814.1, read on the forward strand.
AATTTAATAAATCTGACCGTGTGTCTTTAGACCAGGGTAGGCAAACTCAGTCCTTGATTTGGCTGTAGGTTTTTGTTCCAACTCAATTGCTTAATTAGTAAGCAATCCTTGCCAATATCAGATCTTAAGTATTGTTATGGCTCGTTAGTATTTTCCTTCTGCCATGTCAGATCTTTATTATATTGTAGATTTTTACCTTTCCATGGATATCATCCAAATGAGTTCTAGCCTGAAGTGGATTAGTAATTCTCAGTCCTTCATGTTCTTTCTTCAGTCATCAAATGTTTTACTAAACCAGATAGTTGATGATGACTAGACACAGGTGTAAATGAGAACAAGCTAATTAGAGAACTGCTGATTTGTTTGTCATTTGCTAATAAGAAGCAATTAAAAAGAGTGCATGTAGTTTTTTAAGAATAAAATAAGCAACTGGGGTGGGGAATCTTAACAAGTGAGGCAGTTAAAATGAAGCAGAAAAATGGTGCTCAAGTGCTTCAAGAGCATTAATTGATATCTCATTAAGAAATTGAGTTGTGACAATAGTCTGCAGCTACTATGGCCTCCAGGACCAACCTAACCCCTTCTTTAGACAGCAGGAGGAAACCAGATGTATTGAAGAACATGTGGACTCCACACAGAGCGGGCATTTCCGGTTGTAAGTCTATCCGTGCTATGAGCCTTGCATGTGTCTTTATATAAAATAAAGCTAATTTACAAGATACCTTCATATTCTGCATCAGATTATTTCTTGACTAAAACTTTATATGAAATGTGCTGTGCCTCTATATTGGGTTGTTTCGAATGTGTGTTAGTGCATTTGTAAATTCGTCTTGTGACTGACCGGCATCCAGTCGACAGATGGTTCCTTTCTTGCACCTGATGCTGCTAGGATACACTTCAGCTCCCTGAAACCCTGTATTGAGCTAAAAAGCACATGTAGAGAATGGAAGCAATGTGTTAATAGTATCATCTGAAAGAAATGTAGTGAAGTATATTTTTATTACAGCCCCAATGTTCTCTATTTGAACTCTGGCAGGTGTCTGTTTGCAGGTTCTTCCTGTGTCTTCCTCCTATATCATTATTACATACAAGGTGGTGATAAAGGGCATCATTAATGTTGACTCTGTATAAGTGTGACCAGAGATGCCAAAAAAGGTGCTGGCTTATTATGAACCTGAATTGGATAAGCTGGTGAGGAAATGGATTATTGGTTTGCCTTGTTCTAATCTGCTTTGTAAATTTATGGTAGAGGTAGGCTTATTATTTGAATTACCTAGTAAAGTCCCTTTCACACATGGCTGATTGAGTGTAAGACACTATATAAATCAAAGCTTTTATTGGATGAATGGCTGCCTCACATCATCCCACTGCCACTGAAGATTTTAGAGCTCAGTCATTAATGTAGGAAAAGTTTTTTGTGTTCATTCAAAGCTGAAACTGAATATGTTTAAAGCAACATCTTCTGCCTAAATAGCTGAGAATGGCAGTGCTTCTGCATTTTGTGCAAAGCACAATTAGCTGTGGTGCTCTGAGAGCAGAGTTCGCACATTCAGAAGATGTTTGATGGAGAGCAAGTCCATGACTTAATCTAAAATCAGGCTTCAGACTGCTATTTCTATGCAAAACAGATGTCTTGAGTAGACTCTGTACTTCTAAAGCGCTTTTGTGTCAACATTTTTAAGTGTTTTTCTACAAGATGTGAATGAGTGCTCCTGCTTAAACAAACGAAACCTTGTGACCATTTTGCAGCCAGATCTAAACAATGTGGGTAGAATAATGGCAAAACATAAATATAATAGCTTAAAATAAATAAACAAAACAGCATAATATAAATGTAGGAAGAAAGACACACCTCCCTCTAGCCCACATGCATACATCTGCATACAATAATATATGGGCTCATGTGCAATCAGACTGCATAAAGACATAATTGTGATGGATAGTAAAGTTGTCCAGGGGTTGAACAGGAACCAGTGGCACAAAGAACAACAGAAGGTTCTGGAAATTAATTTCTGAAGTTATGTACTTGTCAGATTCTTTTGTTTGAAACTTTTTGGTTGAAATTGCCAACAAACACGAAGGGGGCAAAAAAACATTTTTGCTTCTTTGTTACATAAAAGTAAAACTGAAGAGTAGATGTAGATCACTTTATGAGTGAGACTGAGTTTGTAAGAAAACACAGAAAGTGAATATGAATCAGTGCCTTTCAGGCATATGGCATGTATCCAACAAAATGTTACTGCTGTAGCCTTCTGAGATGCACAAAAAACAATAATAATTCTAACCCAGCCCTAACCTTAACCACTTTTAAAATGCAGCATATTCAACAAATACACTTTGATTTCTACAACAATTTTATGTGTATTTATTTTCTTGGTCTATAGTTCCATCTGTTCCATCTATAGGCTGTCACTATTAGAGGATCATCTCTAATACCAGTATGGTTCTCCATAAAACAGCATATGCACTACATAATTTTAATAAGTGGCTGGGGTAAATTGTCATAACTCTGCAAATCAGGTAGCACATTCTCTCTGACTTATAATTTTGAATTGAAAGGTCAATTGTATGTATGGGATTACACTCCACTATACAGATTTACATCCAAAAATGCTGATGATGTGCATAAATGTCTCATTATATGCCTTTTTTGTTGGCTTAAAAATGTGATGAAAACAACTTGTTGCACACATTTTTTGTGAATACTTTTTTTTTAAATCAGTACCATATGTGAGAGCGAAATGTTATAAGATAAGGCAGGACAGATTAGAATGGGATTTTACAATTAAACATTAGAACATTAAGAATATTGTCATTAGAAGAGGCCATTCAACACAACAAAGCTAAAATCCTACTCTCTACCAACCTACGTGGAAGTTTATTCCATGTGTCCACCATCCTCTGTGTGAAGGAAAACTTTCTAATGTTTGTACGAAATTTACTCTTAAAGAATTTACATCTATCTTATATTCTTATTGAAGAGCTTCCTATCATTATTTTAAAAGCATGTCACCTCTTAATCTCCTTTTGCTTAAACTGAAAAGGTTCAGTTCCTTCAATCTCTCCTCATAACTCATACCTCTTAGTCCTGGAATCAGCCTATTTGCTCTTCTTTCTCAGGTGCTGCTATGTCTTTTTGTAGCCTGGAGATCAAAACTGTTTGTACAGAGTACTCCAGGAGACGCTTCACTACTGCATTGAATAGTTTAATATAGCATTAAATAAACAAAGTTATCAAGGACAAACTGAATGAATCATATCTCATATGTGATTTATGTGAGGCTTTACATATTTTTCACATTGGTTCAGCACTGTATCATTTGGCATGCACTGCATTAGCTTTGATTCTTCAATCAAAATGTTGTAATAAAGGGGAAATCAGAAATCCTCAATCTATTATTTCCAAACCCTGCTTTACATATTTTGAAATCTTTAGTTCCTATTAGCTGGAACTTCCTGTACTTCTGATCATCTCAATGCTACTGAATTATAAGGAGTACAAAACCTATACTGGTAAAAGAAGTATGCATATAGAAAGAGGTTTGGCTAAACAGAAGTACTAACCCAAAATTGTGTAGCGAGTTTTTTGCACAAGACTTTCATAATTCCCTGATGGCAACAGGCAGTTATGAATTGCAATTACTGGGATTCTGTTCCATAGGTCCACCTAGGCCTGTATGACACTTAATAAAGTATTTTTAGGTAGCCACAGACAGAAGGACATTAGAGGATCTGTATGTCTGCTCAGAAATTCAGTCAGGGTAACATGATCCTCTCAGCTACTCATTCTGATTGATACAGCAGCTGTGAAACCTGGACTTGGATGGTGGCACTGAAAGTGATCTCCTTTGCCCAGATGGGTCCGTACAGTCTTTTGGCCATGGACCCCCTGCAGATATTGTTTTTTATTTGGAGTTTTTTTTTTCTGTCCTCCAGGCCATCTGATGTTATCTTTAGAGATGTACATTATGATATTGTATATAAAGACACTACCCACCCTTCCACTACTGTAATTATATATCTACTTTATTTAAATATGGATTTATTTACTTTTGTTACTTATTCATTAATATTCTTACCTAATCTTATTTGTTTTTTCTTTTGTTGTAACTTTCTCTTTGACATCTTTAAAACCACTTAGAGCAACATTCTTTATATGAAAATGCACAGTTATAATAAATGTTGTTGTCTTTGGACTTTTATCTTTAAGTTGCCACTGACATAGAAACAGGCTCTTTCTCTCTCTCTCTCTCTCTTTCTCTCCCTCAGCCTTGCTCAGCTTATCCCTACCATTGCACTCTGTGTGTGATACTTGGTGCCAATGTTCTTTGCCAAGTATGACTTCTCTCTGCTGAATCAGACATCACAGTGATTAAAAACCTTAGCACTCAATAGTTACTGGTACAAGACAAGACTGTCATATTCTTATTTACTATATACAGTTGGTAATTCAGGCTGAACGTATAGAATTATACAAAGCCTGGGAGGTTTTTAGTCAAGGTCAGCAAGACTCTGAGTTTGCCTATTTTAAAGGATAGTGGACTAGCTGAAGGTATATTATGTATAGGAATGCAGTTAGCTGAAGTTTTTGCTTTCCTTTCTTCTGTTGTATGCTGGCAATATGATATGGCCAATGATGGAACAAAGAACAAAGACAGCAAGAGGCAGTGTTAGTGGTTCTAATGTGAACAATAGAGAGCATTGGTTAGCTGTGGCAGTTAGGTACTCAGTTTTTGCCTAAATCATTTGCATTTTATATGTACTTTCATATAGTGAATAACATTCCATAATGGACTGAACATTCTCCACTTGTTCAGCAAATATGAGGTTTTTATAAAATAAATAATTTCAGACTGATTTACTCAATAAAATAAAGTTACATGTTTTAAATAATCTAATACATCTCTAATGCATTCTTGTTATTCTGGTACTGAGAGTGGCAATGCATTGTAACTTGGTTGGACATGCAAGTAAGAATGTCACCACAGTCTCTGTACACATAATATGACTACTGCTGCCTTCACAACTCTGCTTTCCTCCTGTAGCTGTCTGTCATATATTTAAATATGTCATTGTTATTATGAATATTTTGGGCTCATTGTCTTAGGTATCCTCCTGACTTATTTAGATATACATGGCTGCAGACTTGTATTCATACCTAATTCAAAAATTTATAGTTTTTTCTATTTATTAAAATTTTTCTGCATCATAAAAACTACCCTGGCGTTGGTAATTTCCTTATAGTTGTGTATGTTTTTCCTTTTTAATACTAGTTGATAAGTGGTTGGCTGATACTCCATACCAAGGCTCCACATCACGGTGCATGCAGAGCTACAGTGCTGACATGTTTTCAGCATGGTTGTCTCTTAATTGCTAAGACTGACTTCTTGTTCTCCTTTTCTCCTGAGTAAATAAAATCAGAATTCATCCATGGTGTGAGTAAAGGGATGGCTGCATTGCTCCACAATGGTGTATTCTCTCACTTGTTAGGTTATCACTGTTTTGCAGCTGTTTTGTTTTATAAGTACTGGAAGTTCAAAAACCCAGGTAAGACTATGGGCCTATATATCGAAACTGGTTGTCTTTGGAAATAAAGCTGTTTTTTTCTGTGAGTAGAGGAAACTAGGACACCTGAAACTAACTTGTGTGGGATGAGTTGATTTTCTAAAAAAATTGATACAGCAATTTTCCATCTCAAATCCCATTGTGATACCAGTAAATCAACCACTTCGGCTTTTGCGTAGAAATATTTGGTAGAAGAGCAAAAGTCAAGAAATGACTCACATTAAACACGATTGCTTTATGTAAGATGTCTTGATATTGAAGTGGTCCAGTGGTAAGACATTTAGGCGAAGTTGTATGTAAGCATGGAGCAAGCATAAATGCCTTCGTAGACTTCATGCTTTTTTTCAGTTCTGGCAAACTGACAGATGCTTACAAACTTTATGAAGAAATTATTACACAAGCACTATGAACACTATTAGGTGTGCTACTACAAATAACATAACATTTTTAAACCTTATTTAATCCAATTAAGGATTGCAGAGGCTGGACTCTATCCAAACAGAATTAGGTGCAAAGCAGAAGCAAGCCTTGGACAGGGTATTAATCCACTGCAAGGCCTACTCACACTTCCATTAACATAACTCACATGTCATTGCGATTTATGAGGAAAGAACAAGAGTACCTGAAGAAAAACTCTCCCAAACATAGGGAGACTGTGCAAAATACAAAAAGACCACATCTAGGCATGGGAATCGAACCCAGTGCATTTATTCCATGAGGTCTTGGCAGTAACTACTAAACCCTCTATGACACTATATACTATAAGTCAAATACAAAGGTAATGAAAGGTGTGGTGTTTTGAGACAACACACACAGATTATACATAAGCTGAAAACATTTTGGACTTCTTCAGATCATGAAAATGTTACACATCTTCCAGGGTCCCATTTCTCTTGACTGTTCTTTAAACTGAGGATCCTTGTGTCAATGCTAATGGCTTCAGTACTTGAAAGGTATAGCAAATCCTAACAGTTTCCTGGGTCAGTTACATAGTTTGTCTGACAGAACCTTGCTGCTCTCAGCCTAATCCAGTACCATTGCAGACACTGTGACTATGGCTGTGGTCACGGAAATCAAATATGATAATAATTAACTTGAATATAACTAATTTGAATATTTTATTAACTACCTTTTTTCCCAAAGTAAGGTTTATTATTTAAAAAAAAAAAAGATTGATATCCTGGGTTACCACACTATAATTCTTGCGTTGGACTTCTGTGCCATTTCACCTTTCTTGTTTCTGCCTTGTTTGCCCCTCTGCTTTCTAATTTGAAACTGAAAAGACAGGCATTGCTCACTTTCTCACAGTTTCACGATGTAGACTGTGGTGAAACAATACCATTTCCCACTGGATGGCTACTGCTTTCCCCAAAACATTTCTTTATTCCACTGAAAAAAGTGTGCATTTATGCCTCATTAAGCTTCACCCAAGCGAGACCCACACAGCTGACCTCGTCCTCAGAGCATGCTGATAGGGCTATAGGAATAAAACCCTTCATACTCGCTGCACCCAGGACTGAATAGTAAATTTAAAGAAGAGAAGAAAAGGACAAAATCGCCACCATGTCCCAGAACTGCTTATGAATTAAATACTGCAAAAGAAGGCCTGAGCCAAAAGCTTTGAGAAGCGACTTCTTGCCTCTGCAAAGGAAATGAAATTCAAATCCCATTGTGTCCTTTTGTGACAACTAAGAATTAGTTCAGCACCTCCAAAACAGCCATGTGAAAATAGCAACTTGTTTCTCATGGAAGATGAACATATCACTGCTTTTCATTCTCAGGACTTCTGATAAGGTGAGTGCAGCCTCATAATTAGGGTCTAGTGGCTTCCATGTTTAGGATATTGCATTTTTAGATAGTAAAAAGGCTTTAAAATCAAATAATGGCAGGTAGCCTACCTGAGTGTTGCAATCATGCTTCAAAATGTTCGGGCTCAACTGCAGGAGATGCACATCTCAGAGAAGCAACAATAACAAGAAGAGAAGAAGGTAGGTCTACAGAAAACCAATCAGCTGAAGTTATTGGCTTCAAACAGTGACCCTTCTTCTGTTCCCTACATGACATTCTGCAGCCCATGTGTCAAATGCCAGAGATAATATCTGCAGATGACACACAGGTGCAGCTGGCTTTGAAGCTTGAATACTGAGGAAAACAGACTTCATTATTAGGCAGCAGTATTTAGCAGTCATGATTACTTCTGAATCCTGACACGAAACCATCAATTTAAATGGGTGAATGAAGCAAAAACAAAATGATAGGGGGGCTGGTCATATAAACTGACTTTAAATATAAATATTCCACTTGGCTAGTGGGCATGACTGTGTCACAGTGGTTAACACTACTTCTCAGTCTTCCTGGGAATCCTGTTTTCTGTTTTTGGCTTGTTAACTATGTACTGTCATCCTAAATAGTCTGTGAGAAGAAAGACATCATAAGTAACCATCCTACCTCACATCACATTTCATGTCAATGTGACTAGCAACAGGTATCTGTGATAAATCATAGGTGAATAACTTTAAAAATTATCAATGTATTGGTTTAATTTTCTTATGTTGTTGGTTAGAAAATAAACATGTGGAGTTTTAAAAATACTGTGGTGAAACAAAGCTGAATAAGCAAATATTTAAAAAAAGTCTAATGAAAAGTATAAACTAATAAGTTGCTAGATAAAACTGAATTCTCACCATCTATTGAAATGACAATAACTCAAACATGAGCCTAGAAAAGACAGGTGAAAAAGTCCTAGTTCTGCCATCAGACCTGTCTACGTAAAATAAGTAAATTATTCCACTGTAGTTGACAATATTCCAGATAATTGTAATACTTATAAGTATCAAACTGTTTTCTCACCTCTAGTATGCTATGTATATCTTGTTTAAATACAGCATGGTAAGGCAATTGAGATTTTTGTAAAATTTTCGACAACGTACCAGAAATATGCACTAGTGAGAAAACCACACTTTGGTGGTGAACATGAGAACTCGCCAGATTCTGATGCAGAGATTATCTCCAAGTCATGGTAATGGTAATGGTAAGCCTCAGCTATTGTTGCAGACAATTTCAGCTGACCTGGCTGCTTTTATGTCATAGGACGCAGTACGGGTTTTTATTATGTTTGGTCTCATTTAATTGCTGAATAGTGCAGATTCAGTAATATTTAAATTACACTTTCAAATTCCGTCACCTGCTCTTCAAGATTGTTTTTTCACATTACAGTCACTCTAATTCATTTCTTTAATTACTTGAGATGAGATTTACTGATTCACTTTTTTCCATCAACCACCGTGCACACAAAAATGTTGCACTCCTGTGCAGTTGAGGGTAGTTAGATAAATTGAATAATCATTTGAATTGAATAATTAGGGAGCCGAGCCACAGCACAACTAAGCAAATAAATCAGACCAATTAAATACTTCTCTAATGTAGATATAAAAAAAACTCTTCTGCCTGTGATATTTATCCCAGGTTACATATTTTTTAATTCTTTGAGATGTTGTTAATATTGATTTATTGGTTTTATATTTATTTTGTCAATTTTTATTGGACACAACAGTCTGTTATACAAAATGTGTCACTATATCTGCTGAGGTTATTATTCATTTGATTGACAACTGTACACATTATTTTAATTAAAGTTTTAGGAATTTTAAAGTCTGTTCAATCAGAAATACAATCAATGCCAACTTATCACAGAAACAATTAAGATTTGTAATCATAAACCACACTTAAACGTCACTCTCAACTTGAACAGAGAGCTAATTAGTAATAAAACGAGGCTCACGGTGTTATATAACCTCATGTTAATTAAAACAATAGGAGTTTAGCAGAGACACTGGCAGGAGCCCAGAAATTTATTGTAGAATAACATTTGTGAATCATTGCCAAATTCTAAAGAATTTCTATACAGTTCCATGCAATGCAAATGAGATTTTTTCTAGTTTTAGATGCTATGCCATTTTCTCATTGAGTTCCGCAGGTGCACTAGGATTCTTCCAGTTGAGCAGAATTAGTCAATGCACTAACAATGTAATGCAAGAACTAATGGTTAATTTAGCACAAAATAGTCTAAACACATCTGAAATAACTCCAAACACTGGTTGAAGAGGATCTGCAATGAAATCCAACACTGTCTGACAGATCAGAAAGAATCATTTATCAAAAGGGTTTTAATTTTGGACAGTCCTAAAACACATGCCTGAGCAAGGTCAGAGCTTCACGACATCATTCACAATTAGGGTCAAATCTGTGAAATACCATATTTTTGATTATTTCAATTTGGAGAGATGTGTCCAGTATATGATTTTCACCTAAATTACAGTGTGTTTTGCACAAACTGATGATGATTGTTAATATCAAATTCCACTCCTTGCTTGAAATTTTGACAGAGGGGTCTCTCTCTGAGCATTGCCATAGGTGGTATAATGGTAAGCACTGTGACATTAATTGATAAAGTTTGAAGTGCTTCTAATATTATTCTCATTACTAGTTAAAATATTTTTGAATGTGAGCATTTGTGGAGTGTGAGTGTTTTGGGAAGTTAAGCAAATTGTTATTTACAAAATTCCTAACTTGTGAATAGACAAATAAGCATGTTGTTGAAAACTCCATATGTGTAACAGACTTAATCAGAAGGTGCAGACACATTTTCAATATAAAGGTCTCTAAAGGTTGAGATACGTTGTGACTTCTTAAATACTGTAATGAAGGGAGGACTTGAATGCCTTTGTGAGGTACTCCTTTACATCCCATTGCTTATATTTTGTTTCAATGACTGTGTTATAATACCTTTCCCAACAGGTGCATCTGTTGCTGTACATCTGCTTCTATAAGGATGGTCCTAAGGATAGTTAAAGATGACCACTTCTTGTTTTCTTTCATTTTTGTAAGTATATGACAGAAATTATTTGTTGGATTAAATATTGATGATAAGTTATGATACATCACCCAGATAATGTTCTTTAATGATAGTTCTCTGCCAGGTGATTAATCCTCCTAGAGATGCATTTATAAAATCATCATACAAACAGATTTGATCATCAATTCTATAGATCTGATTGTGATTGTACAGTGTGAAAGTCACTATACAAACTGGTATTTATAATACCTGAAATTGATGCATAATCATTTTTATACATACACAAATTGAAAAGCATGTGCATATACACCATTAAGCTATTGATTGTTGACTTTTTTTTTCCATGTTGGGAGACGTTTGCACTCATGACAAAATTTATATATAAGCAAAAGCAAACCAATACAAAAACAATACACTCAGGCTCTGCTGATATCAAATTTAAAAAACATAAAAAAGACAACAAAACTGAGAATGTATTATCATTTCACTGTAGGTCAGCAGAAAGCTGATGTAGAAAGTACATCGACAGGACTGATTAGAACAACTGTATAATTTCAGGTAAATGAAAAATTAAGCAATATTAAAACACATTACATTGGTTTTGCTGAGGACTGTAATGAAAAAAAAAAACGATTCCATCATTACAAATATCACTTAGTTAAAACATGACATTCTCCTTCTCTGGTCTGCCATTCTTAATCACTATTTGTGGTGTTGTGGAATAAGATGATGTGGCTGCAATTGCCCTTCTAGAGTGCCTCATGAGGCATTATCATACTACCAAGAGCCCCAACCATGCAAACTGTATTACATGTAGTCATGCAGTTCCAGTGGAAATGCAAGTTCTCTCTGTGCTCAAGTTCCTTACAGCAGGGAATTTTTAGAGAGAACTTGCAAACAGTTCAGAAGTTTCTCAGCCTGCTCTCAAAACTTGTGCTCTGTCGTGTTGGTTATTCACGATCATTTGCGTATCTAGAGTTCATCAGTTTCACCTATGATTAAAGAGGTCATGGTGATTTTAAAAGGGGATTTGAGAAAAAGACAAAATTCTTAAGCATGATACATGTATTATTCCCATATTCTCATACAAGCACTTACAGTGAATGATGACATTTATATTAAAACTCAGACCCATTGTCTTGGACCTGCTGGTATGCAAAACGTTGAAAAATAGCACAAAATTATACATTTAAGCACTTCTATAATTAAAGTACAGCATTTTCTGTGAAAATGCCACATTCCATACCCCAAAACTATGTTGCAATGTTTTTCTTGCCTTAACAATGGCTGAATTGCTGCATCACTGCAACACCGAATCGTTCACACCCCCCACCCCTGCTTTCTTGAACATCCTGATTCAATTGTGTATGTTATGTATGATTTTACTGACAGCCTACTAAATGAGAGGGATGTTTCAGATTTTAAATGACACCACATCCCACTTTCTATGTTTTACTCTTTCTATATTTCAGAATTTCTTTCTTGTAATGAGATTTTTGAATCTTACAACTATTGGCGTTGTAATTTGAATCTGCAGTATAATTTATAAAGTAATATCTGTCATTCCAATAAGGCCATGGGTTTTTAATAATGGATATGTATGCTATGGGTATTTATTTGAAAACAGTAGACCTGGAGAAAAATAATTTTATTTTTTGTACTACTTTAAAACAGTAAAACTATACATATTACTTGTAGATACAATATTTTTCTGGGTGATCCTGACACATTCACTGACACTTTAATAAGGTTTGGAAACTTATTGGACATAAGAATAGATAGAATAACATTCAAAGTACATTTTTGGTAAAAATGTTACTATTTTTTGCAACTTATTCTGCTGTAACATATGTGTTCAACATAACTAATTCTCCAGCTGTAAACATTCTGAAAAAGAAATGTCTAACCTTTATTTTGAGAAGTGAACATGAATATTGAGTGAAGGATAATGAAGTTATACTGTTACTGAGGTTCCATTAGTCCAAACCTTGCTAAGGAAGCAAGTGCCCAAGCAGAGGAAGGCCGTATAGGAAAGTCCACACATTCGTCTTGATGAAAATGGTAATTAAATGATCAGCAGTTGCTCAGAAGATATCATTTTGCTAATGAGGACACTGTGTTTATAAAAACTTTAAAGAGAAACTGTAGTACCACCATAAAATAGAAGGTGCAATCAAGGTGAAGAAGGAGATGAACTCCTAAAGCAAAGAAAGAAAGCGCAATGAAGATTCTTCCATGTGTTTGGAGAACGGCAACCAGGAATGAAACAAAGCATCGCTTACACCAGAGCCATACGTATACCAACTCTTATTCCAAGATCTATAGGGTGGTCCAGATCTAATTATGCAATTTTCATAATGCTATAACTTATTAAGTTTATTACATAGAAAATCACCCATAAAATCCCAGACCATCGAGAAGTGTGCGAACTGATAACATGAAGAACTGTCTTTGCACCGAACTGGAATCGTCCCCGCATAAATCAAAGTCATCCAGACGATCTGGATCTGCATAATTAGATCTGGACCACCCTGTATTAATTGTAACTTAATACACAGAACAAAGTCAGCTAATGTATTATGGTATAGGTGTCACTGCAACTGAAAGGTAATAACCTTATAAAGGATAAGTTCCAGTTGTGTTATGAGTTTCACATCCTAACTATAGTAAGAAACTCACACCAGCATCTTATACACAGAAACTGCTGTGGACAGTAAACCACCGCAGACTAGCTGTGGGCAAATGAATGCTATGATCCAGGCATGAGAAGGTTGAAAATTAGCTAAAGGACTTATCCATCCTGAACACATGAATTTAAAGATCTAAATTCATATGTTATGTGCCTTTTTTTGTAAAACTTTCTTTTAATTCAACCCATTAAAAGATGTTTAGTATTACTACATCCACAAATCTAGCCAAAAAAATCCAGAAGGGATAAAGTAGGAATCATTAAAATGCATTATTATTTGGACAGGTATAGCACCATGGATAATCTGAGTGTATGTATTTCAGGTAATTTACAAGACATTCCCTATTCATTTTGAGCAATAATCTGTTTATTTTGTTTATTTTAACGTTTGTAGAGAGCCTTGCATTAGGTAAAAGACATTATACAAGTCTGCATAGAACACTAGTCCATGATACAGAATGCTAAAGCATGCATTCACACTCTGTCATACCAGTAAGTATAAAGTTAGCAATTATCCTAACATGCAGGACTTTGGGATGTGGCAGAAAAAACACACAGAGGCACACAGAGAATGTGCAAATTCCACACATATACAGACTAGGCTAGGATTCAAGCCCTGTCTTCTTGAGCTGTCCCTCAGCAGTGTTGCTTACTGTGCCATCTTCATCTTGAGCAGCCACTTCAAATTTAAACTGAAACAGACCTCAGACCTATACCACAGGAAACTCTTTTTCATCATCTCTGCAAACATGGCCTAGCCATTTAAATCCAAAGTATACGATTCACCTTTGTTCAGGAGCACATACCTCCAATGCACTTGGTCCTGGATACTAATTTGCAATTCTGCTTTGATTAATAGGTCGCAGCTCCAGCTCCAATTAGGCAGTGAAATGTGTGCGACTGGAGAGCCAAGCGTGTCATCTCACCCCAGTCAGGATGGCCTTGAGGAAAGGTCAGTTCTTCTTCAGGGTAATGCCGCTTCTCTAATGCCCCTCTGGACTGTTCGGAAAATGTTTCACAGTGGGTGATACACTGCTTAAATAAATAACATAAGGAGTTTGATGTAAAGAATCCTCAAAAGGCCCACACATCTTGAGCCTAAAGGAATCTTCTTTGCTAAGTGTATTGATTTGGGTTCTAATGACATGTAAAACTGCACTAGAGTTTGGAATCCCAGAGGGTCTGTTATCTGTATTAAGCTGATACAACTGAATTAACTCTGAGACTTCTGAAATCAAACAGATGTCTGTGAAACATGCATCACATACTTTTGAGCAATCATGTAGCCAAAAATTGACCTCACCTGGACAGACTACTGAGTAACAAACAAATCAAAGGACAGGAAGTTGGTTTGAGTCGTCAAGTGTATAATCTAATAACATTCACTTCTACTGTATATATGCACATTACTGAGAATAACTCCCCTGACTTGGCATAAAAATGACGCTGCCCCCAAGCACACAAACCTGAAATGTACGTTAACTATGTCCTGAGTTAAAGTCTAAATGGCAATTACATTTCACAACAAGTGCTAAAGTTGCATATTCTTTCTGTCAGTGCTTCAAAAATGAAGAAACCAGTGTTAGGATCAGACTCTGAACGCAGTTACAGAGGCCACAGACTTTATCCAGTCACCACAGGGTGACAAATCTAGCATTAGATCCATAGAATATTGTTTTCTTAAATATATTTTTTACGTTCTTTCAGCTGAAGTTTCATGATATCATTAGATGTTTATCGCACTGGTTGCTATGGATGCTTCCCTGTAGTGATGCTGTGGTAAGCATCTTGGCTAATCATTTCCTTAATGAACACCAGGCTATTTTAAAGACGAGGGGTATTGTAGACTCGTATGTCAGAACCTTCTCTTAGAAATAAAGAAAAGACTTCTATGCAACTAAAAATAAAAAGCATTATTTTGTTTAGATATATATTCATCTATTAAGAAAACCTTCAACAATAATTATTATTTTCCCTTTTTTAATAGAAATTTGCATTATTCTCTGTCTGGCTTTGATTTTTGGTATGTCTTCAACCTATATTATTAGTTTTCCATGTGATTCACTGGCATGCTGCACAAGGTTAGTTCTTACCCGATATCTTGTGCTAAGTGGATAGGCTCAGACCACTAAAAACAACATAGTAAAGGGGTAGGTTCTGGGAAATAAATAAACACACACAGTGATATACCGGCAAGTGACAAAATAAACAAAACAATTAAGTTATTGAAGCATACAAACTATTAAACAGGTGCTTCTTGAGACAAGTTGGTTTTAGCTCCACCCATGGCCCCTCTGTCCAGGAGTTTTGAGGATTTCTTTCTAATCATTTTCAGCTAAAAGCATTGCAAGGCCTCTACCCATGATTATTTTCTGAAGCTTCATTTGTTAAGTCTTTTAAGCAGTAGTTTAAATGGGGTTCAGTTTAACCCCATTGTCTCATCCTTTTTCAGATGTGCCTCAGTATTAACTATAGTTAAATTGCATAATGGGTGGAGTACATCAAATAGCAGCAGTACCTTAATACATTGTCTAAGCTTCCATTTTGCAACCATATCTTCATTTGAAGTTGAAGCCTTCTTCTGTCCTTTTCTGCCTAATCTTCCAACTCTTGCTGTTGGTTTTTAGTTTTTCTATTACCATTTTGTTCCATGTTTAGAACCGAGTTAACACTGTGTATCTTGTGCTTCTATTTTTGACTCTTTCAGTTCAGATGATAACTATTGTGTGCTAATATATACGAGGTGTGGCAGAAAAGTAATGAGACTGATTTTTTATTTATCAAAGTTTTTATTTTTTTCAAACATCAATGTTATCCCCTTCAAAGTAGTTCCCTTGGGCAGCTACACACCGATGGAGACGTTGTTCCCACTGTTGGTAGCAGCGCTGGAAGTCTTCAACCGGTATGTTCTTCAGCATGTCCGTTACACTCTTTTGGATGTTTTCTAAAGTCCCGAAATGACGTCCTTTGAGGACATTTTTCAGTTTAGGAAAAAGGAAAAAGTCGCACGGACTGAGGTCAGGTGAATAAGGGAGCTGGGGAACCACAGGAATGCCTTTTGAGGTCAAAAATTCTATTTTGGAGAGGGCAGTGTGATATGGGGCGTTGTCATGATGGAGCATCCATTTGTCTGCAATGTCTGGTCTCACGCGAATGACCCTTTTTCTGAGCCACACTTGCCGATTCTCCAAGCTTAACACAAAGTTTAATGGCACAACGTTGCTCCAAATTCCGCTGTTCCATTTTGCGTGACGCACAACCAAAAACACAAGTTCGCTAATAGCAGTCACAAAAATCACGTAGTTAATGGAAGGAGTTGAAACTTGCACTGAGCTATGGGAGGGTACTGATACACGTGCTCTATCAAGGACAACAGCGCAGCGTTGCCAGATCGCTTGCAGTGTTGCCAGTCTCATTACTTTTCTGCCACACCTCGTACATGTATGTCAATACTTCTGGGTTAGAATGTGATGGCATTTAAGGTTATTAAATGTATTGTTTTAGATTACAAATTACTGGAAATACATCTTCCTAGAATTTTCTTTTTCCTGAACAGGCATTAAATGACTTATTTCTATATCCAGGGTAATTGTTTGAGTGATTGGAATCTAGATTGATTAACTTCTTAATTAGGAATCATTCATTTCAGGTCTGTTGACATTATTACCTTTTATGAAGGTACTCTACTTAAGGAATTAACTTCAAGTATTGTTAGTGTTGTAATTGATGTCAAATATCTTATTTACTTCCGGCTATAATAGTGTTGCTTGTTTTCACTGTATTTAAATTTAGGTAAGGAGTTTTCATTCTTTTTCTTTCAAGTCTTTTATAACTAAGTTCTGATGCTATTATTTGGCAAATCTTTTGCGTTCTCATTGGCATGGCTAGGTAGGTGTTTAAATTGCGGTCATCCCCCAATCCTCCCATCTCAGTCTTTTTGGATACATGTATCAGTGATTAGGTTATTAACATGTCATCATAATTTATGTCATGTGTAAAGATGCTAGACAGAAAAACTTGCCTGTTGCTTTAAGAAGTTGACCACCATCACTCTAAGAAGAAAGTAATGCTGATAGTTGGGACATATTTTGGCAGAAGCTATAATGAGTAAAGCTTCTCAACTTGCTGTGTATTGCAAAGAATAATGGCTAATGCATGGCATTATTGCTGATATTGGGGTTTTTCTATATTTTTCTTTCATTTTACATTTATTTTTGGAAATAAGGCCATAATGATTACGTATTTTAGATTTTTTGGTATGTTGAGAATCCATTTCTATTATTAATTTTTACTTTTAACTTTCTTTTGACACAATTCAAATTATTTCATGTCTTGTTTCATTTATGACACATAACCATTTTGTTTGGTGTCAGTAACTCTATTTTGAGAATATTTTCTTTACTGTTTACTGGGCTTTATTTTGTTTAAGAATTTCTGATATATCAACAGAAAACAGTTTTGTTTTGTATATTGGGTTTAGGTGCTACATATTTCCTCTGACTAAAGGCGTGAATCTTGCTTGGAATTTGACAACAACTTCTGTCTGCGTTAAGAATTTAGGTGCACACTGAAAGATCTTCTGGGTTTTGACGTCTTGTTTATTTTTTGACTCCAATTTCATCCCCATACCCAATTTCCTTTACCAATTACTTTTCCAACAATGGTAGAACAAATAAGAGTGCAAACTCCTTGATGATGGAAGTGCACTGATAAAAGGAAAAAAATATACAAGATGTAAATATTCATCTAAGGCATGAACAGGAAGGTTCATTAAGAACAGCATACTGACATTTCACAGAAGGAGAAGCTATAATTAGTTGGAAATGTGTAGAACAGAAGGCAGTACTCTATTGAGCAAAGGAAAAAGTGTTCTGCTTAAATGAGCCATCCTTCTCCTTGCATTAAACAAGTGGATAAGTACATGAGTGGTGGGCACCAATGTTTGTTCAGTGTATGGCTTGAAGAGCAAGTCAATGATGTAAAAAATATATTATGGCTATCCCAACTGTTCTGGTAGTCCTTTAAGGCTCAGCACCATGCAAAGTCAACTTACATTTGTATTTTCCTTTAAACTGTAAATTCTGCAGAATGCGTAGTTACAGCAGAGAAGAAAATTACAAATAACTGAATGTCATCCTGGGTCCCTGGGCCCATAATTGGTCTGTATACAGTAGAACATCCATACAGTAGAAAATCCGAACACATTTCTCCAGTTTTGATGTCAATACACTGGTTGCCTGTGTCATTCAGGATTGACTTTAAAATACTGCTTATGGTTTATAAAGCCTTAAATAATCTCGCTCCATCTTATATATCGGAATGCCTGACACGTTATATTCCAAATCGTAACCTTAGATCTTCAAATGAGTGTCTCCTTATAATTCCAAAAGCTAAACTTAAAAGAAGTGGTGAGGCGGCCTTCTGCTGTTATGCACCTAAAATCTGGAATAGCCTGCCAATAGGAATTCGCCAGGCTAATACAGTAGAGCACTTTAAAACACTGCTGAAAACACATTACTTTAACATGGCCTTTTTATAACTTCACTTTAACGTAATACTGATACTCTGTATGTTCAATTCTTCATTATAACTATTTACAGTGGCTCCAAAATCCATACTGACCCCTACTCTCTCTTCTGCTTCTTTTTCCGGTTTCTTTGTGGTGGCGGCCTGCGCCACCACCACCTACCCAAAGCATCATGATGCACCAACATTGATGGACTGAAAGCCAGAAGTCTACGTGACCATCATCATCAGGTCCTTCCTTGAAAACCCTAAATACAAAGAGGACTGTTTGATTTATGTTAGGTAGATTGCCCAGAGGGGACTGGGCGGTCTCTTGGTCTGGAACCCCTACAGATTTTATTTTTTTTTTTCTCCAGCTCTTGGAGTTTTTTTTTTGGTTTTTTCTGTCCACTCTGGCCATCGGACCTTACTTATTCTATGTTAATTAATGTTGACTTATGTTTATTTTTTATTGTGTCTTTTATTTTTCTATTAATTTTGTAAAGCACTTTGAGCTACATTTTTTTTGTATGAAAATGTGCTATATAAATAAATGTTGATTGATTGATTGATTGATTGAGAACATGGGGTGTAGTTAACCTACATGGCTTGTCCACACCTATAGCTCTCACTTGCCCCTGCAATTTTTTTTTCTGAATTGCAACAAATATTCCTTCTGTCCAAAGCTGAAACATGTCATTTAACCCAGTGCAATGAATTACGGCTCAGGTTTGGGAAGACACCAAAGATCTTTTGGCTACCTGGGTTCCTGATGGCCCCTAGGACAATAACATCTCTTATAAAGAGTATGACTCAGTGTGTGCTCACAGCTCATAGCTAAACATAAATGACCTACTAACTCACCAGTGGCAATTCCTCCTGATGATGGATACCATCATTCAATGATCTGAGATACTTCATTATGGGCCAAGGCGTCTAGAGGGACTCCTCTTTACAGACATCCCTGCTCGTTAATTACAAATTTTACTGCTTGACCACCAGTATTTCGCTTACCTCCAATGTCTTAACAAATAGAAACGCATGCTTCAGGCTCAAGTATTGCATTTGGGCAAATGACCCTATGACACTTCCATGATTTATGACAAAACCATAATTTTTGGCCAGTCACCAAGGCACTACTCCAGATGGAGTATAAGGCTAACACTAGACACAGAATCCAGTCACAAAGACAAGGATCCAAACATCCCAGGGGTCTAATTTAAACCTGGCTATGCCAACAGAGATCATTTACAATATCTTGTTCTCTCAATCAATTTCTTAAAAAATGGAGGTGATGAGGAAGCCGTTAATTCTCTTCAAGGTGACAGGTTTATATGATTAAAATTGACTGCTGCTACCCACATATTATGTATTCAATGGGGGGTTGAAATGCACTGTTACACTTGTGCATTGTGGATGAATTGGGAGAGAGCAAGAAGATCAATGCAGGTTCTGTGTCCTAGATGGATTTACAGCTTCTCTTAATGCAGGTTGTCTGCAGTTTCTGACTTGTGTGTGTCCAATTGTTTCTTGATAAAATAATCAATCAGAAGTCACAGCTGCAATTTTCAGTAAAGTAAAAAGAATTCTAATGCTTGTCGTTAAAAAATATATTTGAATTCATTTGATATTCAAGCTCCCAGAAGACTTAAATGTGTGTCTCTGAATGGCACCCAGAACCATCCACCTGTGTGCAAAATAACTCTTATACCAGCAGATTCATCTTCATCAAAACATTAAGTCACTTTCTGGCCACTAGTCAGCAATAACTAGTATGGGTTGAGAGTCAATACCAGGACCACTGGGCTAAAGGTCCTAAGCATGAGGCCATTAGAGCTAACAGTGACAGTAATGCAAAACCTACTGGCAAAGACACATTCCTCTCAACACCACACTATGAAAACAGGCTATGATATGGGCTGCCGAAAGAGGTGAACCAATGACTAGCGAACATTTTATTTATACAATAATCTACCCCAGCTGCTTGTGACTTAGCATGTATAAGGTTGACTCAATGATGTGGGTACAAGCTTACTTTATGGAAGGTTGGCTGCAGACAATGTTAGAAGGTCAATAATAGATCACTTTATGGAAATTGCTTATTTAGTTTACAAAGGGCCAACCCTATTTAAATTATATAAGACAGACACCTCCATGCTTGCTTGCACAACTGATAAAAAACAGAGCCCATGGAAAATGCTTCTTTGGTTTATGGATGGGTGACCCTTTTTGGTTTTCTGATCCAATTGAAGAAAACTTGATCCTAAGGCTGTCAACCTGCAGATTCTTCACCCAATAAAGTATGCTTATTTTCAATATGTAAGACACACACATGTAATTTACAGAGGCAGTAAATGGAAGTCTAATACCACAGATATTATCAAGGCAGTTTATGACACGCAGAATATATGTAGTTTTTTGTGGTGCTTGAAAGAAAACTGACAAAATGCTGATTGATAATTTGCTTTATAGGAAATTGTCACGAGCAGTTATCAACAACATGTATTTATATAGCACATTTTCATACAAAAAATGTAGCTTAAAGTGCTTTACATAATGAAGAATAGAAAAATAAAAGACACAGTAAGAAAATAAAATAAGTCAACATTAATTAACATAGAATAAGAGTAAAGTCCGATGGCCAGGGAGAACAGAAAAAACAAAAAAAAAAACTCCAGGCGGCTGGAGAAAAAAAAAATAAAATCTGCAAGGATTCCAGACCATGAGACCGCCCAGTCCCCTCAATCTACCTAACATAAATGAAACAGTCCTCTTTGTATTTAGGGTTCTCACGGAACGACTTGATGATGATGGTCATGTAGACTTCTGGCTTTTAGTCCATCAATGTTGGAGCATAATGATGCTTTGAGTAGCTTTTTATTCTGTGGATAGTTTACCTTAACAATCGTCTTAGGCAGCTCATGGAAAATTACTCATTTAGCTTATAGAAGGCTGATCCCTAATATAACTTCTCCTTCTCCCACCTTTTCATTCTCACCAAGCACCCTGTCTCCTGTATAATGTAAGCGATGCTTAATCTTACTCATGATGGTTTATGAATGGGTTAATTTAGGTAACTAATAGACTGACTAACTGCTAAAATGTTACTTTAAAAATGCAGGTTGAAATCATTATTTGTGTTTGTTGAAGTATGGTGTGCTAACCTCCTGTGCTCCACATGTGTGAGTCAAGTGGTCTCAAGGTGATTTTTATATTGCTCAGATATGTCAGTGCATTATATAGGTATTTACTTATCATAGCCAGGCTGCTGATTGGCATCTGCTCTGATTAAGTGGAGGTAAATTGGCAGTTTTAAGGGCTAGAAGCAGAAATGATGTCATCTAAGCCAGAACTGGAAGTGACATCTACGGGGACCGGGTGTGACGTCATCAAAGACTCCGGGATCGGAAGTAACGTCATCAGAAGCGCCGGAACTGGAAGTGACGTCATCAGAAGCGCCCCGGAACCTGGCAGGATTTCCCGAGAATGGTCTGTAAGAGACTAAAAGAGACAGTCAGCACACTCCACCACCTCCTGGTCTGATGTGGTATTACAGTCACTCAAGCCCTTTAGCTGCCTCCTAATCACACGTGTGTGACAAGGTTTAAAGAAACACTGAATAGTACATATGTACAGAGTAAAATAAAATTCTTCCTTGCAAGTTCTATTCAACATCCTACACATTGCCACTCTCTGTCATGATCAGTGAGAATAGCAACCTTACTTCAGAACGTCTGTCTTTCTTCTGTGAAAAAAATCTCAGAAAATATATGTACATGGCATGCCAGCTAATCCAGAACATGTCTTTAAGATCCTTATGGATGATATTGTAGCTGTGACCTGCTGGGCTGGCTACTTTGAGCAGCTGTTTAAAGATGATCTTCCAGTTATGATGTTGGACATGTCTGGATCCATGGTTCTTGAGGCTGATCCTCCAATTAGCTGTGGACCACCCAATCTCACTGAGATTGCACAGGTGGTAAACCTGCTGTGGGTAGGGAAAACTGCAGGGATCTGCGATATTTGGGATGAACATCTGCAGGCTGTTGGTAAGGCTGTCCTCCTGGCATTGTAAGCAATCTATTTTCTATTTGGCAGTGGGCGTCATCCCAACTGACTGGAAAATGGGATTTGTCATCCTTATCTGGAAAGGGAAGGGTGATTGCCTGGATTGCAGGAACTACAGGGGGAAAACACTACTCTCTGTGCCAAGTAAGGTCCTTGCTAGGGTCATACTCAATATGATCCAGGATCACCTGCTCATTTATCGGAGACTGGAACAGTCTGGTTTTACGCCGAAGAAGTCTGACATCGACCACATCCTGGTACTGAGGGCTCTCATCAAATGCAAACATGAAATGCAAATGTGCAGTTTCTTTGCAGCCTTTGTCGATTTTCCTAAAGTGTTTGACTCAGTTGGTTGAGCTGCCCTGTGGAATATTCTGAGACTTCGCGGGATGACCCTGATGTTGCTGGATGTCATGGCCAGCCAGTACACTGGTACTGTGAGTGCTGTTTAGAGTGGAGGCAACTTCTGTGTTTTTCCCAATTTATTCTGGGGTTCGTCAGGGGTGTGTTCTTGTAGCTACCCTGTTCAATGCTGGCATGGACTGGGTGTTGGGCAGGGTTGTGGGGCATCCTTGGATGAAGAAAGATTCACTGATCTTGACTTTTACAATGAGCCTGTGATCTTTGTGGAGTCAATGGAGGGTCCAATCGGAGCTCTTGAGAGACTGAAGTAAGAAGTCTGACTGTCTGGGTTTGCGAGTGTCCTGGATAAAAGCCAAGATTCAGACCTTTAATAAACTTTTGGGCATAGCCATCAGCAGTGTATCTGCTTGTGGAGAGTGTGTCAACCACATTGAGATCTTGCTTACTTTGGCAGCAACATTCATGTCACAGTGACTCATAGATAGATTAGGAAAATATGGGGGGTCATGAGGTCACTGAAAAAGACTAAGTGGTGCTCCTGATATCTATCCAAAAGGATGATGGTCCAAGTCTTTAGAGTCATGATGCTTCCTGTTTTACTATATGGTTGTGAGACAAGGGTGCTATCCTGTGTCCTGAGATGAAGACTGGACTCTTTTGGTACGGTGTCTCTTCAGAGACTCCTTGGGTTCTGCTGGTTTGACTTTGTGTCGAATGAGCAGTTGCTCATGGAATCCAGAATAAGGCACATTACCTGCAATGTGAGGGAGCATCAGTTACGGCACTACGGCCATGTGGCGCGATTCCCAGAGGGTGTTCCGGCTCACAGGATCCTCATTGTTGAAGACCCAAGCGGCTGAACCAGGTTAAGGGGACGTCCATATAACACTTTGCTGTGGCAGATAGATGGTCATTTCTGGCGGCAGGACTGGACCGTGTGTCTGCCTAGGGGGTTGACAACCGGGTGGGTGTGGCACTGCATTCTGCCAGTGTATTCTCCCCAACTTGACCTGACTTGACATTAAGTTCAGTCTGTGGCTGCAGGTTTTTCCCAACCCAGTTTCTTAATTTGAAGCCAGTTGTTGCTCCTGAAGCAGTTATTCCTCAAAGAAAACATTTTTTGCTTCATTTTAGCTAACTGGCTTGTTAAGATTCCAAAACCTTAACAGCTTCCCAAATTGCTAAGTTTAGCATTGACAGTTCTAGTGGGCGTCTCGTTTTTTTTAAAGTAGCCAATCAACAGTTTTAGTCATGGGGGCCCACTGTGGCTGTAGGTTTTCATCTCAACCAACTTCCCCTGTAAACTGGACTCTTAACATTAATCAAGGAAGCTGTGAATTCCCGGGTTCTATGTGATGGTGAAATTTCACACATTACAAAATTGGGCTTGCTAGTTTTTAATTGGAATATACAAAGAATTATGTAATTTACTTAGAAAATGTATTGTTTTTTTCCTTGGTTTTTAAGATTTTTCATCATCATTACCACAATTTTCATTCTGCTTTTCCTGATATTATTTTGACCATTTACTAATAAACATGCTAGCTACAGTGGTGTGAAAAACTATTTGCCCCCTTCCTGATTTCTTATTCTTTTGCATGTTTGTCACACAAAATGTTTCTGATCATCAAACACATGTAACCATTAGTCAAATATAACACAAGTAAACACAAAATGCAGTTTTTAAATGATGGTTTTTATTATTTAGGGAGAAAAAAAATCCAAAACTACATGGCCCTGTGTGAAAAAGTAATTGCCCCCTTGTTAAAAAATAACCTAACTGTGGTGTATCACACCTGAGTTCAATTTCCGTAGCCACCCCCAGGCCTGATTACTGCCACACCTGTTTCAATCAAGAAATCACTTAAATAGGAGCTGCCTGACACAGAGAAGTAGACCAAAAGCACCTCAAAAGCTAGACATCATGCCAAGATCCAAAGAAATTCAGGAACAAATGAGAACACAAGTAATTGAGATCTATCAGTCTGGTAAAGGTTATAAAGCCATTTCTAAAGCTTTGGGACTCCAGCGAACCACAGTGAGAGCCATTATCCACAAATGGCAAAAACATGGAACAGTGGTGAACCTTCCCAGGAGTGGCCAGCCGACCAAAATTACCCCAAGAGCGCAGAGACGACTCATCCGAGAGGTCACAAAAGACCCCAGGACAACGTCTAAAGAACTGCAGGCCTCACTTGCCTCAATTAAGGTCAGTGTTCACGACTCCACCATAAGAAAGAGACTGGGCAAAAACGGCCTGCATGGCAGATTTCCAAGACGCAAACCACTGTTAAGCAAAAAGAACATTAGGGCTTGTCTCAATTTTGCTAAGAAACATCTCAATGATTGCCAAGACTTTTGGGAAAATACCTTGTGGACTGATGAGACAAAAGTTGAACTTTTTGGAAGGCAAATGTCCCGTTACATCTGGCGTAAAAGGAACACAGCATTTCAGAAAAAGAACATCATACCAACAGTAAAATATGGTGGTGGTAGTGTGATGGTCTGGGGTTGTTTTGCTGCTTCAGGACCTGGAAGGCTTGCTGTGATAGATGGAACCATGAATTCTACTGTCTACCAAAAAATCCTGAAGGAGAATGTCCGGCCATCTGTTCGTCAACTCAAGCTGAAGCGATCTTGGGTGCTGCAACAGGACAATGACCCAAAACACACCAGCAAATCCACCTCTGAATGGCTGAAGAAAAACAAAATGAAGACTTTGGAGTGGCCTAGTCAAAGTCCTGACCTGAATCCAATTGAGATGCTATGGCATGACCTTAAAAAGGCGGTTCATGCTAGAAAACCCTCAAATAAAGCTGAATTACAACAATTCTGCAAAGATGAGTGGGCCAAAATTCCTCCAGAGCGCTGTAAAAGACTCATTGCAAGTTATCGCAAACACTTGATTGCAGTTATTGCTACTAAGGGTGGCCCAACCAGTTATTAGGTTCAGGGGGCAATTACTTTTTCACACAGGGCCATGTAGGTTTGGATTTTTTTTTCTCCCTAAATAATAAAAACCATCATTTAAAAACTGCATTTTGTGTTTACTTGTGTTATATTTGACTAATGGTTAAATTTGTTTGATGATCAGAAACATTTTGTGTGACAAACATGCAAAAGAATAAGAAATCAGGAAGGGGGCAAATAGTTTTTCACACCACTGTATAAGTAGCTGCTTCTTTCAGTGTTGGTTGCCTTTGTGTCTTCACTGCTCACAGTTGCACAGTTGTCATTGTGTCATTACAAACAGGGGACAAATCTCTACAATAAAAAGGTGAACTAATAGGAAAAGGACAATAGATATACATGTAAATTGCATTCTACTGCACTTTTGTGAAGGCAGAATAACTGAAGAATAAAAGAAAAGCTAATTAAACAATAAGGTCAATTAGAGTGAAAACAAGTCACTCACTGATGGTGAAACTGGTTTAGACAAAAACCTGCAGCCACAGTGGACCCCCAGGGCTGAACAAGAAAAAATTGGACTAGCTTGGTCCCAATTGTGCTAATTGTGAAGTACTGTATATGGTTTCAAAAAACATTTGGAAAGAAACTGAAGAAAAAAAAGTACAGCGCTGACAATCACTAATCTGATCCGATTCGTAAACCATTTAGATTATATTCTCAGAAATGTACAATATAAGAATGATCTGATGAGGCAAAATGAAAACATAAACAAACCATAACATAAAATTTTAACAATTATAAATTAGGCAGTGATTGGGTTCTGATTAAGTAGTTGGGTTTGAACAAAAACCTGCAGTGACTCCAGCCTTTCAGGTTCAAACTTGAGAGCCCCTGCACTACAGTTATAACTTTTAACTAAATGTAGTTTGTTCCTTCTTAGCTCTTGATTGCATGTTATGATCCCTGTTTTATTTCTCTCTTTCTGCATATTTTTACACTTGGTCCCTCTCCGGTCCAACCTTTTACTGGTCACTGTTTTAAATTCACTTTAATTTCGGTCTGTACAACCTACCTATAGCAATTACTATTTTTTAATTTCACATGGCCAGCAACATGGGTCTGTTCTGCTGCATCAGTGTTATCAGGCTACCTGCTGTCACTATCTTAATAGCTAATGGGTTATTATGGCTGAAGTCCAGTACTTTTAAATGTAAATAAACAAGCAACGTATTAGAATTTTAGTATTTTTACAAAATTGCATTCGGTAAAATAACACTGACAAATGACTGTTGGCCACTGGTGGCACACTGTATTTTTGACTTTAGTGAATTCATCCTAAAACACTTCAACACTTCCCACTAACTTATATGAAACATGGTTTCTTTTGATTTGATCAATATATTTCTTAAGTTTCAACAATTCTTTTAATGGAAATGAAAGTAAATGAACTCTATATGCTGCTTAATTTGTACTTTTTCTCTTGTTGGTGAAAGTAAACAGTTGCTTTCACTATTCCGATATGGTAAAATGTTATTTTGTATATTTTGTAAAATACTATTTGTTTATAAAAAGGTCATGGAATTCAATTAAGGGGGGAAAAATTGCCTTTTGAAAAATAATTTTCTTTTTAAGAAAGGTTGACTACATGTGATTTTCTGATTCAGTTTACAGGAGGCAGAGTTTAATGTGACTGCTGAGGCAGTTTATAGAAGGTTGGGCCCATTCAGCATTCAGAAACAGTTGATAAAAGGCAGACTTCATAGAGGTTTCATTTTTTTTCTTTTACAAAATTGAAACCCATATAATTCTGTGATGCAGTTTAAGAACTGAAATTAGTAAGAAAGTGTGTGCCACCCTGGATTAAACGCATCCTTCCACAGAGAGTTCAAAGAACTATACATTTTGTTGACCGTTGTTGAGGAAGTCTGACCCTTGAGATATTGCCAAGGTAGTCTGAAAATGATGATCCCCACTTAGACTGCCAGTTTATCAATTTATGGGAGTTGACATAGTGTTCTCTATCTCCGTGAAACAGTTTACTAATTGAAGTAAATACTATTTTAGTCATTGTTTTTCAGTGCAACTTTAATAATAAGAGTGTATCCTCTTAATGAGGTTTTCAAATTGACACTTGCAAAGAAGCAGTGACTTTCTGGGAGAGTGAATTAGAAAGGTCTCAAACAAGTATACATGGCTAAAATGAGCACTATTTGTTGAAAATGACTTTGACCTTCAGTAGATTGTTTATAGAACTTTCACTGTGAACCCCATGCTCACATCTTCACCCAAAGCAGAATAAATGTGTCTGCCTGAGTCACTGTGAAATGCACCATGCAGCACAGCCTTCATAAGTTGAGCCAATAGAGACCATATTAATTAGTTTTGTACTACAATTTTTTAATAACACAGAAGTGCTGTTGTAGAGGGTGAAGAGATGCACTCTGTCTTTGTAGAGGGTGAAGAGATGCACTCTGCCTACCTGTCACTCTCCTTCCATGTATAAAATTATGCAGAAGACGATAGAGGCTCGGTCACACCACAATATATAATACAGATATAGTGCATATGGAACACAAACTGGCTTCTGTCATTTCCCAGCTGGAGGTGCAAAGCAACTGTTCATAATGCTATATTTTTTTTTTCATTCAGAGATTTGATTTCTGTCCAGGGATGATGTTTCTGGAACTCCTTCCTGCTTACAGAAACTGAGTTCTCTGCCTTCAGTCTGCCATAATTCTGTTATCTCTATACCCAGCCTGCAGGGCTATCATTTCACATTTAGAAAAATTAATTTCTCTTCTATCAGAGGGGGATTTTTTTTAAATTTCTTTAGCCCTTTATCCTGATGGCACCACTTTGGAAGCCGTCAACAGAAAACCTGAAATGACAGGCCGCTTTCAAAGTCTCCTAACCTGCTCAAACAATTGCTGAAGCCATCTGGAACATTTGAGCATTTTATTAAATTCATGTGAAAAAGACAGTGTGTGTTCATTATCACTACCTAAACTATTAAACTGATTGAGACATTCACTGTAAATGTATCTCTATGTACAGTTAACTACATCCTTTGCAAATTCACAGTAACTTTAATGAAGAGGAGAGGAAGGAGGTGGATGAGGTACATTGTTTAGTCCTTCTCTCCATAGCTCCAGGACACTGATCTTTCTGTTTTTTTTCCTCTCAGTTCCCTGATTTTCTTCCACATCCTGAAAACATGCATATTATGTTAAATAGCAACTGTAATTTGACCTGATGTTAATACGTGTATGTGTGTTTGTCCTGTCCTATTAATTGGCCCCTCATTCAGGACAGGTTCCAATCTTGCATAGAATTCTGCCAGGATTGGCTCAAGTTCTTCACAACACTCCTTTATTTAAAAAATGTGAAATCAGAAATGAATGAATGGATGGCACGAGTAAAGGGTAAAAACTAATTGTGCAGACATGAACAGGAAACAAACATGACTTACAATTTGCCCTAGCAACCTGGTAGTGTCACTGGTTACCTTCAGGGATTAGATGACAAAAGGAAGCATTTTAGTAAACATATTTGATTTCAGTTACTCACATTCTGTTTTTTAATCAGATTAATATCTAAGTTGTTTTTGGCTTGGTTAATTTTGAAAAATGTCTCCAGGGTTTGTGGTGTCAATTGTAATTGGATGTTTTTTATGTTATTTTGAATAGTGGATTACTTCTGATCCAGAGTCTATAGGCCCATTAAGTCCCAGGAGCTTGGCTAGGTCACAAGACTAGAACACTAAGACTACAAAAATAACTACACATAACAATGTAAAGTGCATGTGTGCAAGCATGCGCAAACATTACAAGACAGTGCAAAGACAAATAGTAATACAAACTAAAGCAGAGTTGATGTATGTATGTTTGTTTGTCCACCATACAAATCTGCACCGGGCACCTGATCGCCACCAAACTGAGCATGGGGCTCCTTTGTGACCAGGAGAAGGTCATGGGGTATGTTTGGTTCGGAAAAATGTTCGTGGTAAACCGCAGGGCACCTTTTCACCTACACAACATTCGTCACACGTCCCCATACTTAAGATGGATGCACGTTGTAACAGAACTTTACCGCTGCGCCATCTAGCAGCAGCTTTGGTCTCTATGCGTCACTCTTTACCCATGTCGATGTATGTATGTTTGTTTGTCCGCCATACAAATCTGCACCGGGTGTCCGATCGCCACCAAACTGGGCATGGGGCTCCTTTGTGACCAGGAGAAGGTCATGGGGTATGTTTGGTTCAGAAAAAAAAAAACTCCGTCCCCACGGCTTTCGCGCTCATCTCCATTACAGTAAATGGAGAAAAACATCTTCCAGTTATGACCATTACGCGTAGAATTTCGAAATGAAACCTGCCCAACTT
>JANRMT010062814.1:72324849-72336672 GCA_026402145.1 Polypterus bichir lapradei
TTTGACACATATGGACTAAATAGAACTTGAAAAGATATATTTTTTCGTACATCGAGCCCGCGTGCTAATGTGGTTTTGCCTGCATGCCTCAATAAGTGACCCTCCCCTCGCTCTTACTTTTTTACCGTTCATCTAATGAATACACTGAGTATGGCTTTACCAAAACAATCATTGATTGCGAATAAAGTATTCATTATTCGAGTATGTAGATCAGGGTATATATATATATACATATACATATATATATACCCGCGTATCGCAGCGGAGACGTAGTGTGTTAAATAAGCTATGAAAAAGATTCGTTTCTTACTGCATCAATAAACAGCTCGTCTTCTTCTTTATCTGAGACCTGACACACTGCATGCACGGGTTTTTTTTTAACACTGTCTTCCTTTAGCGGGACATTCACTTTTTCCACCGTGTGCTTTGTTTCTGCAGTAGCTGTACTTATTACATACTTATCTTGTATGTATCAGACGCTTCATATTTTTTTGCTGCCTTTTCAATTGTGTAATTCGGTTTTTGTTCAGCGCTCTTCGGAACTCTTGCTTTTTGTCTGTGCACTGCGTCAGTTCACGTGAGCCGCTCGGTGTACACGCATCGAAGTTTCCCAGCTGTGCTGTTGCCATGTCGTGCTATGTCCATGGCTGTATCTAATGCTACCGAAGTCCCGGTACTTAAAACTTTCTCTCGCAGTTTCGCTGAGTTTGTGCCAAACACCACCCTGACTATCTCATCTTCCTCTCCATAAGCACAGTCCTACACCCGTGAATATTT
This sequence comes from Polypterus bichir lapradei, assembly GCA_026402145.1. Taxonomy (NCBI): domain Eukaryota; kingdom Metazoa; phylum Chordata; class Cladistia; order Polypteriformes; family Polypteridae; genus Polypterus; species Polypterus bichir. Next base: position 72,325,627 of record JANRMT010062814.1, read on the forward strand.
ACCCGTGGCAGTTTGCTATTGGATTGCCGCTGACGGACGGCCTTATATGGGCAGGCACTAAATTACAAACGCCAGCGGCAGCCTGTCTATGAACTTAATTTAAAGTGTTGGTTTACACTGTGCTTTGTTTCCGAAGTAGCAGAACTCATGAATATGGTTGTATATATCACTCGCTCGCTTCTTATTGTTTCGCTGCCTTCTCAATTATATAATGCATGTTTTCTTCAGCGCTTTTTGGGGCTCTTCCTGGTTTTCTACGTACTGCGTGATTACGTGGGAGGCGTGATGATGTCAAACTCCGCCCCCACGGGTTTCAAGCTCATCTCCATTACAGTAAATGGAGAAAAACAGCTTCCAGTTATGACCATTACGCGTAGAATTTCGAAATGAAACCTGCCCAACTTTTGTAAGGAAGCTGTAAGGAATAAGCCTGCCAAATTTCAGCCTTCTACCTACACGGGAAGTTGGAGAATTAGTGATGAGTGAGTGAGTGAGTGAGTGAGGGCTTTGCCTTTTATTAGTATAGATATATATATATATATATATATATATATATATATATATATATATATATAGTTAAGCTTGGGTCGCAAAGTTGCATAGCAGAGTTCGGAAGAGTTCCAAGGAGTTGAAAGTTTATTGCTGTTCAGGCAGATACAAACACAAATCTTTTTCAGAGGTGATCTGGCCTTGAAAGGAACAGCTGTCAAACTTGACACATCAGCCCCAATTCCTGCTCAAAAGAACACAAAGTATATTTCAACAAAGAAGTACAGCAGCTCGGAAGCAGTGGCCAAAGCAGAGGAAGTCTGGGGAAAGAGATACTAGAGAATGAGACACAGGACAGCCGCGGCTCAGTCTTTTAAATGTTCTAAGCGTTATGCGAGGAGCACATCGTGCAGCAAGCCAGCATGGCTGCAGCTGATCCCGGAAAGAGGAGCTGAAGAGTGTGTTTATTTCCCATTGAAAAACTGTTTAAAAGGGGGTTTCTGAAGGGCCCTTCTCCACTTCCTCTACCACCTTTGCTCCTCTCACAGCAGGTTTTGTCCACCTCCTCCCAACTCTGGGTCCTCAAATGGAGTGAGGCAGCCCCTTTAATAGGGAACTGCTGCTCCCCAGGGCTCAGAAACTGTCCAGGCACCCCCTGGCAGTAGCCACGGGTCCCAGCAGGGTTGCGCTTTTAAGCTCCAAACCAGTGCCCCCATTGTGAGCCAAGGGGATTGCCCTGTCATGTTCTGGGGGAGGTATAGCCCTGAAAATGCCCTCTCCCCCAGTCCTTCCATTACATGGGCGTCCTGTCCGGAGAAGGGCCCTGGCCGCCCCCCACTATATATATATATATATATGTATATACACATAGAGAGAGAGTATGCATTTGCTGTATTGAATTCATGATGGTGCATTCACTGTCTTTTTCTCATAATGTATCACTGTCACTTACAAGCAAGACTGTTCTTGTACTATGTAGATATGGATGGTGTCCTATTATGTGCTGGTGAGAACATGCAAAATATACACAGAGGGCAACTAGGCTGAAACTCAAACCCAGCTTCCTAGAACTATGAGATAGCAGCACAAGGCTCTGTGTTACTGTGCTCATACTACTGTATATACATAAATTGCAAATAATGAAATAAAATAAAGAATCAGCAGTTAGCACATAGCTTGACAGAAGCTGGCAGGGTTAAGTGCCGGAACAAATTCAGACAGAGAAGAGAGAAGAGATCCCAGAGGTAAAATTACTTCAGTAAAAGCCAGAGAAAAAAAATGCTGTTCCACACTTTTTTGAAGATACTCAGTGTGGAAAAGCAAAAAAAAAAAAAGATGAATATGCTTGTATGTCTTCATGATTCATTCTGAAGGACCAGTGATCAATGAAAAGCAAATTCATGCACCAGGACTCAGAATGCCTTTCACTGCAGCCTCTTGTAATACAGCACAAATGAAGGCCAAATATGGAATAGTTTGTTTAAAATATAAGGAAAGCAGTCTTTATTTCACATAGGACCTTTCAGCAGTGAACACTATTCCAAGGCCCTTTACATGTACATACTGAATACTGAGCAGCAGCGGTTAGGTTCAGTCAAATGTTCAAGGTCACATACTGAGGTGTAGGTGACATCCTTATGGTTTAAAGTCCAAAGCTTTAGATGTTAGGCTACTCCGCCTGCCATCAGACTTTATTTCACATTCATATTCATGGTAAATCCAATCACTAGGCAGCATATGTGAAAGCCACCAAGTCATCAATCATCACAAAGCACTTAACATAATGCACATTTAAAAAGCCGTTACAGACACCTTGCTCTCTCTCGCTTTCTCTCCAAACCCACCATTATGCACTGAGATGGACACTAATCACACATCCTGTCAACCTACTCCCAAAAAATAAGCTTACAAAAGAAGCTATCTTACAATAATTTTATATTAGGAGCATTTGAACGTATGGCGGTCCCTGTGGCTATAAATTGTTGTGTAATTAAGTTGTTTTTCACAGAATAATTGAAGCAGTTTAAGTCATTTTAACATTTTTATAATGCTTGATAAATACATAAGCCATCCATTTTAAAGGAATACTCCACCTTAAAATGATATTTTTTATATGTTACTTATTTGTTTAGTTTGTAGTGATGGCTGAGTAAAAAAATAACCTCATGTTTTCTTGGAAAAATGAGATAACAAAATTTCTGACAACAGCAAACAATATCAAAAAAACTGAAAAAAAATCTAATTTTACTAGTATTGCATAATCCATCCAGTGTTGAATAAATCATCCAGTCATATGCTCACAACATGCAAAACACATGTAATTATTGTTAATATTGTTAAATACTTAAGTCCAGAAAATTAAAGGAGTGCACAAACAGAAACCCCCTTTGATATGAGGTTGTGATTTTGAAATGAAGGCAGGACTCTTGACCAATGAATGTGTTCTTGTGTTTTAAGAATATGTTTAGCCCTTCATGTGCTGTGAAGTAAATAATATCCACTCCTTTTTCAAAATCCCTAACCATGTGCCAGCCAAACCCAGGAAGCACCCCAGCGGTGCCCAAGTGCAAGTTGCAAAGCTACCTGCTTTGAGTCAGAACCTGTTTAGTGGCCCCTTCATTTTCTGAACCTGCTTTTTACATTATATTGTAGCATGGAGGCAAAGAGTGTCCAAACAGCATTAAGTATAAGACAGGAACCAACCCTGAATGGGAAGCTGCAGTGCATGTTCAGACAGCCCCTAGCTAAATTAGGCTGAGATGGTTTACATGATATGAACTTGATTCAGACCTTTGGGGAACCTTGAGAAAACTCACAGGTTTATATGTTTTCAATGCAAATTCCTTATTGATAGTGACTGGATTAAAATTTGACCATATACCTCTGGAACTTTGATGCAGCAGTGCTAGCACCCCTGCATGGTAAGATTTTTATTTTCTGCTGTGTGAAACCATAGTGTAACAATGCCATGAGAATAGAGATTTTCCTCCACACTTCAAAGTTGTTGGGTTTTGGAAAGATGATTGAGTCTCTAAGCAAATGGCTATGTTGAGAAACAGTGCTCAGTTGGATTAAAATGATGATGTAGAAGTGTCATATTTCAGCATCTGATCTTTACTACCAGTCAGGATCTTGAAACGGAAAACTGGATGAGGTCTCCTCATGGTCCTACCAGGACACAGCTGTTTTTCAAGCAGGTTTCAACTGTGCCATCACAAATGCTGAAAATCTTACTTTGAATGTTGGTGGCAGTAAATAAAACACAGCATAGATTATGCCTTTCGACATCTTTGTGCTTTTGACTTGGGATACAATGAAAAAGAATTCAAACTGATGAATTTTTGTCACGATGATTTATTTTAGGGATGATACCTAATGCAGTTTTCACTTCAGCCAACCCAAAAAAAAGAAATACACTTGCAAATCAGGAAGACACTTATATTGCTTTACTTCTGCTGTTCACAGATTAATGATTTCTGCTTTGCTATTTTTCTCAATTAGATGTTTACCATCAGAGGGCTTTGAAAATTCTGGATTAAAGAAACTTTGCATGTTGACTGGCTGAATAAATTCAACTAGCTAACCCGCGGCGTAGCATACGCTGCATAATTATGTATTGATGGGTGAACACTTCCTGAAAGACACAGTTGTCCAAATGGGGTTGGTTTTGAGGATACGACTGTAGGTGAATGAAAAGATGTAACTCTGGAGAGGGCAACATACAAAACAGCGTTTTACATGCTGCATACAGCAATTCACATTCGCGACAAACTGTTTTACACGCCGCATACAGCGATTCACATCCGCGACAAATATGATTCTTCTTAGATGGTGCTGTCGAGTCCACCCATGCTCTTGAAGCATACACACTGCCTGGTCATGTGCCCGCTCGCAAGAACAACCAACAGAGACCCGCCCACCAACTGTAAAACCATGGGACACCCCTCGGAAACTGTTTTACACGCTGCATACAGCGATTCACATCCGCGACAAACTGTTTTACATGCCGCATACAGCGATTTACATCCGTGACAAACATGCCTCTTCTTAGAAAGTCCTGCCGTGTCCCCCGCCGTTCTCGAAGCATACACACCGCCTGGTCATGTGCCCGCTCGCAAGAGAAACTCACAGAGACCCGCCCACCAGCTGCCTGTGTGTGTGCCTCTGTCTGTCTCTGGCGCTGCCTGTGTGTGTGCACGGCTTTCTCTCCCGCTGCCTCTGTGTGAACCGGTCAGGCACAGAGAAGGTCAGCTGCTGAGAGAGCATCTTGACTGTTGCAGGGCCTGCATTGGTGAAGCAGGTGAGACGGTAATGAAACAGAGGCACAGGGCTTATTGGTTTTTAAAGACTGCTTCCTTCATTGTGTTTTAACCTCCGTTTTAAAGGATTGTTTTAAGGATCCCATGGGATACCCCTCGCAAATTGTTTTACACGCTGCATATAGCAATTCACTTCCGTGAGAAACATGCCTCTATGAACAGTCAACGTGGCTCAGAGGTGCATGTGGACTCTATGACAGACGAACATAAATAACGCCGTTTTTCCTGTGTCATCGCGTCCGAGTTGGTGGGCGTGGTTCTGCGAGTTGTCGTCATATCCAATGGTCTTAGAGTTGGTGGCCGTGGCTCCTTCCTGCATGCGCCATGGGCGTCTTACTTGTCGGCGGCTTAGTGAATCCATGCCCCTTCCGGAGTGCTTTCCATGGGTGTCCTGCCTTAGTGAATTATATATATAGATTGTGGTTATGAAGAAATATTCTGACTTGTTGGCAGTGTTTAATTGCTGGCCCTTAAATAAGCCTCGATTAATCAATCTCTTCTGAAAAGCTACAGCCATAAATCCTTCAGCTGAAGGATATCAGAGCTACTGTAATCAGATGCAAAGCCCCCGACTGGACCATCTATTAGCTTTTTGGATTGGTTTATGATTTACAGCTGCTCTGACACTCACGGACTTGCAGGGACATGTCAGCTGGGTCAAAATGAACTCAGCAGCATAAGTATGTAGTCCACAAGTGCATGGTGTAGAGAAAATTAGGAGTAACTGGGCCACACATATTTGTAATCTTGCCTCTTTGATTTTAAATTCATTCATTTGGTCATTTTCAAAGCTTGCTTATTCCAATATAGGACTCCCTCTCTACATTTTAACAGCAGGAAATCATTTTCCTGGAAGGAACAGCATTAACCTGCTGTAATTTGACCAACCAGTAGATCAGGATCTTAAAATCACAATATTAGGAAAAGTGTGGGGAATGATAATACAATACAGCATCCGAAGGTTTCACTTGAGTCTTAGATGCACTCCACCCATCCAAGTTTATGCACCTCTAATTTGAACTACCTGGGGACTTTTCTTTTGCTAACTTGTGCTTTAAATGTATGTTAGATTCCACTTTATTTTTTCTGTTGCTGTGTGGTTACTTATTGGCTGAACCCTGTAACGCATCTGGATCTTAGCCTAAGCTGCCTTTTGGTCATGGGTTAAGCAAACATCTTCTATTTCATGCCTAGCCTCTCTACCACAGCATTTTACATTTCCAGGATAATTTGAGCATGATTTCATGATAATTACACAAAAAGCATGGGTTTGATGCTGTACATGGCTGCTGTATTATTGCAGTCCTTTAAAAAAGAACATGATCTGATGTGTAGCATACTGGTGCAGCTCTTAACATGGCTGTCTTATAGATCCTGAGCTCAATCACTTTTGTTGGGAAGCATGCATGTTCTTCTCACATCTATTTGTATTTTTCCACCAGTGGCTCTGTTAGGAGTTCAGATTTTTTATAGGTTATCCTGTATCAAATCATGTAATTTTACACTCGTGTTTTTATGGTCTCTGAAGCTAATTCTAATGTCCAATGTTTATTATTTGATCGTGAAATACTTTTTAGACTGTTCTATCCACCATTTTGTGTCATGGTTGCTGTTGTGTTTTTGGTTTTCTGTTGTTAGGATTAATGCAGTTTTTAGGGGCATATCCTCTGAGTTTGTGATCTTTGACCATAGTGGAAGTGAAAGGCCATCCATGAAAACACTTCCATATCTGAGCTGCAGATTCAATACCCAGTTCTCAAATCACTATTCAAGTACTTCTTATTTCTTTTTTCTAGAATTTTGATGTTTGTTGTAGTTTTCTGATTATGATTTTTGTCATGTTTTGGCTTACTTGCATGTTACTTTTGATCTCTTGGTTTTGATCTATTTTCTGGCTTTTGGTAAATCACCTGCCTTACTCTCAAATCTTAACTGTGTGCAGACATAGTAGACGCCAGTTTTCCCCTAAAACCCCAAAGATGTCCACATAAACTGGAGAATCTTAATTGATCTCATGTGAATGAGTATAAGTGAAAGTATCTTGTGAAAGACTGGAACCTCATCCAGGGCTGGTTCATGTCCTGTGTGTGATGGTGTTGTCCTATGTGATCCTGGTTTAGATTAAAGATGGTGGCACATTATATGACTTCTAGTGTGAAGGCATGTCAAATTTGACGACTGCAGTTACTGATCTCGTTGCTTGAGGAGGTCAGATTATGCAACTACAATTCGCAGGGAGTGACAAATTATATGACTTCACGAAGATTTTCTAGCAGTTTCACATTTCCAAAGTATTGCAAGCTTGCTCCTTCTTCTGACAGCCAACAATGTATTATTTTGTTTTCCTTCTTCTTCACCTGCTAGTACTTGACTATTGCTATTATTACTATTATTATCATCATCATCATCTTTTTGGTGAAGCCTTAAAATGTTGTCATGATTGACGTTTTGTGGCTGGGGTGCTGTAAAATTGGGGCATTGTTCATTTTCAAACATGAACTCCTAATCCTATGCCCACATTGACTACACCTTTTAATGAACTCATATTCTTAATCAGAGGTTTGCCCTTTTAAGATCAGATTGCGAGTTGTTAATGATCTCACATTTACATTTTGCCTTTCTCAGACACTTAGAAGAGCTGAGTTTTATTCAAGATGACATTGTGATAATATGGTAACCACTACAGAAATATAAATGAGTATTTCCTACACATTACTGGCAGTCCATCTAGATTAGCAATGCTAGGAAATTCGTAAAATGGATAGATTGGCTTCAGTTCAGAGAAGTGCATTGTTTCTTCTTAATATGTGTGGTATGGATATTGTGTCTAAACTAGTCCATTCATTATCTGAAACTGCTTTTTCTAGAACACAGTCACAGGGAAGCTTCATTGGGTGTAATACAGGAACAAGCAGGGTCTCATCATTGAGCACTTGATTTAACTTACCTTTGCAGTTTCAATTTTTAAATCAATTTTAAAGCAAAACTTGATTCCATTAAACTCCCTTGTACGAACAATAAGCTCTACAGTACAGACTCTCATTTAAAATCACTAAAACCTGAGATCATTCACTGCAAACTCCCTGCAGTTTAGGTAGCAACAGCAAAATTCTAAAGAGTCAACAGTAGAGAACATGCACACTTGTAGATCTGAATTAACTGAATTAACAGAATTAACATGAAGCTTTGTTTGCTTAATTCTGAAATTACAGACCAAGTGTGAAAACAGAAAAACAACAAGCCACAATAAGCTGTGAGTGCACTTATAACCAGAAATAAGGCTCTGACTGTGGCAGTATGGCCTTGCATGGTCAAGTCAGGTAGTCCTGTACTAGAAGATCTTTTCAGAAACAAGCGGAGGTTATCCACTTCTAGAAGTGAGTATACAGTAGAATGGAGTACTACATCTCTACTGTTGATTAGTCAATCAGTCTTAATGTCATAATCAGTATAGATCAATGAACGCACTTCTATCTGCACGTTTTGGTGAAGATATTAAAAGTGCTCATAAAAGTGCAGCATGACTAAAAGATTGTCATTATTATGGAGTGGCTAAAGAAAGGAAAACACTAAAGCCCTTTATCAAGAGTGAGGGGTATACCCTCTAAGACAGGGGTGCCCAATACGTTGATCGCGATCGACCGGTAGATCGGAAAGGTAGTGCAGGTAGATCACATTGCATTCAAAAAAAATTTTTTTTAAATGTTAGTCTATCATATATCCTTCCTATGGCATTTGCCATTTGATTTACATACAGGGCGGCCAGTCTGAGATCTCTTTTCTTCTAACACACTGGTCATCCTGCACGCACGATCAAACGCGCAAGCTACTGCAAAACCCCGGCTATCTAAGTGATCTAATTAGCCTTCCAATTTATATCGACTAAAGAAGGGATTTAAAAAAAAATTTGTTGGTTATGTGGCTGGATGTGGAATTGGAAGAGGATTTTTTTCTCTCACAATGTCACAATCGAAGTGCATTTGTCTGATCTGTCAATCTATCATTGCTATTCCAAAGAAGGAAAATGTGGAAAGGCACTTTCGAACTGTTCATAAAAACTACGAAACTGACTTCCTTCTGAAAAGCAATCTGAGAAAGAGAAAGAAGAGGGAACTAAAATCGCAGTTAATCGGACAGCCCTCATTTTTCACTTGGCTGAATTCAAAAGCAAAGGCAGACACACCGAAGCATCATTCCGGGTGAGTCACTCAATCATTAAGCATAAGAAGTCCTTCCAAGATGGAGAGATGATAAAAGATGCCTTCGTTGAGGCAGATGGCTAGGGAGAAATTCCTGCTGAGATTTCAAGACCCCTGGTTGGAGAAAAAGGAGTTTCTCCTTATCATTAAACATGCAGAATACAAGCAACTTAATAACGATCAATGGGCGCTAGACTTGACATTTTTTTTCCGACCTGACCAACATTTTGAATGAGCTTAATTTACAGCTGCAAGGAAAAGAGAAAACCATGGTCAATATGATTAGCTCAGTTAATGCTTTCAAACGAAAAATGCAACATCTGTCCTCAAAACTGCAGCGCATTCATTTGGGGAACATCCAAAACCTCGCATCAGAGCTGGAGACGCAATGGAAGGCGTGTGTGCAACTTGACAGCATACGCTACACAGACCAGACTGAAAATTGTCTGTCAGAGCTTATCAAATGGAAAAAAAGTAACGATTCGAGTGTTGCCCAATGTAGCAGAGTAAGAGTAGTTCTTCTTCACAAATGTACTCAAGTAAAAGTAAAAAGTATGGTGCAGTAAAACTACTCTTAGAAGTACAATTTTTTAAAAAAGTTACTCAAGTAAATGTAACGGAGTGGCTGGGGGGGGGACCTGGCCGGGACACCCAGGAGGACTGGAGGAGGGCTCACGCCTTCGCCAGACCATGTGGGGGTGACCGCCCTGGTGGCTATGGGGACAGGAGTAGGACCCGCATCGGGGGTAAGTTACCCTCGCGGGACGTGTCGCTCCTCCCGAGTGGTCTTCACTGGCTGTGGGGCACTGTCAGGGATGCCAGGGACGACGACCCAGCCGGGACACCCAGAAGGACCGGAACAGGGTCTACGCCCACCCTGGATCACGTGGGGGCTGCCACCCTGGTTGCTTTGGGGGCCACGGGTAGAGGGCTTGGAAGCCCAACCCTGTAGGGGCCCGTGGTAACCACCAGGGGGAGCCCCAATGCCTTGGGAGCCCTGGACCTCAGCACTTCCGCCACACCCGGAAGTGCTGGGGGGAAGACGAACAGGGATACCTGGGGTGCTTCCGGGGATGCAGCTGGCACTTCCGCCACACTGGGGAGTGCTGGTGGAAGATTGCCAGGAAGCACCTGGAGCACATCCGGGTGTGTATAAAAGGGGCCTTTTCCCTTCATATGATGAGTAGAGTCGGGTGGAAGAAAGAAGAGGTCTGGAGGAGAGACAAGGAGGCGGTCTGAAGGAAAAGGCATTGTGTTGTGGTCTGGAGGAGGCATAAGTACTCCTCAGGTCCTCTTGGACCAGCCGCATACCACAATACACTCTATATATATATATATATATATCTATACTAATAAAAGGCAAAGCCCTCACTGACTCACTCACTCACTCACTGACTGACTCATCACTAATTCTCCAACTTCCCGTGTAGGTAGAAGGCTGAAATTTGGCAGGCTCATTCCTTACAGCTTACTTACAAAAGTTGGGCAGGTTTCATTTTGAAATTCTACGCGTAATGGTCATAACTGGAACCTATTTTTTCGTCCATAGACTATAATAGGCTTCTGCTCGATGCCCGTGGGAGGCGGAGTTACGCCTCCCACGTAATTTAGTGCCTGCCCATATAAGGCCGTCCGTCAGCGGCAATCCAATAGAAACACTGCCGCTAAATATTCACGGGTGAAGGACTATGCTTATGCAGAGGAAGATGAGATGGTCAGGGTGGTGTTTGGCACAAACTCGGCGAAACTGCAAGAGAAACTTTTAAGTGCCGGGTCTTAGCTAACATAATACAGCCGTGGACATCGCACGAGATGGCACCAGCACAGCTAAGAAGCTTCGATGCATGTACGCCGAGCGACTCACATGAAATGACGCAGTGCACAGACAAAAAGCAACAGTTCCAAAGAGTGCTGAACAAAAACCGAATTACACAATTGAGAAGGCAGCAAAAAAATATGAAGCGTGTGATACATCTATAATAATAAAAGGCAAAGCCCTCACTAACTGACGGACTGACTAACTGACTGACTGACTGACT
>JANRMT010062814.1:72347177-72383964 GCA_026402145.1 Polypterus bichir lapradei
TAGATAGATAGATAGATAGATAGATAGATAGATAGATAGATAGATAGATAGATAGATAGATAGATACTTTATTAATCCGAAGGGGAAATTCATATTCTCCACCAGCAGCATACTGATAAAAAACAATAAATTAAGGAGTGATAAAGATGCAGGTATACAGTAACAGACAATAACTTTGTATAACGTTAACGCTTACCCCACCGGGTGGAACTGAAGAGTCGCATAGTATGGGGGAGGAACGATCTCCTAAGTCTGTCAGTGGAGCAGGACAGTGACAACAGTCTCTCGCTGAAGCTGCTCCTCTGTCTGGAGATGATACTGTTTAGTGGATGCAGTGGATTCTCCATGATTGACAGGAGGCTGCTCAGCGCCCGTCAATACAGCCTGCCTTCCTCACCAGTTTGTCCAGACGTGAGGCAGCCGCTCCACGGTCTTCATCACATGCGACGTCAGAGCGACAGGCCGGAAGTCATTCAGCTCGCTAGGACGTGATACCTTTGGGACTGGGGTGATGCAAGATGTTTTCCAAAGCCTGGGGACTCTCCCCTGTTCCAGGCTCAGGTTGAAGAGTCGCTGTAGAGGACTCCCTAGCTCCAGTTCACAAGCCTTCAGCAATCAGGGCGATACTCCATCTGGACCCACTGCTTTGCGGGCACAAAGTCTCCTCAGCTCTCTGCTTACCTGGGCTGCTGTAATTGTGGGTGGGGGAAAACTCTCTCCTATGCTGGTATCAGCAGAAGGATGGGTGGAGGGTGCAGTACTCCGAGGTGAGAGTGGGTTAGGGTGGTCAAACCTGTTAAAGAAGTTGTTCATCTGGTTTGCTCTCTCCATCATCTCTCTCAACCCGCTTCGAGCTGCAGCCAGTGATGATCTTCATCCCATCCCACACTTCCTTCATGCTGTTGTTCTGCAACTTCTGCTCCAGCTTTCTCCTGTACTGTTCTTTTGCTGCCCTGAGCTGGACTCGGAGTTCCTTTTGCATGCGCTTGAGCTCATGCTGATCACCACCTTTAAAAGCCTTTTTTTCTGGTTCAAAAGGCCCTCGATGTCACTTGTAATCCATGGCTTGTTGTTAGCATAGCAGTGTACTGTTCTTACTGGAACTACAATGTCCATACAGAAGTTGATGTAGTCAGTAGTCCAGTCAACTACCTCCTAAATGTTCTCACTATGTGATCCCTGCAGGATAGCCCAGTCCGTAGTTCCAAGGCAGTCTTGCAGAGCCTGCTCTGCCTCAGGGGACCACTTCCTGAATGAGCGTGTGGTTGTAGGTAGATCCCTTACTCTTGGTTTGTAGAGAGGCTGAAGCAGAACCATTTTATTTAAAGAGTACATTTGTTACTTCAGCCATCCATCCGTCTCCTTTCTAAACCTGAAACACTATAGTGGTTGCACTCAGTGTAAGTCAGAAAGCTGTTCTAGCTGCCATCATATCACAGGGCTCCTTCACTTACCCCAGGCTACTTTCAGTTTTCAATATAATACACAAACCTTGGGGATGTGGGAGGAAACCAGAGGACACAAAGAAAATTAATGAGGACATTAGGAAAATGTGTAGTATTTACTCAGACAATACCCAGGTTGGGATATGAAACCAGATCCCTGGACCTATGAGGCTGCAGTACTAAACAATGCACCAACAGCGAGGCCCCTCAGCTTTTATTTAATATTTCATCCATCCATTTTCTTCACCCACCTAATCTAATTGTATGGGCACTAGGCATAAACAAACCCCAGAAAGTGAATATGCCCACCTTTGGTTGCATTAGTCCAAACTAGAGTTTCAGTAAATCTCCCTAAAATGTATGTGTTTGGAGTGTAGCTTATTTTAATCTTTTACAATGTACTGTTTTAGGGGTCAGGCTGAAAGCATATGCACAGATTCAAATAAAATCTCAAAACAGAAAATCCACATATCAAGCAATATATAAGTATTTGCACAGACAAGTGTGTATAAAAAGATATTAAGAAATGTTAAGTCCATTCATTAGACTGGATTCCCTTCTAGGGTTGTTCCTGCATTGTGCGGAACCCCCTCAAGCTATATTAGAATACGCAAGTTAAGGAAATTGATGTTGAGATGGCTGAGCAGCTGATCTATCCATCCATTTTATGAGTTCCCTATACTGTGTGTGAAGCTGTGCGCATTCATTCTGCTTTACATTTTTCACCAGTAGCTAAAATAAGATGTAGTTATATTGGCTCAGTGGCTGTACCTTCCTCACAACTCCAGTACACTGCTTTGACTTCCAGCAAGGCTACTGCATGTGTGTGTGCGTCACTTCACTTTTCATGCCAGGTTCATGAGAATCTGCTCCACAGGCTCTGAATTTCTCTGATATCCCAAAGATTCACATGTTAGGTTAATTGGTGTGAGTGACTCTAGGGGTGTTCATGTTTTGACGCACACCTCCTAGCTAGGGTTGGCTTTTGTCTTGTTTCCTATACTGCTGTGATAGGCTCTGACTCCCAGTATCCCTCCAATATATATGGAGAGATGATAAAATGAATGTAACTTGTTGAAATGTTGTTCAAAGTTAATTTAGCATTTTGTGCAGCCCTTATTGGACATGTCTAATTTTACCGTGTCTTTGGATATCTGCCATTACTGTCTATTTGCTAAATGGCACCTGAGTGACCATATGTATTAATGTGATTAAAAAAAAAGGTTCAGCTATGTTAGAAACCATCAGGGAGTTAAAGGCAAATAAATCCTATCTTCCTCCAGACCCACATAAATAGTGAGTTCCAATCAGATTTTAAAAGTAATCCCACCTTTTGTTAGAATGTTGTTTTATTTGGTCTGAAAAAAGCACAACATGAATGGATCATATAATGGAACAGAACTATTCAGATTGCTCATGGAAGGCCCCAGTATGAATGCTAAGTGTGCTGCACACAGGCAGAGAGGTCCTCCACTCTCTGTTACTTCACAGCTAATTAAAAGGAAATGCTCTAGAGTATCTGAATTGCTTATTAATGTATAAATCACGCCTCTCCAAAAGGTGGACTATTGACAGCTTCTATAAAGTAAAACACATACAGGTTTCCATTCCCTCTTTCACACAGAGATCGGTGCATGGCTGAAATGTAATGCAAGACCCTTTAAAGATATGAAAAGATGTTTAGGCCCCCTACACTGAAATTATTGCCTTCCTTTATACCACATCCTATACCTTTAAGCACTGATAGCAAATTATGATTTTGAATTTTACATGCATTGTACATTTTTCAGAAGATCTGATAGACACATAGAGAATAATTTAAGTGATGGTGTTATATGGAAATGAGATTGAAACATAAAATGATTTTCAGTCTTTTGGGTGGAATTAATACATGAAAAATAAGCCACTTTTAATGGAATGACAGAAAGAAATAAAAATATATAGATTTCTTTGTATAGGAATAAAATACAACTGGATATCTTGTGACTTATACATGGGAACTGAAATCAGAAGTAGATGGAATCGATTAGCAGAGCACTGGCCCATGGTGGAGAAGAATGAGGCAGAGTTGAAGATGCAAAGCAAGATGTGCTACTGCCCTGCAGTGTAATAATGCCTTGCATCTGATTCTGTACACACACACACACACACACACAGACAAACCTCCCCCCACCATTGCAGGTGTGTCCTGCCAGATATTTCCTGCAATCACCCATGGGACAAATACAGGACATTCAAATCATTACGGAGAAATAATCTCATTTTTCAACTTCAGCAAACAAAGATCTGCTTTCAACACTGGTAGATGTTTAGAAATCATCACATGTCAAGACTTTTATCTTTTCAGCAGCCCAGTGTTATAGTTTTGCTTCATGTGCTGTATTGGCCCTGATGAGCTAGGTCCTCACCTGGACAGTTGTTTATCTGGTCAGCCACAACAAAGGAATGAAGTAAAAAAATAAATAAAAATGCTGCCGAATGTGCAGTCTCATGGTGGCATTTGTCAAAGCAATCTGAAAATGTTGACAGTAAGGCAAATTAAAGCAGGTCTGCAGTTTGCTGCCTTCTAGAGATCCAGAAGAGTGATTTTAATTCCCCATATCTCTCACTGGATGGTCAATAACCACATGTATGTAGTAATTAGGAAGATAAAGTAGAGGACTGACAAGAAGGAGAGTGCACAAATTTGAAAAAAAAATGAATTGCTATTGTCAACTGTAGTGTGCAAACAGAACTGAGTAGTTAGTATCCTGCTCAATCTCCCTAACACCTATATTGTCTTATTCATTGATTTACTGCATGACTATGTGAGTGATAGAAGCCAAACAAAACACTCAGACATCCCTAAATGCACATTGGTGTTCTCATCTATTTAGATGTCTTCCTAAAGCTTTCTGCAACTGCTATATTGTCGCTGGAATGTTTACTTGAGACCACGGCCAGGGGACACTTCATTACATATAGGATGGTAAAAGTTAAAAAAAGCTGACAAGTAAGTAACTTGAAATTATACCCTAGCACCTTTCTTGAAACTGCCCAAAGGAGATATTTGGACTGTGGAACAGCGAGTCTGTGGCTCAGAAATTAAAGGCCAATCTTAAATAAATAATTGCACCCTGAGAAGGTGCTGGCTCCAATTGGTGGTTGTGCACAAGTACGTTTCACTCTATGGCTAGGTGGGGTACTTGGCTGATCTTGCTGCATGCACATGTGAAACAGGGCAGAGTATTTGGGTGCCTCAAGTAAATCGCAGAGGTAGCAGCTCATCGCACATGCACTTAATTAGAGAGGCAGTACAAACAGGAGCTTGCACAGGACAAAGAGGGAAAAATAGACTGGCCAATGAGAAAGAAAGATGAGCAAGAGATGGAGGTTATATGGAGTGATAGTGAGAATGCCCATGCTCCCAGGAGCGAGAGGCAGGTGGTGAGGAGTGAGCTTCAGGGCTGCAGGAGCCTGAGGCAGAAGAAAGGGCTCTCCTACTGAGTGATTGCCTGATAGTAGGAGTGGCCCGACATGCCATGTCTCCTGGAGATTCTGAGGGATAGGCAGCGGGGAACGTAGGTGGCTCAGTGTGGTGCTCCAATGGCTGGGCAATAGGGACCTGAGCCAGGATGTGAAGCTTGACTGCACCTGTCAGGCAGTGTCTCTTCCTCCTGCGAGGTCCAAATGGAATAAGGGGAAGGAGGCACTAGCTTTAAAAGGGCAGTATTTGGGGCTCCACTTTCACTAGTTTTTATGGATTATTTATTTATGGACTGATCATGCACTACACATTGTTTTGAACACTGTTTGTTTTGAATGTTTTTAATAAAACTCTTTGGCCCCTTTATGAACCTATCCCTTGTCTGGCTGTATGTGTCCTCATCTGCTTGGCTCATCCCTTGGTTATGTTACAGATGGTGGTGGGTTCATGAGGCTCCCTAGTGCAACTGGGAGAATGGAGCCGACCCTCGTCATCACATGGACCACCAAGCAATTTGGTAACAAAACACACCCAACAGGACTGAATGGTTTCTTCTTGATGTAAAACTCTTCATATTTTCATACATAATTTCTCTGTGATAGGACAGAAAATATCTAACTGGAGATCACATTACCCATCTGATGGGCCACTGGGTATGCTGGCGTAAGGAGAGAGGATCACCCTAGTTAAAAGTGTCAGTGACCATTGGACTTGTATACTTTACCTCATTAGACATACAACTGGCATTTCTACAATGCAACAGAGCAATAGGGATGGTAAATCTAAATGAATGCCTTCCAGTCTAACCAACCATTCCACCCATTTTCTCAGCCTTGTTAGTCCAATATAGAATCTTGGAGAACAAAAGTGAAGTCTGGCTGTATTAGAAATAGGGCAGGAACCAGCCCTGGTCAGGAGCTAATCCTCAGCAGGTCAAACTTACTTATAAACAGCCATCAATTGACATAACATGCACATTATTAGGATGAAGAAGGAAATCAAAGGAAATCTTAACATTATTAAACCTCCATTATGCTTGTGAATATTGTTGGGGCCTAAGCCTGTTGAAACAGCATTGGGTGAAGGGTAGGAACCACACACTCACGCTGGGCCAATTGTAGAATTAGCAATTAGCTTGAAAACTACTGCTGCCATAGACCTGAGACTATTAACAACACATATTTTTAAAATGTGGGAGAAAAACTTGAATAAAAATAACATAAACATGGGAAAGCAAATAAACAATGACCAGGCCAGTAGTGGTACCCAAGATTTTCGATCTGTAAGGCAGCAAGCAGTACCCCCCACTGTGCTAATGTTCTGCCTCTAGCTGAATAGTGTTCCAACACAATACTTTTGGCAGCTATGGGTCTTACTGTTCTATTTGACAAGCAACCCATCTTTAACTTTCTCTCCACATAAATGTCTCCACAAGAATAGAGCAGGGTGACAAAACTAGAGACTCTAAATTTCTCTTCAGACAAAAGACAGGCTTCTCCACTGTAACCTGAAAACACTCCACCAAAGTACTCCCACTGGCCACAGGCCCTGCCTTGTATTCTATTTATGTACTGTAGAAGGTTAATTCATTCAGTTTAATTCAGTTCTGCATTTTATGATTAAATACAATAAAGTTATTGCAAATGTAACTTGAAAATGTAGTGCAACATAAAGACCAAAGTCGTCTCTGATTGACAAAATTTAAAATAGTGGATTATATCACATTATATATTACTAAACATTACAGGAAATTGTTAAAATAATTTTTAGTGAACTGACATTATACTGTATAATTGCTGTAGGTAACAGGTCCTCTTGAAATGTGGTGGATCAACATTCTACTCTTGAAATCATAAAGAACCTTTCACAGTAAGCATTGTTAAGCCAAATGTAAATAAGAAAACAGATAGAGCGAGCATTAAATGTAAGCATGTTCAACTAGTTGTGTTTCTCCTTTGATCTGGCCAGTATAGAGTCCTGACTGACCAATCCTCATGCTGTAAATTCAGTTTCCTTTTGGGCTGCCAGGAACCTGAAATCAAATCAAACAGCACAAAACGAAAGGATTGCCAGATGCAATTATAATCTTTATTCTCCTTGTCCATCGTGTTTCATTCCACCCCAAGAAATGAGGATTACCATTCTAGTATTTACTATCTCATGTCACCGTCATACTTCACTTGCATCCTGTATGTGTCTTTGTATGAGAGAGAGAGAGAGAGAGAGAAGCTGTCAGGTGACTTGATCTATGAAACGCACCAGCACCAGACACTCACAAAGCGTATTTGTGCTGTGACTGTGCAGAAAGCCAAGAAAGGCAAAGCACATCCAAGGTGCCTTATTTGCTGGCATCTTTTATTCACAGTTGGATAAAACTGTCAATTATGACAAAAAAGAATCAAAATTTCTTCTAAACACTTGAGAAACAGGAAAAACATAATGAAGTAAACCTGAGGATCTGTGTCTTCACTTGTATTACTGCTGATGCCCAAGTAGAAAACAAATGGCAGAGAGGCATCTTGTCTGTCGGCATTTAGACCAGCATTTCTAAAGCAACAAAGAGCTGAATAGAATAGATAGAAGAATATAACAGGCAAGCAAATGTTATATGATTAAAAAATACTTAACTGCCAAGGTACAGGCTCATTATAAAAGTGGTTAGTCACAGTCCTCATGTACATTGTTCATGTACTGAACAATGTCAAGGTGACAACTAAACCTCATTCCTATAAATCTACTTACTCAGACTTGGACTATAATCTAAGAGTTTCCACTTAGATACCATCCTAGCAGATGTTATGTATCATGCAACAGTTTAGGAAAGCAGACTAAGCTTCCTGTTAAGTTCAGAATTGCATGTTACACAAAAATATATAAAGTAAAAGACTGTGCTCATTGATTGCTGTCAACACATTTTTAAATAGTCATCATTCAACATACTTCCACATTGTTGCTTTATTATGTGAAAACTGAGCCCCCCAGTATGTGGGTAAAAACAAAACTCTATAAATGTGTGCTGGTCCTCCTGGAAATGGCCCCACCAGTCATAGCACTAGGTAGCTGATGTGCACTGGTGTGCAATGTTGCCCCAAAATCTCATAATTAATGGTGGGATGAAGAAAAGCCTGCTGCTTATGGATTCCTTGGATAGACAAGCTCAAGTAACTGAGGTCAGGTCTGTTTCTAGCATTACTGAGATCACATTTTGAGCCACACTCCAGCATCATGACCAATATTTTAAATGTGTATTTGTGTGTGTGTGTGTGTGTGTGTATGTGTGTCCAAAACTCCTGGATTTGACTGACATTATTATTGAACTCAGTACTACTGAATTAATATACTTGATATTATTTATAGTACTGAGTCATTTATGTACTACGTATGCTACAGAAGACATATTTATTGTATGTTTGCTTGCTTTACTGAAGGAAATCGTACAATTTCTTTTTTTTAATTATTTTAATTAGAAACAGATAGCATTCCATACAGTCACAGCAATTCTATCAAATCAAAGCAAAAGTCAACACCCACCCAAGAGAATGAGAACCGAGCCAGCAACCGAAGCTACTCTATAAAACAGCAAGAAAAGAAGGGTATTCTTTTCCTCAAAATGAAAGATTATTCTAAAATGTTATTAATTAGCTTGTGAAGTTTCTGTTAATCTTTGTGTCATATATCAATAACATAACTAACAAAAAATCTGTTAGTGGAACTTAAACATTAGTGGCTGAACGGCTTTGTATGTCACATAATTGCCACCATGCACACCCATATTATTTTGTATGTCAAACTGGCTCAAACCCTTCTTAACTCTCTTCCAATATTCACACCCAAACTGGTTGAGCACGTCTTCAAGCTAGCTTCTGTTAAACAGATAAGCATTTCTGCAAATGTAAGCAAATCAGTACCTCTGTAAGCAGAGTTGTTTTGTACGTTGTCATATGCTGAGAATGCTGTTATCATTGCAGAAGTCAATTTTCACCCAGGAGAAATCATAATATAAAAAGGCTGGATTTATAACATAAAGATACACTGATGAGTCAAAGCTGACCAAAAAACACCTAAAAGCAGAACAAGATAAAGGGGTCTCATTCACTTGATGGTGATAACAAAGGTAAAGCACATCATTCAGGAATTCTAGGCATTGTTGGCCCTATTTTATTTCCTAATTTTCCATCATTTGATTGGGCAGAGTTGGAGGCAAGTAGTACACTAGGGGTGATGCAGGGGCAGAGAACTGGCTCATACCTGACATCAGCTCACTTACACACTACACATGGTTGATTTTAGATACCAAGTCACACTCTACGCTTTTATTCAATAATAATAGATTACACATTTTGGATTTTTTTTCTTTGCAGTAGAAACATACCTTCAAATATTTACAACATATTTAAACCAATTTAGGGTAATGGGAGTTATAACCTATCCCATCAATATTGAGAGCAAGGCATAAAACAGCCAGTTCTTTGAAGAGGCCCACTCAGGCTCATACCAATGCAGAACTAATTTTATTTCAAATCAACGAAACCTTCATGTATTTGGCAACACAGGAGGGACACCAAAGCAAAGTAAAATGCATGCAGACACAGAGAGAATGTGCAAACTCCATATGGATTACATTAGAGAATGCAGGTTCCGTGAAACAGCAGTGCTAACTCTTATGCCATTTTACAGTCTAAACACATCATCACTAATAAGGTGATCAGTAGATAAGTCTGTTGCTGTTGTCTTGGACAATTCAGATCAAAATAAAGAAATTAAATCATAAACAGGATTTCCTATAGAAAATGATTCTCAGAACATCTCAGTTAATAATCAGAGTAAAATGATGAAAGCTGTTTGAAGTGATTGATGTGAGCTGCATCTCGAGGTCAGACATCCATGGAGTCGAGCCCCTGACTAGAACATGGATGTTGATTAATTCACAGATTACTGCAGGCACATTACATTTGCCAGCCAAGACATGATGGCCACAGTTAAGGAATGGCCTGACGTGCATTCACTTCTGAGCCTCAGATCTGACAAAATATAAATACAGACCTGACCGCAGTTTGACCTTTTACCAAGGAGCTTTAGCTGAAGACGAGCTCTGGAATACTAAGCAAAGATTTTCAATTTCCTTGGCTGAAATCATTAAGCTTTTTCCAATGTTACATCAGGCCTACTGAGAGCCATACATACATTGTTTGATTTTTTATTTTTACAAAGTGAACTTTCTATTTTATTTGTTGTCACTTTTAATTTGCCATTTACGATTAACATATAGCAAAAGTTATTTAAAAGGCCTGTTGCATAGGACCATCCCAGTAACTAACAAATGCCTTCAAACCTTAAGCCAAAATTGAAAAATTTGTATATGAAAAAGGTATGTTAAAATATAACAGTGTCATTAAGAAGGAAAGAAATGCCCCTGTGTTTTTGGAGGCTACCTATTCATTCTACCTGAAAGGGTTCCTGCCCTGAAGGTGATGGTAGAAGCTCAATCGATAGTTAACCATGCATGCTGTTGGAGTCTTACAAGCACATCAGACTTAGGCCTGCATGAAAGCGTGAAAGTGTTTTTGTCTCTCAGAGGCTCATGGCTGACATATGGCTGACACATAAATCCGTTAGGAGACAGTTCTTGGTGAACCAGTTCTACCTGATTTATTTTTTCATTATTTTTATTTTAAAGGTGGGAATCACCAGCACATAAACCTTTTCTATAAGGAGAGAAGCATGGCTACTGGAAGATTAAGGATAAGCTGCTTTTGACTTAGGCCATTCTTTACATCTGGCTGTGTCACTCCCATGAGATTAGGGCAAGAGAACAGTGTATTGTGGTCAAAAGGAGATCCTTGACTTCAGGCAAAGGATAATGAAGTGTGCCTTCTACTTTGGTCTCTAGTTAGACCCAGTCAGTAGTATATTATAGATGATATGCAGTAAGTGGTTGCTTATGGAGCATCACTTGATCACTGTGGCAGGGCTGCTAGATGGAGAATTGGACGCTGCCATATAATATTTATGCATCACTTTGACGAGACACGTAGATAAAATATCTGCTCATTACAAAGCAGATGTATAAAGCTACAGTCAGTTTGAAGCATAATGATAGAACCTACCTACTCATAGGATTAAGTGTTAACAAGTTAAGTGATCTCTTGTGCAGTCAGAAATGGCATGCAGTTAGACCATAAAACTCAGAATAGTTAACAACATTCACTAGAATGTTGTGGTAAACTGGAAGAGATGCCTAGGACTATAAATGTGAAACATGGTTTTCCCATTTAAATTTGAGGGCAACCTACTTTGATTTCTGGTGTTTATTCCAGTTTTGTTATTAATTGTCTTGCCTTTTCATACTTAGTCAATTTGTTTATTTGACTTGGTCTGATATGTCAGAAAAAGCACAATAATCTCCATGCATGCATTTTCTGAACTTGCTTATTCTATTTTCAAATTGTAGGGTGCTGGAACGTTGGCTATAAGACAAATCAACTCTGGATAAGATATTAGTCTACAGCAGTGCACACTGAGACACTCATCCAAAGTGGACCAGTTCAGAGATACACGTCAACCTGACATGCACATCAATTCAATGCAGGAGATATCTTAGCTACCCTCTGAAAATACATGTGGAGAAAACTGGCATACAATTCAACTCCAGGTCTCATAAGAAGAGGAATTACCTCTAACCACTGAGCTGATGTGCCATTCTCATATCCACATAAGGCAATGAAGAAGCCACAGTTTTGGGAAACTTACACTGGTAGAGAAGGCATAAGAAAAGATAAAATTAAGAAACCTGCTTAATTGAATTCAGGGTTGTAGGGGCTGAAGCACTGAACATAAGGTAGTGACCACACCTGGACAGGGCGTCAATGCAGAGTCCAATCACACATAACTTCACAGTGTCACATGGGGTCAGTTTAAATTAACCAATTCACATAACATGCATGTGTCTGGGGATGTAGGATGTACAGTAGAATAATAATGGAAACTGCTTATCCTTTTCAGGGTCACAGAAAGCCAGAGCTTATCCCAGCAGTGCTGGGAACAAGGTAATAGCCACTCCTGGGCAGAGCCCCAGTCTATTGCAGGGTCTACTCACACACAATCGCACTCTCACACAAGGTCAATTTAAAATCAACAATTAACATAACACTCATGTCTCTGAGAATGTGGAAGGAAAAGCAAAATACTCAGCAGAAGAAAACCCACACCCCGCAGGAAGAACATGCGAACTCCACATGGACAGTGACTGGTTACAGGATTTGAATCCAGTGCACTTGATTAATAAAGAAGCAATGCTAACCAATTCACAACTGTTCTACAGTTGGTGGAGAATAAAGTCCATCAAAGAATAGTGTGGGCAAGCCGTAGTCATGATGGTGCATTAGTCTGGCTGTTGACTGTTGCTGAAGTTTTATAAAGAGGATTGAACTGATTTGATCATGAGATCATCATCTGTGGCCCAAATGTGCCTAAGGCTAGCCATGGTTATGTACCTAAAGGCCAGTGATTATTATTCCAAGCCCTGAAAAACACAACATTTCAAGGTGGCCACAGAAGTTTTTAGCATGGCCTTTTAATCCACAAATAGCTCCCTAAAGTGAGCTCAAAATAGGCCCTAAATGGATACCCCCTTCTAAAAATGTATAATTCTAGGTTTGTTCAGGTTTTTAAATCCCTGTAACACTCTGTGACAACTGTTTCTAAGTCCACAGTCTTGGCATAGTTGGACAGCTTTGTGATTCAGAATCACCACATGACCACATGATGAGCTGTATTAGGACAGTATGGCATACATTCTACATTCAAATTAAAATCAGATAGCACCAATTGCTCTAGGAAACTGGAACTAAATCCAGTGCCCTGTCACTGCCTATGTTGGTGCTAAATGTTCTTTGTCTGTGGGTTTTCTTTCTAGATCCCAAACACATCCAGTGCTGCTGGGACAGACTCCCTTAACCTGTAATATCCATGAATCTACTATTTAATTATAAAGCCTGCTTAACCCATCCATACTGAATGAGAAGCCCATCTATCACAGGGCACACACCCTGTAATCTTAAAGATAAATAGATTAACAATATTTTAAGCTTGGAAGAAAACTGTTAATGCTGAAATATGTTTTGATCTTCGAAAAGGAAATTAAGGTGTAATACTATGAACTCTAGAAAATTGTGACGATGGAGCCGCATAAAATGTTATTGTTTTGAACATAATAATGGCTTTGAAATAAAAAAAGAGTAAATGTAACTATATCACATTCACATTTATTGTAATATGGAAAAACATGTACCTGTCCAACTACTTTCTGAAGCCTCTCTTTCATTTTTCAGGGACTTAAGGCCTTGCTTAACAGGCTTTGTAACAAGGCAGAAACCAGTGCTGGATGAGAGGTCAGCTAAGTGCTGGACACTGTCCTGTATACACTTGCATTCATGTTAGGCTGATTTGGAGTCATCAGTCCTCCTAGAAACATATCTTTGCTGTTTGGGAGAAAACTAAGATTAAAAACATGTACTTCACTTGCATCACTCCATTATATGTGAGGGATAACATTGCCAGTAAGCATACAGTACATCCATCCATCCATCTTCCAACATGCAAGTCAAAAAAACCTTGATTTTACATTACCCCTAAGACTGTGGGCCCCAGGGGTTATTTTCCGTTGAAATGTTAATAACTGCTATTTTTGTATTCTTATACTCTTTTGGTAACTTCTTCCTTAGCTTACCCTGCATTACCTTTTTAAATTTTCTCCCGTCAAGCTTTACATTCATCAGTCCATAAGTATATGGCGGTTTACACTGTATATATGCCCTGAGTCATAGGTTTGAATCTTGGGCCTGAGTGCTGCACAAATGGAATTTGCACATTTTTTGTTGTGAGTGAATGTGGATGTGGGCGTGAGTATTCTTTGTCGAGGAACTAGCATCTAATTCAGGATTAATTCTTGCCTTGTGCCCCGCACTGCTGGAATTGGCACCAGCTCCAGTCAAACCTGAGCTGGAAATACAGTTTAGAAAATGAATGAATGGATGGATGTACAGCATTCCAAGCCTGTCTACTGAAAAGTGCTCAATATAAGAATTAGTTAAAGTGAACTGAATGCTAGTCCCCTGCTCATTCACACTAATTCTTTTTCTTGGCTATTTTAGTCCTCTGTTTCCTCCATTTAAGTCACTTCATTAAATAAAGAGCCACTCTGGATAAACATGGATTAAACTAAAACAAGACTTTCCCACTTACTCATTCCTGAAGTTGTGATACTTCATGAGTGGAATTTTGGGACCCATAATCGAAGGGAGAGTCACACTAATGTCTCTTTACAGCGATGTCTGCAAAAAAGGTAATCAACTAAAAAATAAAAACAATTGATTTGCAGAGTCACATCCATTGATGTGGCCCTCTTGCATGTGCCAATAAGGTTTGTCAGCCCAGATTTATTAGAAACATGCTGATTTCTTTATAACCAAGCACAGAGAAGCCAAGGAGTAATCAATCCAAGTAGATTAGTTTAACATTCAATACAGTAGGGAGTGGAAAAATTTAATTTGTGCTTGAAAAAATCATTGACTACGGAGAAAACCTTAAGGAATATGCTGTGCATGTGAGCTATGAAAAACAACTGAGGAAAAGCATTGAGCTCAGCCCTTCTGCTGCTCAATAGAACTTTACTTTTCATTTTGTCTTTAACACTTTTGCATTTCATATATGGAATCTATATAAGCAAGTGATGTATTTAGTGTCACTTTCTAGTGAAAGCAAATACTGTAGTGCAGTAGTAGCACATTTACATCACACTTTAAGAGTCCTGTGTTCAATTTCTAGTCTGGTCATTGTCTGTGTAAAGTTTATACTTTGTCCATGAGAGATTCCACATTCTTCCATCATTTTGAAAAAAGGAAATTTAAACTCAAATATAGATTCTAAATTGGACTATATGTTTGGCTGTGTGAGAGTGCATCTATAATGGACTAGCAGCCTGTTTAAGGTTGCTTCCTGTCTTGCACCAAAAGGGGCTAGGATGATCTCCAGTAACCTGTGGTGGGAAATGTGGATTTGAAAAAAAAAACAGATAAATAAACAATTATACCTTGCATCCCTTTTGAAATATTTTTTTCTTCATTTTTCAAGATACACAACATAGAAGAATAACAAAATAATCAAACCAGTCACTTGTATAACACAGTCTAAAATAAAGCAAAGAAAAAGAGAAAACACAATCACGCCTACGCACACCCACACTCACTTTTTACTAGAAGCATTTTAAACCTCATCATACAAAAGTGCAGGGAGCTCCAAGTCAGGGGATTTCAAAGTTTTCTTAGCCTGATTTCTCTAAATAAAAAACTCTCTTTTGACAATAGATGTGGAGAGGGAACTGACAGCCTTTTATCCTGATTCAGTGTGCTTAGCGGTCAAGATACTGAAAAAATGGATGACTTTTTTAAACTATAATAATATCTCCATGAAGACTCATGTCTGTTTGCTTAACAGTATTCTGCGGATATGATGTTCACAGAAATTAAATAAATGCAGGAAGCAGAAGAGATAGATTTTGCTTGACTGTGGCTCATGCGGCCATGTTTCTTCACAATAGCATCCAAATAAACATTACAGCAGTATTAATTATAAAGACAATAAGTAAGACCATCATCAGGATACATCTTATTTCAAAGGTTTGAGAGAGGAAAAACACAGAGCAAAATCATCTAAGCATTGAAATCCTATTCCTTATAATAGATTAGAGAAGCTAGAATCAAATCAATCAGCACCACCAAAATAAAACAGCCAAAAAATGGGTAATGCCCCTTTCCATTCAAAAGAATGATGGTATACACAATGGCATAAAATATTTTACACAATGGAGATAGGATCAGTATGTCAGTCCCTCATAAATAAAAAAAAATCACACATCGCAAAGAAAACAAAAAAGTGAGATAATTAGCAGTAATGTAATCCATCTACCAGATCATCTCAGGAAACAATGATCAAAAGATGACTAAACCTGGCTCTGTATTTTATAACTCAAAGGATTATTAAATATAATGTACATACAGAGTATCTAGAAACCAAAGCTAAATCTTGCCTAAAAGATTTACTGGTAAACAACACCCTAATGTCATAAATATGATGAATTTGAAAGCGGGCTCGATGAGAAGTACAGCTCCTTTCAATATGAAAACCCCTGAAGCAGATGGTAATTGAGCCAAGAGAATCATTACTCACGCAAAGCACAACAAAAACGTGACAGAGGAGGAGCTCGATGGAGGCATAAATTGTGTAGTTTTGGCTGAGGTGGTGGTCAAGTACTGTGTACCTTGACTTAGTAATGTATCTACACATGATGTAAGAGCTGAGATACACCTTGACTGTACCTGGCAAGCCTCTGAAAAAAATAAATTAAAGTGTTTCTTGTGAAGTTTCAAAGTCAAATATGCCATCTTTGAATCTCAGATACTGTACTGTACATTGCCTTTGGAACATACAGAATGAAAAGGTTATCCAGGGAGCTCTGACATCTGCCTGAAAAAATAAAAACAATAGCCTTACCATGAATGGCAAAAATCAATACAAAATACTTCCACAATATATCCATCTTTTTCATCTATCCCACTTAATCTAGTTCTGGGTTATAAGGATCTAAGGCCTATCCTGTTAACTTAGGACGCATGGCAGGAATCAACTATGAATGGGTCTGCCCAATACAGCCTATGGCATAATACAACATTTAATCACCCCAAGCACAAACCATTGCCACTTATACAGTCTAACGGACAGATCCAAGACATCACGGCTCAGACCAGGAATTCAAAAACTCTTTAGATACCCAAAAAAAAAACTAGTGCTCTAGAGAAAATGAATGCAGTATACCTCCAGAACAGTGCTTATGATGAACATAAAGAGATTAAGATTTCATTGTATACATCTGATACAGGCTGTCATTCTACCAGTAGTTTTGCTTTTATTACACTTGTAAAAGTATTATAATCTAATTATAAAACTATAGTAGCATACAAGTAATATTATCACTGTACTCTGTATGCATGTCAGTAATGACCCTATAAACCTCTATGTTATTTAACTGGTGTGATAAGTGGGTGCAGGGCCCAATTATTATTAAACATGATGATGCCATATACTCTTTTTTGAATATTTGAGTGCATTTTGAGCAATGGTGATGGACAGGTTGACAGACAAGATTAGACAGGTGTCCCTGTGGACTATTATGTTTGCTGATGACATTGCGATCTGTAGCAATAGTAGGGAGCAGGTCGAGGTGACCCTGGAGAGGTGGAGATATGCTCTAGAGAGGAGAGGAATGAAGGTCAGTAAGAACAAGATAGAATACATGTGTGTAAATGAGAGGGAGGTCAGTTGAATGGTGAGGATGCAAGGAGTAGAGTTATCGAAGGTGAATGAGTTTAAATACTTGGGATCAACAGTACAGAGTAATGGGGAGTGTGGAAGAGAGGTGAAGAAGAGAAGCCAGGCAGGGTGGAGTGGGTGAAGAAGAGTGTCAGGAGTGATTTGTGACAGGCAAGAGTGAAAGGGAATGTCTACAAGACACTAGTGAGACCATCTATGTTATATGGGTTGAAGATGGTGGTACTGACCAAAAACAGGAGACAGAGCTGGAGGTGGCAGAGTTAAAGATGTTAAGTTTTGCATTGGGTGTGACAAGGATGGACAGGATTAAAAATGAGCACATTAGAGGATCAGCTCAGATTGGATGGTTTGGAGACAAAGTCAGAGAGCCAAGATTGCATTGGTTTGGACATGTACTGAGAGGAGATGATAGGTATATTGGGATAAGGATGTTAAGAATAGAGCTGCCAGGTAAAAGGAAAAGAGGAAGACCTAAGAGGAGGTATATAGATGTGGTGAGAGAGGACATGCAGGTGTTGGATGTAATGGAGGAAGGTGTAGAGAACAAGAAGATATGGAAAAAGATGATCTGCTGTGGCGGCCCCTAATGGGAGCAGCTGAAAGAAGAAGAAGTACATTTTAAATTAACACTTAAGGGTGGCACTTTGTGCAGTAGTAGGCATCCAGCATACTGGACTTGAATCCTATATCAGGTCAGTTATCCGAGCTGGCATTTCTTCTTTGTGGGTACTCCAGATTTCCTTATACACCCTAAACACATGTTAAAAACAGGTTGATTGTATTTGTATTTCCACCTTCTGAATGGGAGTGCAGGCGCTTACGTGAGTGGGCCCTAATGTGGATTTGTGTACCACCCAGGCCCTGCGTCTAATGTTGTCAGGACAGGGTGCTACCTCCCAAGGACCCTGAACAGGATTAAGTAGGTTTGAAAACAGCATTATAAGGCACACTTTATTATATTAAAATACATCTTTATTACCTTTAAAACATAAATGAACTTTACAAAACAGCCCCCTCTTTCCATGCATTATCAACTCTCATAATCTAATTTAGAGTTACCCAGCTACATATACTCCCCACCATGTGTGATATTACACTTTAAATAAATAAAGGACTTTCAATCAAGTCTTTATCCTGAATAAAGCAACCAGTGCTTTTTTCCACATAATTGAATTATGACTCAGCAGAGCTCAGTGAACAGTTGGACTAAAAATAGACTTCACATTGGATGAGACAAGGTCATTGTTTGACCAGGGAGAGGATAAAACACCATCAGGTAAAAAATACTTTTGAAAAAGTGGACAGGAATTAGAGTAGGGCACAAATAGCAATAATCTAGAATACAAGATATTCTTATAACCAAGTTGAATAGCGAGAACTTCAAATGTGTGTTCCAATCAGAATGTTGAATGAAACAGATAATCAAAGCACACAATCACTCCACACCCTACTGTTGCCAATGGAAGGAACATAAAACGGCCATAACATGCAGGTCAAAAACAAGGTGCAGCCATCTTTCTTCAGGACCAAAACCATGCTAATGCAGAATATACTCAACTTAGCCCAAAACTGATGATAATCTATAGGTTTCTGCACTTCAGATTCATGATGGCCATCAATCAAGACAGGGGGTCTCCTGAAGTTTAAAGGGATATCTATTGTCAAGAGAGAGACATTTAAAGAACATAAAGCATGCAAAGACCAGGTCAAAATGCATAGAGAAGGTTTTGTAGACAGCACAAGTGTTTCTAAAACCCCATGCCTTATGATCAAGGCAATAACAGAGAGGCAGGAGAGACCTTCAATGAGCCAATTATATATTTTAAACAACAGCAGATGGCACATATGCAAGTTCCCCTACTATACCTTGAGGGCTCTAATAGATATATTAATGCCAGGAAAATTACAAGGAGTTTATAGACCATTCTAGAATTTAAATAAATTCTCTAATCATCCAGACAGGCACCTGGTAGTGACAATAGTGGTCTAATTCCTTACTGACCTGTTTGATAAAATTTGTTTTTAAATTCTTAATTTTATACAAAAACACAGAGTTTGGGAAATCTCAAAATAGAACAAAGTCTTCCAAAAGTGAAAAATGGCCTGACAAATGTAATCACAATTAATGTTTAATAGAAAACCCGACAGATGATTATTGCTGACATATTAGTTGGAATGGATACACGTTTTGCAGTGTTATTTGTGTGCAATGGATTCAAAGGTAAAACATTAAAAAACAAACAAACAAATACATATACAAATCTCTAGGGGGACATGTTGATAAGAACAGTGAGACATCAAAAGCAAAATAATACAAAGACAAGAAAAGGCAGTAGAACTAGCAAATGAGTTTAAATGATTTTCTAGCAACTGCCACCATGTAACCAAGTCATAGCCAGAGAGAAGCTCCACTAAAGGGAAAGACAAAGACTAATCAGTGACTAATCAAAACTAAGCAACCAGCCGCATCACCCATGTAACATTCTGGTTTAGGCCTGACCATGTCATCCTCCTTTTTAAATATATTAAAATTATGTATAATCTATAAACTTCAGGCATCTGTAAAATCAGTTACAAGTAAAGAGTTTAAAAAGGACAAGTGTTGAATTTATGTTAATGAGGCACGTGAGACATGAGAGAGAATTTGTAATGAAATTAAATAATTCACTCCACATTTGCCACTTTAGTTTCACACTCTGCATCTTACACTGAGATAATTAAATAATACCTCCAAATATTCTGCTACAATCATAAAGTCATAACATAGAAGTGGAGCATACCAGAGTTCTTTTTTCAAAGCAAGGTGCACAAGCAGCTGGAAATTGGCACTTAGAGCAAAAAGGGTAAGTGCTATGGCATGCTCAGGTTCCCTAGCCAGAACCCTGGTCCCTTGATGTACCCGCTCTTCTTCTCTGAATTTTGCTTCATCAAAATGCCTACCTTAAAACATATAGTAACAATACATCTGTGTTGTCTGTTGATTCATCGAGGGCTAGAGATATAAATTCAGCCTAATTGACACCATCTTTCACCCAACATTGGATGTTCTCTGCCAAAATGTGAACCAGACATTGCAGTTTCAGTTGAGATCTTTTTCACAAATTCAATAATATTATCACTAACAAGCTCCAACAAAATTAGTATAACACACATGTCTTAATACCTCTGCATTAATAAAAACATTATTGTGTTTAGCCTCTGGTTTACCATTCTTGTTGAGTTACTGAATATGTGGCTACATTTTTCTGCTGTGATCTTAGCTTGCTTTCAAGGCCTTGATTTTCTACTGGTTCTTGCATTGTACTCATTCTTGTAACTGTTTCACTGCAGATCAGACAGGTAGGCTGAGAATTCTGGAATGATGGCATTATCTATACTAATAAAAGGCAAAGCCCTCACTGACTGACTGACTCACTCACTGACTCACTCACTGACTCACTCACTCACTCACTCACTACTCACTAATTCTCCAACTGCACTAACCAAAACCGATGTATGTACTTATTTCGATGGTATGACGCCACTGTCGGCCGCCATATTGAACTTTCCAACGTCACTAATTTTCCAACTTCCCGCGTAGGTAGAAGGCTGACACCATCTTCACGAAATTTGATAGGTGGGTTCCCTGCGCTAACCAAAATCGATGTACGTACTTATTTCGGTGGTATGACGCCACTGTCGGCCGCCATATTGAATTTTACAAACATCACTAATTCTCCAACTTCCCGTGTAGGTAGAAGGCTGAAATTTGGCAGGCTCATTCCTTACAGCTTACTTACAAAAGATAAGCAGGTTTCATTTCGAAATTCTACGCGTAATGGTCATAACGGTCAACAATGTCCGCCATGTTGAACTTTCTTATTCATGGCCCCATCTTCACGAAATTTGGTAGGCGGCTTCCCTGCGCTAACCGAAACCAATGTACATACTTATTTCGGTGGTATGACACCACTGTCAGCCGCTATATTGAACTTTCCAACGTCACTAATTCTCCAACTTCCCCTGTAGGTAGAAGGCTGAAATTTGGCAGGCTCATTCCTTACAGCTTACTTACAAAAGATAAGCAGGTTTCATTTCGAAATTCTACACGTAACGGTCATAACGGTCGACAACGTCCGCCATGTTGAACTTTCTTATTTATGGCCCCATCTTCACGAAATTTGGTAGGCGGATTCCCTGCGCTAACCAAAACTGATGTATGTACTTATTTCGATGGTATGATGCCACTGTGGGCCGCCATATTGAACTTTCCAACGTCACTAATTTTCACAATGTCCGCCATGTTGAACTTTCTTATTTATGGCCCCATCTTCACGAAATTTGGTAGGCGGATTCCCTGCGCTAACTGAAACTGATGTATGTACTTATTTCGATGGTATGACGCCACTGTCGGCCGCCATATTGAACTTTCTAACGTCACTAATTTTCCAACTTCCCGTGTAGGTAGAAGGCTGACCCCATCTTCACTAAATTTGGTAGGTGGCTTCCCTACGCTAACCAAAACCGATGTATGTACTTATTTCGGTGGTATGACGCCACTGTCGGCCGCCATATTGAATTTTCCAAACATCACTAATTCTCCAACTTCCCGTGTAGGTAGAAGGCTGAAATTTGGCAGGCTCATTCTTTACAGCTTACTTACAAAAGTTAAGCAGGTTTCATTTCGAAATTCTACGCATAACGGTCATAACGGTCAACAATGTCCGCCATGTTGAACTTTCTTATTCATGGCCCCATCTTCACGAAATTTGGTAGGCGGCTTCCCTGCGCTAACCGAAACCAATGTACATACTTATTTCGGTGGTATGACGCCACTGTCAGCCGCCATATTGAACTTTCCAACGTCACTAATTCTCCAACTTCCCGTGTACGTAAAAGACTGAAATTTGGCAGGCTCATTCCTTACAGCTTACTTACAAAAGTTAAGTAGGTTTCATTTCGAAATTCTACGCGCAACGGTCATAACGGTTGACAATGTTCGCCATGTTCAACTTTCTTATTTATGGCCCCATCTTCACGAAATTTGGTAGGTGGCTTCCCTGCGCTAACCAAAACCGATGTACGTACTTATTTCAGTGGTATGATGCCACTGTCGGCCGCCATATTAAACTTTTCAACGGTCTTTGTTACTTATGGGCCCATCTTCAAGAAATTTGGTACGCGGGTTCCCAACGCTAACTGAATCCTACTTACGTACATATATACGTCCATAGCCTGCAGCTCGGTCACCGTGTGAGGCGGCGTTGGGTCCCCCATCCCAACGCCTCCCACGTGGTTGGCTGCCTGCCTATATAAGGCCGTCTGTCGCTCCAGTCTCTACATTCCCTTCCTTGCTTCGCCACGGTATTCACGTCTCCCTGCTGATAACTACAGCCTTTTTATTTAATCCACGGCTTCTCCGCTGTTTTATTGTTCATTTATTACGATTATAGTTATTGTATAGGTATTTTAGACTTACTTTACATTGTTCAGGTACCCATTTCCTTTATCATTCCAACCGTACCCCCATTAACATGTCTATCGAGGTGATCACCATCGATCAAAGAACTGTCACTTACCAAGTGGTTTCCATGCCCGGAGATGGCACCTGCCTTTTCCATTCTCTTTGTTACATATTGCACGGCCATATCAGGCTCACTATTGATATCCGGAGGAACATTGTGTCTTATGTATTGAATGACTGGGACAGGTTCAAGGTGTGGACTGATGACGGTACAGGAGATAATTATACTACACAGGAGCACTAGAAGAGTGAAATGCTTAAGTGTACCGAAATGGCCAAATATTTTACACCTTTGGACAACCGCCAATGCCTCTTAAACATCTTAGATTCACAGGTGACGATTTCAGTAGTGGACACTTTGATGTTTAGAAATGTTTAAACTCTCAAAAGCTGGATGTGAAGTTATCAATGAAACTGGTTGTATACTTACAACGCTTGACAGATGCCGAATGTCTCTTCAACACAAGTCCTACAAATACTGTCGTAATTGAAACAAACCATGAAACTCAAACCGATTATGACAGCAGCAATCCAAGCTGTGAGATTTGAAACAAGATTACTGTTCACATGGCCAACTGTACGTTGCATGCTCAAGAGTAAGCTCAGCGCACAGCTACAGCTTGGTCATATTACAACTGGAGGGCCGAACTGACAACGTGGCATACAAAGAGATCCTTAACAAATAATTATTGGTATATTTTCCCTCAGTTTAAAAAGGTTTAATTTTCTTCTTAATAAAAATTTTAAGGCAGTACTTCACCGCTGCAAAGCGCGGGTATTTTGCTAGTCTATATATATAAGGTGACCATCCGTGCCCGTTTTCCGGGGACAGTCCCCTTTTCCGGACAACTATCCCCACTCAGAAACATGTCCCCGTTTCATCCCTGGTTTCCGCTGGTTCACTTTTTGAATGTATCTCATCACCACGATAATTTGAACTCGGCACGCATGCGCAGTGTTTTGACGGAGGTTATGCTTTACCGCATCCTGCAACTTTGGTGAGAAATCACATGATAAGCTTTCGCTTGTACTCTGTAGTGTTTAGAGCCCCTACTCGTGATCTGTAGATTCTAAGAGAGGCTATGCTCTGCCTCTGCTTGTGGCTGTGTCTACGCGTGGCGGCTCTTTTCTTCCACCTGTTCCTTCTGCATTTTGGCGCGGTGATCCCTGTGATTCAACATGAGTGATAAAAGGAAGTGTCAGTTCAATGCTGGGCTTCAGCATGAATTTTCGTATTTGCGTCTGATCCCAGATGTTTCTGTTGTGATCTGCAGCGTGTGCGACTCAAAGTTTTCCATCGGTAGTGGTGGGAGAACTTCAGTCACAGAACATGAGGGGAGTAGTCTACGGTCCTCTAGTACACCCACCCCCCCCCCCCCCCCCACCCCCACCCCCACATAGTACACGGATTGGCCGAAAAAATTCTGGTCACCTTAATATATATAAAACAGTTCCATGACTGACTGACAGACAACGCACAGACCAAACCGCTGGACCTAAAGGGCTGAAATTTTGACAGTGCATTCCTATAATGACATGGATAACCGCTAAGAAAGGATTTTTTGAAATTCCATCCCTAAGGGGGTGAATTGGGACACTCCAATACGTTTCTTGCCACTGAGAAGAGGGGCGAACGACACGTCGTGCAAGCGTCGAATGAGGAAGGGGATGCTCAAATACAGAATAAGCCTATAGAATGGTTTTGTGAACAGGCCATTTTAACTCCAAAAAACGATCGAGCTGTGTTCATTAATGACATGTTGCTTAAGTCCTTTGACAGAGAAGAAATGGTCTACAAATCGATAGACACTGTCTGTA
Source organism: Polypterus bichir lapradei (assembly GCA_026402145.1). NCBI lineage: Eukaryota > Metazoa > Chordata > Cladistia > Polypteriformes > Polypteridae > Polypterus > Polypterus bichir. The sequence continues at coordinate 72,371,797 of JANRMT010062814.1, forward strand.
ATGCAGGTGAAGCCGTTAACTATCCTGTAGAGTTTTTAAATTCCCTTAAACAACCGGGTCTTCCATACCATAGGCTTACTCTGCGGAAGGGCACACCCATAATGCTCCTTCGGAATTTAAAACCACCGAAACTGTGTAATGGCACTAGACTGCAAGTCAAAGCACTGCATAAAAATTTAATCGATGCCATTATTTTGACCAGGTGTGCTCAAGGAGAAAAAGTGTTCTTGCTGCGCGTTCCTCTAATATCCAATGACCTCCCCTTTGACTTTAAGAGACTGCAATTTCCCCTCAAAGTATGCTTCGCCATGACGATAAATAAGTCTCGGGGCCAAACTTTGAAATATGCTGGCGTAGATTTAAGGGAAGATTGTTTCTTCCACAGTCAGTTTTACGTAGCTTGCTCATGCGTAAGTTCGCCCACGAGCCTGGTAATATTAGTGCCGCCCAATAAAGAAACAAAAAATATTGTTTATAAGGAAATCCTCTAAAAAGCAATTAAATATTTATACTCCCATGGCGTCAGAAGTTCCACGCGAAGAAAGTCACGGGCAATAACTATAACTTCATATATATATATTTCTGAAAAAAAAGTATATTAAAACATAGTCCCGCATGGACGAAGTCGCGGGTAAAAGCTAGTAAAGACATACGTTTTGGTCTAATTGCCACTGAAATGATGATTCTTGGTATAACTGTTCCTTTACACATTTTGACAGAAATATTTTTCCTACTTAACTCATTTTGATAGCTATTTTTCAGTGTAGATTTACTTTCTGGCCAATCAGTAAAAGTTACATGATTACAGTAGGTACAACCACTGTGACTTTTAATGAGAAAAATTGAATTCAAATGATTGAACTTACTTGTTTGGAATGCTAATAACACCAGAACAAATGCAGTGCAACTCATTCTTGATGATTTCTTATTTTGCATAGATTAAATCTGACATGGTTTAAACTGACTTCACATATGTGTGATATGAATGATCACTTGCCTTTAATAATGATCGCCACTTACTGCTGAATCTTATGATCAGGGCAAATGATGCATCAGGATTGTTATGAGTTCTATAACATTGTGATTTTATTTGTATTGTTATATTTAAAGTTTTTCATATGCTAATTGACGATCTTTTAACTTAAGACATTTTGAGATTCATTGTTATGATGTCATTCATCACACAAGCACACACATATATATTGCCATGCTGTCATGTGGTTTTAGGTTAAGGAAATGTCTTATGCTCTGTATTGCTACATCCTGTTCTAAATAAAAGGAAGGCTGGTCAGAGGAGAAAGCTAGTTTCCTTTAGCATCCTCATTTTTAGATTTTGGTTTTTGCTTAGATTTTTTTGTCTGCATACAAACTTTGATTTCCCTTACTTTTATGGAAAGATTGAATTTGTTGTAATGTAGTACTTGGTTTATTTTTAGTGTCATTTTGTGATCACATTTGTACAATATATGCATCTATTTAGGGGTTTAGAACATTGAGGAACCCAGAAATAACACTAATCATTTATTTTAAAGGACTCTGAAAAAATACAAAATATTTATCATTTTGCTTCAACACCATTTTATTTGACCTTGGATGCCATCATTTTTTTCGCTTTTGTTGAAGTGGTGGCTATGGCAATGCTATGGGTCAGTCCAGGGACACAATGCATGTGTCATTAGGGCAGAAGGGTATAAATGTCAGCTCCCTACGCTTCCTGGTATCTAAGATCGGATAAAAACGACGTTGGTGTGTGATTTTTGCACTAAAACATTTTTCCTGGTCAACAATCTTGCTTGATACTTAGGTCCTTGATATTTGTCTAACATTTCAACTGTTGATGACAGATGGGTTAAGATTTTGGCTATGATTTTAGATTCATTTGTTTTAGCTATGTTTCATCTCCTGATCCTCTTCAATACAAAAGTCTCATTGTGTAATTCCAAGTCATTACAGAAATTAATCTGACAGACTGGAGAAATACTGCTTAGCAAACTCAAGATACTACTGAAGTGATATCAGAGATTTGAAATTTTATTAAAAAAAAAACCTGCATACTGAGATATTCCTTAAAAAACTGTTGCTGATCCTTTCTCATTCTGTTTTTCTATTAAGTAATCTGCTGTAGCACCTGCCACTTCTATCTGTTTACTCCTGACCACAAAAGTAGACACCAAAGTGTTTAGGAACCTTATGCACCGGCAGTGACATGCACAGAACCAGGCCATCATATTATACCACAGTTATGGGCTTCAGGATGTGTACAATACTGTAGTGTCAGTGGAGGGGTTAAGCAAGGCAAACGTGAATGAACTGAACTGAGATGAATTGAATTTAGACCCGATATTGTCCTACACAATGCAACAACATTGCACATAATTGAAGCAATCCCAGTCATTTACAAATTCTTCTCATATAAATAAAAAAGCCAACATCTTTTCACACTGATGCTTCCACCTTTCATAATAAAAAGTCAAAGCAGCAGAAAATAAGACCTTTCAGTTTAAATTAATTTACACTTATTACAAAATACCATGAAATATCATTCTAAATGTTTGCAGAGGTTTACTCTCTCAACAGCATTTGCAGCATAACCATAGAATAGAAAATGACCTGAGATATCAGTGTTGCTAAATAAATGAATACAAATATCAAATTTGTCTTTGATTTAATTAAAGTCACAACACAGAGAATCCAATACCTGGGCCCAGTTAATGAAAACATGATATAAAGCCAAAATGTCAGCAGGGTCTTTTGCTGCTGCAAGAATGAATCAATTGTTATATGCTAAAGTGCAAGTGAGAAAAAAATAGCTTCAGCAAGCAGTATGCAATGTTGGTAAATTCAGAATATAAAAGGATAAAGTGTCTTGTATTGCAAAACACAAAGTTAAATAATTGAGCAGAATCTTTCTCAGGTTTCTTTTATTATTTCACCTCTCTTCAGTGGTTAATTTAGTTTAAGCAAATACTCCTATACTCCCAAGCACTCTATTTTACAAAAAAAAGAAAGGTTATATTTGTGAAGGCAAGGTCAATAGTCCATCTTCCCACTGAATCTTCCACAGTTTAAAATTTGTAAGATAAGGAAAGGGCTTTGAGGAAAAGACTATTCATATAAATAGCAGCACAATATTAACATCATTTTGGTTGATAACAGAGGTATAAAAGACATAGGCGATGAAGGCATATAAAATAAAAATAATGCTGACAAGAACTACACAATAATATCGTCAAGTCAAAAACCAATCAAAGATGAGAAGCCAATCTATAGAAGGGCATTCACTCAAACTGAAACAATTTAGTATTGCCAGTCAAGGGAAACTATGCATCACTGTAGAGTATACTTAGAACATGCAAACTCTACACAGACAGTGACCTGGATTGGCCTGGAACCTAGACTCCTAGCAGAGTAGGATAACACTAGACTGATTTGGGGGGGCCTTGTCTCAAAATTCTTGGAATAAGATCAAATTAAAGAATGGTACTTCTTAGTATACACTACATAACTGGAAATGTGTGGTTCCTTAGAATTCTGCCTTGACCTTTCCCCTTTTATGGCATCAAACTCTGTCTCTCCAGTCATGAGAGCAGAGATGACACACACACCATTACTGAAATACTGCAAGCACAGCTCTTTTCCCTGAAGGAAGTGCCCACTCAGCATCATAATAGGTATGTAACCTATTATGGCACAGTACTATCTACTACACAAGAAAATGGCAAGATCTGCATGTGTGTGTGTCCTGTCGTTAACAGCACTCAGATTGGTTAATTTGGCTTTAGTGCGATTAGCTAGTTTGGCTTTAGTGAAGCGACTGATAGAGAAAAGTGTGAGACACAAGAGGAGGATTAAAGGCATAGGAGACATGCTGAGAGTCACATTCAAAGGCAAGAAATATAAAAGGCGAACAGAATGCCTCAAAATGACAGAATCTGAGGAGCAAGCTTTACAGAAACACACTTAGCAGAGGGAATGCCGGTCAAGAAAGGATCAGATACACATGGATACAGAGGAAAGGTGAAGGTACACATAAGGCAAGAAATATCAGATATTATTAAATTTATCCTATTACCTGTCATTGACAGGAGGTGTGGCTAGTTAAACATATAAAACTGGAACTGAAATCTGGTTCATCCAAAGCTAATATTCCATATCTTTCAGATGTTACTAGGTTAAGTTTGGTTTGATTATACACATTTTTATCTTCAATGAGGGAAATTTGTTTTCAGAAGGAATGTACAACCATACAAAATACATTTGAATTTCTACAGAGGTCAATTGTTAGAATTATATTATACAAGAAAGATTCCTACAGAAAATATTGAACACTAATAATTTTGAATGCATCTGGGACCTCTATAGCCACAGGAATACAAAATGCTTACAATACTGGAATTAAGAGTTCTTAAATCTTTTGCTTTGAGTCTTTGTAATCTAAATATACAGTTTGCTTGAAATATCTAGAACTTTGGAAACAGAAGACAGCAGCTGTATAAAAGAGTGCTGGTGACAGAATTCAGTAAGACAGCTTCTGTAATTTACTGCTAGCTTTGATAATGCTTCTTAGCCATTGTGTTTTGAATGCAAAGATTTACAAACCAATGTAAAACAAATATAATGATATAAAAGCCTTAGTAAAGCATGACATTATAGTTTTGTCTTATCAATTTCATTTTCTTTTACAAAAACAACAGTTTATGTGCTTACTTACTGATTTATTCTGTATTCTGATTAAAGGTCATCATATTACAAACAGTTATAGGTGTGGTTACCAAAGTACTGCAATTTGCCAGGTGACAGTTACCAGCTCCACATGTGAAAATGACTATATAAGTATGTATTAGGGGTGTAACTTCAGCTCCACAATGCCCACTTTATATCTCTGCTGGCATTATTTCACTCCCTCACCTTCATACTTTGTGGTGCTGCATGTAGTAGGGATCACAGAGCAAAAGACTGTTAGCCCACTTCTTCCATTTTACAGAGAAAATCACGTGCTAATAATATAAAAAGCCTACCTCATGAAAAAAATTCTTTTCTTAGAATAAAATTCTTCTGCTTGGTTATCATTATAGACATTGCACTGCATGACCACGCACACAGCCTCCCCACACAATCCACCAAGTGGGGAGCTGCACTCTCATTCAACATGAGAAGGCTCTATCTCCTTCAAATGTCTGTGCAAGCCTCTCTATTGGTATGGTGCTGTTGCATCATCTTAAAATGCTGTCACTGTTACATTAGTATAGAATATAAATATTCCAAAAGCTATAAGTTACATCACACTCACAGTGCCCTGAGTGGCATATAATTTGTCAGGAATCAAATTCCTCATACAAACACAAGCAATATAGAAAGTTGTTACTATTACTTTATATACAGTATGACAGGTGGCTTTTCTCAAGGTGACACACAAGACTGAATTATAACAGCACCATACCAGATTAACTTATTGAATATTATTCTATTCTATTCTGATCTGTTCTTATAAAATAAAATCTTAGTCAAAGAGAGTTGTTCCTGAGATCGGGGTCATCCTTTTGCCAGCTACGGCTAACACCCAAGCATGGAGAGAACTGTAAGATATGCCTCTCCTTGCCCACTGCTGCAAACTGGATTTATAAGCCACCAAACCAACTGACCTAAAGAAAATCTATTACGGTATATAGTTACAGTATAACACAGTACAATGAATAACCATTAATCACCAGAATCAAGGCTAGACCCAGACAAATCTATGGATACTTTGGTGTTGTCCTCCTGCCTCCCTATAAGCTGATTTATACTTCTGTGTCAAGCCTACACTGTTGATACACCATAGCCACGCAGCCTCTAATAAATGTGTCTATGCCTCGTGTTAATGTTAACCCTACGCAGACCCCTTATATAGGGTGTTCCAGATCTAATTATGCAATTTTCATTACGCTATAACTTATTAAGTATATTACATAGAAAATCACCCGAAAAATCCCAGACCATCGAGAAGTGTGCGAACTGACGACATGAAGAAGAAGTCATCCAGACGATCTGGATCTGCATAATTAGATCTGGACCACCCTGTACTATGATAAACCAGTTTGGTAACTATGTACTATATTACTACATTTATGTTCTTAATCATTCACTAATCTTGTGTTCTACAAAAACTGTCAATATGTGTTCAGGCATGTGCGTACGGTGTGGTGTGATGCAGAATTATAAAATGCTATCAGCAACACAGCCTACGTGCATAGCTACGGTGTAGGCTTGATACAGATATATAAACCAGCCTTAAACCTTCACATGCCCTGCTGTCACCCTGTCAAAATCGTGTTGCTTTTCCAATAAAAGGCAGACCAGGGATTAGATTTTATTCATCAAGCTGAGGTAGAACATCAAAAGGATGAAAAAGGAAAACTTCAGAGGCTTTTCAGAGGCTTTGCAGCTGCGGTGTATCAACAGTGTAGGCTTGACACAGAAGTATAAATCAGCCTATAGGGAGGCAGGAGGACAAAAGGACTAAGTAGGACTAAGGAGGGGTCAGTCTTTAAGACTCTTAGAAATCAGCATCTAGAACAACAGAATAAGATGAGTTTGAAGTAAAAAAGTGAGTCAAAACTGCCTTGAAAATAAATAATCAGACTACTTGATAATAAAATGTGTTTCTTTTTTCAAAACATAACTTTAGACAACAATACAGCAATACCTTTGCTCTTAAATAAAATGGCTGCTTATGACGTCATCATGTATATTCTGCCACAAAGAGACACGAGGCAGATTTTTATGAAAAATTAAAAGTCACTTGTTATACTTAAAAGTAGTTACAAAAATCATTGTCAAAATGATCAAAGTATACAGTCTTTAGACAGAAGATCATTAAAACAACAATACACTCGATACAGTAAGGTTTCTACTCACAAACTCAGATGACTAGGAAGTCTTGTGTGTTGATCTTTATAGCTAATTATTGGTGATATCGCTTTCTGTCATCTTAGACTAACAACATTGTAGTTCCCGAAGCAAAACAGTGGCACCCATAACAAAAAAACAGTGCTGTGGGAAGACTTTAAAATATTTTGAAGTAATTAAATAAACAGGTTTTCAGAGGAAAAGCTAAACTAAAACTGAACAGGGGATGATAGTAACTATAAAGAGCTTGTAAAATCCTACACTAAAAACAAGTAGAGTAAGAATGCTGAAAAAAGATATAAAAAAAATGTTGAAAACTAGAACACAAAACCAAAGTTTGAATGCAAAATAAAATTACAAATACATCCTCACTTTATCTTGTATTGATTGCACGTGACTGTAATAACTAGTTGACATTTTTTAATCATATTAAATCCAGAAGCTTGGATTCCTGAAGTTGTATGCAGTCTGCCCTCCACATTAAATAGGCAAAGCATGAAACATAATGTGTTAAGTGACCAGCAACAGGCTAAACTCAAAATGGCTGAGCTCATAATCACATGACACTAAAACAGTAAAAAAAAAAAAAAAAAAAGATCAATCATAAAACTTTGAATTAAGAATAGGAATTAATGACAGACCCCATCTCATCCCTTCCCGGACACCAAAAAACAATAATCTACAGAAAACATAAAATTTGTTATTGTTTAGCCAAGGTCTCATACCTGGCTTGTGTACTTTCTTTTTTTTTATCTTCTCATTGCTTTTAAATATAATTTTTTTGTTTTTGTTTTCCTTTTCATGTTATATGTACAGTACTTAATAATATTTTGTATGATGTATCTAAGCTGTGTTGAGCCCCAGGGTGCAGGGCCACCTGATAGTACAGCTGAGGATCTGTCTTCACTACTGTTTAAGAAGAAGTAGCCTGTGCAACAACTACATCATCATCAAGATTGTTCTCCTGTTCTTTGGGTTGCTGTCTGGCCATTTTGTTCTTGAATTCCTTGGTTTTTGACTTCTGGATTTTATTCTAAGGTACTGTTGTTAGATTTGGAAATTACATTGTACTCTTTCAATGCAAATGTAAATGTAGACAGAGGCCATTTATCTGTTCTCGTCCTCTTAGATCTGAGTGCCGTATTTGATACCATTGATCACAATATTCTTAGAAATCTCCTTAGTCAGTGGGTGGGCCTCTCTGGCAGTGTCTTAAATTGGTTTGAATCCTACCTGGCAGGTAGAAAATTCTTTTTAAGTTGTGGTACTTATACTTCAAAGACACATGATATTCTATATGGTGTTCTACAAGGCTCTATCCTGGGTCCGCTGCTCTTTTTGATCTACATGCTTCCGTTAGGTCAGATTATCACGGGGCATAATGTGAACTTCCACAGCTATACTGATGACACGCAACTGTATTTATCAATAGCACCTGATGACCCCGACTCTGTTGTTTCACTAACACAATGTCTTACTTGGGTTTCTGAGTGGATGAGTCGTAATTTTCTCAAGCTAAATAAAGAAAAAACTGAAATGTTAGTGATTGGCAATAATGGATATAATGAGGTTATTAGAAATAAACTTGATCCATTAGGATTAAAAGTCAAGACGGAGGTAAAGAATTTACGGGTAACTGTTGACTGTGACCTAAATTTCAAAACACATATTAATCAGATCATTAGGACAGCAAGTTAGACCTCTTATATCATTGAAAGATGCTGAGAAATTAGTTCACGCTTTTGTTTTCAGTCCACTAGATTACTGTAATGCACTCCTCTCAGGACTACCCAAAAAAGACATAAATCGACTGCAACTATTGCAGAATGCAGCTGCTAGAATCCTAACTAGGAAAAGAAAATCCGAGCACATTTCTCCAGTTTTGATATCACTACACTGGTTACCTGTGTCATTCAGAATTGACTTTAAAATACTGCTTATGGTTTACAAAGCCTTAAATAATCTTGCTCCATTTTATATATCAGAGTGTCTGACATCTTATATTCCAAATCATAATCTTAGATCTTCAAATGAGTGTCTGCTTAGAATTCCAAGAGCTAAACTTAAAAGAAATGGTAAGGCGGCCTTCTGCTGTTATGCACCTAAAATCTGGGATAGCCTGCCAATAGGAATTCGCCAGGCTGATACGGTGGAGCACTTTAAAAAACAAAGTAAAAACACATTACTTTAACATGGCTTTCTCATAAATTCTTTTTAATTTAATCCTGATGCTCTGCATATTTAATTAATTATCATTACTATTCATGGTGGCTCCAAAAGCCGTACTAACCCCTACTCTCTCTTCTGCTCTTTTTCCAGTTTTCTGTGGTGGTGACCTGCACCACCACCACCTGATCAAAGCACCATGATGTCCCTGCATTGATGGATTAAAGGCCAGAAGTCCACGTGACCGTCATCATCAAGTCCTTCCATGAGAACCCTGAATACAATGAGGACTGATCATTTATGTTAGGTAGAATGCCTAGAGGGGGCTGGACGGTCTCATGGCCTGGAACCCCTGGAGATTTTATTTTTTCTCTAGTCGTCTGGATTTTTTTTTTTTTGTTTTTTCTGTCCTCCCTGGCCTGGCCATCGGACCTTACTTTTATTCTATGTTAATTAGTGTTCTCTGATTTTAATTCTTACTTTGTCTCTTTTCTCTTTCTTCATCATGTAAAGCACTTTGAGCTACATTATTTGTATGAAAATGTGCTATATAAATAAATGTTTTTTGTTGTTGTTGTTTCAGGTTTGAATGGGAAAATTTTTCTGTGCTCCTGCCTTTATGTTTTTTTTTTGTAAGATTTTTGTAAGAATTTTCTTTGGTTTTCATGGACCTTTTCCATTCTCCTTTATTGGACTCGTGCAGGCCATATGCTTACATCTTGAGTTTGGGGCTAGGCTATCTGAAGTGGTGAGGCTTATAGTCTAGGTTTAGACCTACAGTATGGTAGAATGTAGGTCTAGCTTTTGACTTTGATGCCCCTTTTTAATATCTGTCAGCATGCAAATTACTTCACACTGCACAGTCACCATTGTCTCGTATTCCTAGTTCCTCATGCAACTTTAGCACTGGTCACTGTACTCTTTGAGTCTCTGAAAGGTAATCGACTACTGAAGACCAAGGAATGCACACCAAATGGGCTTTGTTGTTTGCTCCTGTAGTTATCCATATCACAAATAGCCCATCCAGTATTTTAAGCTTTAAAAAAATGCCAGAGAAGAACATAAAAACCATGTTTATTTGATCCTGTGATATTTGAATTAACTTGGACAGGTGCAAATCTCAGCACAACCTAATACTTTTGATTTAATAATGTTAATTGTTATAGCACCTTTCAGAATTACAACATTTACGATGTCTACTGCAATGCAATTAAATCACAAGGAGAGACAAACAAAACACCAACATGAGCAGATGCTCACGGGAGACCTGTATGCATTGTTGTGGTTATAAGAAAATATTAAACAGTCAGCGAACAAGAGGGGATTAATCTGGCATCATCGCCTGCTAACTGTTATGATCTGTGCCTCATGTACATTGATCGTAGCTTCCAGCTCTACATGCAAACATCTGATCCCCACACTCTTTGCTGAAAGTATACAGTGGAAGTGCGTAACTTGTCCTGCAGGAAGTACTGTATTCTTCATAAATACTATTATCTTAGATAAATTAAGGCACCAGACTGGAAGACTAACTAACTGCTTTTGTATTTGCTATTTTTACAAGCATCTCAAAACTCTCAGTTTGCTCTATATTTTATTAATAGGAAAAATTCTAGGGAAAAATCATGATATAAGAAAGACAGTCAAGGCAGAGGTGCTGAACAAGCATGAGATGTTTTTTGTCAAATAAAATTAAAACATTAAAAGGTATGTGTTGATGTATTCTTCAGAAAACTATAACAGAAAAGGGATTTCATGCTACAAATAGTTATTAAGCTGAAACATGATGAAATGAATCAGAGAGTGTTAAAAATCAAGTAAACTGAAGTTAATGTACTGTATAAGAATGGATTTTTTGTTCCGTCTGAAAGCCTTCTCAAACAAAAGACGAAAAGTAATGAAGAGCACCACTTGGAATGCAAATTACACACAGAGACTTAAAAATAAAGAGTTACAGATTTAAAATGCATTCATTTCTTTTAATTTGATAATTTAATGCGACTCACTTCAAATTAATGTGAATCCAAAATGAATTAAAATTAAAAGGCCTGTGTAGAACGCTTACCAGGGCAGTCGAAGGTCTAAGCGGCCCATTAGGCAGATCAAGTGTCTGCATAAATTGTACTTTGTCAATAGCTGCTTGAATTGCATTTTTATTTACAAGGCGTTCAATACTGTGGAGACGCTGAACTTCAATAGGCCTTCGCTTTTTGTTAAGTAGCCAATCTACTTTGCCATTCAGGTGATATGCAAGAGTCTGCAGGATAAAATGCAGATGAAGAAAGTGAATGCTTGTGCACATCCCACTACGATGTTTGACTTGGAAAGGCAAATTTTGGCTGTAACCATTTAGTGGATTTACCTCATGAAATATATAATAACATGATAAACTCTTTCTTGTTTGAAGGCTACACAGCAAGGATGGTCTACCGGTAGGGGTTACAGGGATCATTTATCAGACCACAGAAGAAATTAAGTGAATAAGCAGATAATAAACAGGCTTTGCATAAAGAATTGCTTGGAAGGAAAAATGTAAAAGTAGGCATATTCATCAGTTATTCAGTGATTGAAAAACATAACTGGGATGTGCAAAAAAAATCTGAATATTTGAAGCAGATAAAAGGTGGGTTCATTATGTTCAGTGACTGATTATAATAAACATACTTTCTTATGATAGCTTAGAGAGAAGTATCAGAAAAGAAAGATTAGCGATCCCAGCAGGAGAGTACTAAAATGACAGGCACACAACAGGATCAGTTGTATTTAGGAAGTAGAAGGAAACAACATGAAGGAGCCAATGGGCCATAGTGATGAGGACACAAAGTCATCTTCTTACTCCATTCTTCAGCATGCTTAATTGATGTCATTGTAAGGACAGGCTGATAAGACTTTTCAGAATATCATGATCACCCCAGTTTGAGGAGATCATAAATTATTTGTAACACAAAGAAAAATGTAACAGCTGAGGAGTGATTAGACAAGCAAATTTGAAAAATAAGGGTGATGAAGTGAAGGCAAACTGTGTTTATGACTATTCCTCTGTTTAATCATCATTATAATAATAATAATAATAATAATAATAATAATAATAATAATAATAATAATAATAATAAT
>JANRMT010062814.1:72392330-72403910 GCA_026402145.1 Polypterus bichir lapradei
GATAGATAGATAGATAGATAGATAGATAGATAGATAGATAGATAGATAGATAGATAGATAGATAGATAGATACTTTATTAATCCCAAGGGGAAATTCACAAAGGACTCCTGAATTGTACTTAAACAGTGAAAATGCATAGGAAAGTTGCTTGTTAAATCTATAAGAACTCTGCTAAATAAATTACATTCCTTACTCATATGCATTAATGTATAGTAACTTGGTATGACTGAAGCAATATCATGGAGGTGTTGAAAATTTGCAATTTGCAGCCCAATTCATGACCTGTTTTTGGAAGAATGGATCCTGAATTGTGCCATTTTTAGAAAAGATGAGAGAATTTTAGCCTGGTTAATTAATTATCAGTTTTGCCTTTGCCAGTAATTAATTAAATAATTTGGTTTGGTTTTGGTAAAGACCCCTACCTTATTTTCCATACTTTTCTCTGTAGGATGTGGACTCCAGCCATTAGACTTATATCAAGGTAATTAAAGCACACTTGTTTTAAGAAAGAGAATACAGTCATAATTAGGTTAACAACATCTTGGCTAGTAGAATAAACAAAATCAAATAACATTGAAACATCATCATAAGTGGTTGTATTACAATATTAATATTTTTATTAATGTTTTATATTACTGTATTGAGAGAATTAATATTAATTTATGTGATGTGTATATTATGTTAATGTTAGGTTAGGTTACTTGAGATGAGGTTAGCTTAATGTAGTTTACGTCAGGTCAGGTGCATACTTTACATATCGCAGAGAAAATGACAGAAAGGCATGTCCCTGAGTGCTGCTGGTGTGCAGCTCTGGTTTTGCTATGCACTGCACACGGAAAACACCCATACAGACGAGACACCTTTTATCCAAAGTGAAAATGACATCAGACACAAAGGCACATCCCTGTGTGTTGCTGGCCCATGCTGGGATATTGACACATACTGCGCACCGAAAGCTGTGATGCAGACATGGTGCCTTGTACCCAAAGACAGCAGGGTGACTATGATAATAGACACTGAGGTATGCTATCCTTCCTCCTTAATATACATCAATACTTAATGACAAAAATGATAACATACTGGTTATAACATTATTAAGTGAGACACAACTGGAATACAATTTATTGATAAACACAAGGGTTATGGAAATATGATAACTGCATGTAATGTATATTGACATAGAAGACAAGATGCATGACAGGCGCAAGACAGATTAGACAGACAAACAGAAGAGACTGGATGTTTACCGGTTATTTAGTTCTAATTTATCTTTCCTCAGATAAACAAATATACAATACCAAGTAAGCTTTAAGGATGTATAATGTTGTGTGAAGTTGTTGATCTGTATTTAAGTAGAGGACTTTTCTTGCGATGTGGTCCTTTTTTTATGATTTGCTGTGCTTTTCTCAGTTAGGCTTTTTGCTGTGTGCTCCACAGTTTCATAGGGAAAAGCATTACTCTTTCTGGCAAAAGAGTTTAGATGGTAAAGTTCCCTTCTTGAATTAATGGCTGCTTCTCAGTCTTCTCAGACTGGGCTCAATCACTGACACAGAGTAGAGAGAGTGGCTAATCAGCTTTTTGGTTTCAAAGAGTGCAAGCTTTGTAGAAATGAATGGAGTTAATTTTAAAGGAAGGAGTACTCTCTGGTGACTGGATCAAGGTCACTTACAGTTACAGAAAAAGTGCCTGCTCATAGGTACGTTATTTTGTCCACCAAAGTTGCCACTCATTGAATTATATTTCTTTGTACAAACTTGGGAGTCCTTTTGGTGCCTCCATGTCTCAAGTGGTGTGAAAGGATGTTCAACTCTGATTTACACCTTTGTTATCAGATGAAGTACAGGGATGACCAAGAATGTTAGAGCTGTGGTTAAGCCATTTTCTCAGGAATTCAGGTTGGGGGTGAATCTGGATTTTTGTATCCCTGTTAAATCTGCTGTCTTAACAGGCCTTGTGTGTCTGTAATAGTCTAGAAGAATGGAAAATGCCCACTTTTGTTCTAACATTGAAATTGGCTAAATATGATTCCTGATAAAAGCCATGGCAAATTGCTTAGTGCCCCTCATGTATCAAGGTTCTGAACTTGCTGAAAACACTGCTTCAGTAATTTCTGAAACCATTAATCATCAACAGAAGAGTTCATTTTCTGCTAGTAAAACATTGAGACAACAGTCTCTTCTTGTTTGTCAGCCTTGCTATGTACTTATATTCTGATCATCGCAAGTTGCACTCACAGTTACTAACAAAAGCAGATTTCTTGGTAGTTTTGTTACTGAGTACTAACTAGTATGCTTGTAGCTTCTTTGTGCTTTGTTTTCTGCAGTTTATGAGCTTTTTCAATTTTCTTTTGAGTATGAGTTTGGTTTATGTGCTTAAATTAAGGGTTTTTGCTTGATCATATTTTTGTTTGTGGCTCCTGATTGTGCCGGGTCCATTGTTAACATCTCGGCTGTTTTGACTGTGTCTCTTCATTGTCAGTCTATTTGCGTCACATCTCTCATGGCCAACTTAAAATTTAAAAGAATGATCCACCCAAAAAGGTTTTTATAGGTTATTTATTCTATGTAGTTTGAAGACATGTTTTCATGTGGAACAAAGAAATCTATGGTGACCGATAGGGCTGGGTATCAGCACCGATGTCCCAATTTGATTGAATTCAAATTCACAATACCCCAATTTGATTCAATATCGATTTTATCTTGACTGAATTAGCATGCACTGATGTATTTGAAGTGGTGGCTTTTTTAGAAATTACATAACCATGCACAGAGAATATTAATAAAATGTGACAAACTTCAATAACACTTTTTTGAAGGATGTCTATATAACATATGCATAAGCATGGAATGACATTTCAGAAGAAATACTTAGTAATGAACAGTTAACATCAGTATTTGGAAGATGTGGAACAAAATATCATTGCTCTTTTTAAAAATGAAATATAAAAAAACTTTTTCATAGCACTGCACTCATTCAGAATTCACCATAATTTAAGTAACATAAGTATTTCCACATCCGAGTTTACACATATTATGGGAGGGCTCCTTGTTTTAATACCACGCAATGGAACAGTGCATTGGAAATAACAACAACAACAACATTTATTTATATAGCACATTTTCATACAAACAGTAGCTCAAAGTGCTTTACATAATAAAGAATAGAAAAATAAAAGACACAATAAGAAAACAAAATAAATCAGCATTAATTAACATCGAATAAGAGTAAGGTCCAATGGCCAGGGGGGACAGAAAAAACAAAAAAAAAAACTCCAGACGGCTGGAGAAAAAAAAATAAAATCTGTAGGGATTCCAGACCATGAGACCGCCCAGTCCCCTCTGGGCATTCTACCTAACATAAATGAAACAGTCCTCTTTGGATTTAGGGTTCTCACGGAAAGGCTTGATGATGATGGTCACGTAGAATGCTAGAAAGGTTTTTGGAACAAAAGCCAGCCAGTTCAGCAGCTCTGCATATAGGCAGTGAGGTTGCTCCCAGTGTGTCTGCAACACATCCACCACAGGTTCCCACTCGTTTTTATTGTGTAATTGTAACTAGGAATCTGCTGCCCTGGATGTTCAGTTGTTACAAATTAGGGCTACTCTCTCCACTAGCCTTAAAGATGTGGCGAAGCTTTGCTTGAAATCTTCATAAAGCCTACGCACAATAACTTCACTCAGTTGCTTTCTGTTTGGTATAACATACCACAGTTCAAAAACCTGTATCATTCGTTGAAAGATATCTCTTTCAACAACGGTGTAGGGTCTCTTATCTTTACAGATAAAAACTGCTATAGATTCTGTTATTTTATGGGCCTAATGACCTGGGCTACAGCAAACAATATGAAAATTTCCATTAAAAAATCTCACATTATTCATGTTGCCTATATCCATATGTGAAGTCATCCAGTCAGTGTACTCACAAAGTCCCAAAGAGAAGTATTTTTACTAAAATATTGCTAAATAATTCACTTCTGAAAAATGTTACCATTTCTGCTTATTTTTGAGTAAAGTCATAAATGACTAGATCAAGCATGTTAAAGTTCTCAGCAGTCTTAAACTAGATATTAATTGACAGGAGTCCTGCATCTCTATGGCTTCACCAGGATACACTGCTTTTTGTGAAGTCCACCATGAAAAGCTGTAACAACACTTAGCTCTTTCATGATTGCTTAAGCCAAAACAACCCTCTTTTTACTGAGGATCACATTTCAATTTAACTTCCAGTCATCACACAGCAAGAAATTTAAACAGTAGTAAACCAGGGCTATGAGGTCAAAGTCTTACCTGCTGCCATCTGCATATATCCAGCCAGAGTGCACATCCTTTTCTCACACGGGCCACTGGGAAGGAAAACCGTGATGATCGCCAAAAGGGAGCTGATTGCAAGCAGGACACAGCCTCCTGAGCAAAGAACAGCACTTGTCTGAAAAAAAGCCAATAATACACAATGGTGAGATATGCTTTTTTATGAGGCATGGGCACTTCCCTTCAAATAATTGTACAGTCTAAACTGTAAGATATTTTGTAGTCCAGTTACTTAATCTGTGTAAATGCTCCCTAGTGCATTCTGGCCATGGAACTTTAACAATAGATGTGTACATGTACCTATACATATTTATAAACCATCACACATACTGCACAATTCAAAAATTGCAAGGCTTGACAGGTCAAGTGATTGGATTAATCCCCCTTCCAATTTAAATGACTATTCTGGTTTATTATCTGCTTTTAAAATAATGCTACCAATGTTCAGACATGTCTATATACGATGAATACTTGTCATCAATGTTAGCTCTATATGGACTTGACAGAAACTTAGTAGCATCTTGCCTCAGCCTTCCCACATTCCAAAGCCTTGTTATATGATTCCAGATGAGTATTTTTAACATACCATTTCCACCAAAGGAAACAAATGCAAACAATATTTATTTTATATAGAACCTTACAACAGAGAATCCATTCCAAGGTGTTCTACAGTATAATTCCACTTGGGGCATAGGCAAGTGAAATGGCAAGTGGGAATAGAAGGTGTGTTACTGGCAAAATGGCAGATTGATGTCCATTGCCTTAACCACTACGTTGCAAATGCCCTGCAAAAAAACCCTTCTCAAAGAAGAATTTACCCCACATAAGCATATAAACACTCTTACTGTGCATGCTTCAGTCACCAATAACCATAAGGTGGATGTGTTTAGAATCAGGAAGAAATTAAGAGTACACAGAGAAAAAATTGTGGTATACTGTACAGAGAGAATGGGCCTACTCCATGCAAACAATTGCCATATAAAGCTATTTGACAGGAATACTAACCATAGTTCCACTTACAGTATAACTCAGATCTACATATTCTTATATATTGAACACTTTTTAAAGCACTGCAAAGGCTCAAAAATAATACACATTATAAATACAGTTCAAGTTTCTGAGGTTCAGAACCCAGCAGCATCAAGTCCATTAGCAGGAATTAATCCTCATCAAGGTATCCATCTATTACACTACATACTTACACACATCTGTATTAATGCCACAATAAGCTATTCTAATGATAGGTTGATAATGAAAGCACACGTATAATTAAATAAAATAATGTCTGTCCGTCAATTTTCTAACCTGCTCACCCATTGAATCCAGCCTTGGCCTGGGCACCATTTTGTCAACAGACACATTTATCATAATTTCTATTTAGCTAATATATTGTCACCAATTTAGCTAACATTTGGGAAGAATAACAAAAGAATCTGGAAGAAAATCCTAGGCTGACACTGGAAAAACATGAAACCTCCACACTGAAAGTGTACAGTCCTGAGATTTAAACCCAACAAACTGAAGCAGTGCCATCTACCATACTAACAAATTAATTATAGTATAGCTAGTACAAGTATAATTGAGTAAGTAAAAGATAAAAAGTGTTTATACAATGTATACACATATACACTGTGACGGACAGCCGGGTCCATTGCCCGGCCAGGACGCCTCTGCTGCATAAGTCCCAGGGGAGCCATCATGGACATTGCAGTACCTTCCCCGAGGCGCTTGGGGGCAGTCTCCCTGGCTGTGGATCCCTCCTCAATCTCCCCCGTGGCTCCATGGGACATGGAGTCTACCACAGCAGCCCGGTTGGGAGATGGGGTGGCCGCTAGGGGGTGCTGCGGAGAACCAGCCACCACACTGGACGGTTTATCAGCCCCACCCGGAGGTGCAATTAAGACCAGCTGGTCAGGCACCTGGAACACTTCCGGGTGGGGTATAAAAGGGCCTGCCTCCCAGCAATCAGGGCCAGAATCGGGAGGAAGAGGACGAGGTTGCCTGGGAGGAGTGGTGGAGCAGGAAAGTGTTGGTTTGGTGTGGGTTTTGTGCTTGGGACTGTGTTGGGCTGGTGGGACACGGGGAAGACGTGTGCCCACGGCTGAAGAGCAAAAAAATAAAGACCATTGAGTGTGAACACGTGCCTCTGCGTGGTCTGTGCCGGGTCGGGCGCTATAAAGCGCCTTTTTCACAACACATAAATCAGAAAACATTAGAATACTTATGACAAGAAGGTTGATTCAGCCCAGTCTAGCTCATCCATCTCTATTCACCTAACTCTTTCAAAAAGGCATCATGTCAAGCTTGAAGATCCCAAAGTACTACTATTTACCACCTTACATGTTAAGTTATAAAATTTATTTATGATTGCCCGTGTAAACAAAAACATGTAACCTTTGTGAAAAATTTCCTCTTAACCAGTTTTCAATTAAGTTTTCATGTTCTTGTTGTTAATCTCATTTTAAAGTGACAATTGGGATCCACTACAATAATTCCCCACATAATTTTAAATGCTTCAATTATGTCTCCTCTTCATCTCTGTTTCGACTGTAGCAGACGGCTGGGGGTTGCCCGGTTCGGATGCCCTTTTGAGGAGAGGACTGGGTGAGAGGACATGTCAACAGCAGTACCTTCCCTGGGACACGAGAGGGTAATCCTCCTGGGTTGCATCAGGGCCACAGGCTTGGAGCTTAGAAGCTCAACCCAGCTGGAGCCCATGGCCATCAATAGGGGGCAACTGGACAGCGCCGGAGCCTTGGCATACAGCACTTCCACCACACCCAGACGTGCAGCCAGAAGAGGAGCTGGATTCCCATGCAGCACTTCCGCCACACACAGAAGTGCTGCTAGAAGTTGATCGAGGAGCACCTGGAGCACTTCCAGGTGCAATATAAAGAAGACTGCCTCACTCCACTCGGGGAGCCAGAGTTGGGAGGAAGAGGACAGAGCTTGTAGGAGAGGAGTGGAGCCAGCAAAAGAAAAGGAGAAGATAGGGAAAAGGACCAAGTCAGTGGACTGGTAAACTGTGCTGTGTGCTAAAAGAAAGAGAATAATAAACATGTATGCTTTTGGGACTTCTGAGTCTGTGTGTCCTGGTGTCTCTCTGTGATCCAGGCATCTTCTACACCAGCTAAACTCTGTTTGATTAAATTGACTGATATGTCTTTTTGTAATATGGAGACAAAGAGTGTCCTCTATTTTCCAGATTAAACCTCAACAGGTACATCATATGAGGTAGCATATCCTCCTTTGATTTATACATGGCAAATTGTATTGGGTAACTTAACATCCTGTTAACCATAGTAGCTGCTTCTGTGTATTGTCTGAATGTAAACAATGACGAGTTCGCAACAACTCTTAAATCCTTCTCATAAAGTGTATTTTCAATTTCAGACCTCCCACTGTGTTTCAAATCTAACATTTTTACTTTCTATATGTAATATTTTACATGTATCTACATTGAATTGCATTTGCCATATATTTGGCCAAGTCAGAATGTTCTCCTATTCCAAGAGTAATGACTATACTGATTCTAAATTACTGTATATGCCATTCTACATAATGTACTGTCTGCTGACTTAACCAGTTTATTTATATTCTTATCCAGAATGTTTAGATATTGTTAAAAGGAGCAGAGGTCCAGCACTGAACCTTGAGGGGCAGCACTTTTAACATCACCTAGTTCATCTTCTTACCATTACCCTGCTTTCTGGGAGCTTTTCCATCCACCCAGGTCCATAAGGACACTCCTGTGTTAACTGTGTTAGCTTTTTGAATATAAATAATATCATATGCACCTCTCTGATCATTTGCTTTTATTAGTGAAAAAGAATTTCCCCATATACACTCCTGTTGTCTGTCCACTAAAGTTCCTGTTCATGCAATGTGTTACTTGATGTTTTACTTAATAATTCATTCAGTTAATCTATCCATATACATGTTAAACTTACTCTCCTTACTTGGGTCATCCCGAGAACCTTTTTCTAAAATGGACACACTAATTTTCTTGCTACTATATTACAATATATACACAAACAACAAGACACATTTATTTTATATAGTGTCTTTGTATACTCAAAATCATCTCAAGGCATTTTAGGGACATATTTGTATCAGTTTTTTTTTAATATTGTAATATTAAGTGACCTCTTTACTTTCACAAAGTATATTAATGGTGGGTTCTGAAATGGCAGTCTTAAGAATTAAAGTCCAATGTCATAGCCATTAGTCCCCAGAAGAAAACAAAAGCAGAATTTCTAGCTGATGATAATTTTCATAATGCCCGCTCTACTGTTTGTTGAGCCTTCACTATGTGAGCTAACTGCCATGCTTTGTGCCCATTTCCAATATTATTACTTTATTGCCTACAGTAAATTTAAATAATATTTTCAATAAAAATCAGAGGTGATCCACTAATCCATGCTAAACTGTACATAAGATAAATATGTTGTTCAAAGACAGTTAATTTTAATGTATAAGGCAAAAAAGCAGAATTCACTTTTGTGGACTGTGGAAAAACTGTGTTTCTTTAAGTATAATTGACTAACAATCCTGAATTTCAATGAGTTTGTCTAATGCTTTCAATATGAGCATTTTTTGTTTATTTTGGGTGTTGATTTTGTGTTCTCATCAACTGTAACCCAGCTTTTACTTCCCAAAGTTTTCCTGTTGATATAGTAATCTATTTGTGCTATTTCAAACATTAAAGGAGGCTTCAGGGAATTTGTGGAGAAACTTCTGAAGAGTTTCTTCTTGGTTCATTTCAAAGCACAGTTCCCTTCACACTTGTCTGTTCACCTACAGAATGATGTAAAAAAAGGCATACAACAGAAATTATCTTTTTCTTGGAAATTCTCTAGATCTATGTTTTGGCTCTCTTACCCGTGAATGTGATATAGTTGCAAAATGTTGCTGAGAAATCAGACACATTCTGGAGGTGGTGAGCACATACTGTAATCCCTTACTATACTGGTGGTTCCAAAATAATCTTTGCATATGATACAATGAAGCCAGACTTGAAACATTTCAAATGCCCCTAAAAGGACAGAACAAATTAAGGAGAGATGTAGTCTGATTCCAGGTACACAGTGTGTACCAATTCAGGCATCATTGCCCTGTATCAGGGTCTCTTCTGCAGACCTATCTTCTAAATTCAATGGAGCTAATGGTTAAAGTATGGGTCAGTAAACTACAAGTTTCCAATTCTATCCCCAGCATTGACTCATTACATGGGTGACAGAAATCTATGTAAACAACTGTACTCTCTCTCACTACTTGTAAAACATCTTGATTTGATGAAATTTGATTGATTTGATGAAAGAAGGGCATTATATAAAATGAAGGATGTCTGTTGCAAGTCACTTAATTTTTAATACAATAGCATTGTAAAATTGACAATGTCTTGTCCTTTGTTGTCTTTATTTGAAAGTTATACTTAGTAGTTGTGAGGGATTGCCAGCCGTGTATCCCGGCCAACAACCCCAAACTGCCAGATGGAGCCATCCCTGCAACATGGAAGGGCCCCGAATTCCAGCAGGGCATCATGGAACTTGGAGTTTTTCACCACAGCCTTGCTGGATACCCTGGGGGCCACCGGAGGACGCTGCAGGGAGCCCCAGGGACTTATACTTCCCTTATAGCCCGGAAGTAATTCACGATTGCGGAAACGGAAGAAATGATATGCTTCCGGGCTGAAGAAAAAGAGAAGTTTTTACCAGACCCGAAAGTGTTGGATAACCACATGGACTGAGGACTCAAAAACACTTCCGGGTCAAGGACTATAAAGGACTGTGGGAGATCCCAGACAGACGAGCTGAGTTGGGAGGCAGGGTGGCTAAGCGTCTGGGAGATTGGAGGATTGGATTATTGTATTGTATTGTTTATTTATTGAGTATTTGGGAGTGGAGGGTGCATTGTGCACTTATTATTATAATAAATAATAATTATTTGGACTTTTACCTGGTGTCTGACGTGTGGTCTGAGGGTTCAAGAGAGCAAGAAAGTCCTAATCTGTCACATAGTCTTATTCTTAATATTTGAAATAAATTGTCCACACCCTTTTTTAACATTTTCCCTGCTTCTCACATGTTTATGTTACAGCAGGTTATATTGTGCATTTCTTGGTGCAATGAATTGTGTTTATTTTGTGAGTCTGTAAATCTGAGATGGACAGGTTCAGCCCTCCTGAGCTAGACTAATGTGTGGCTTTCACTGCAACAGACCCCTTAACCCTCAACAAAATTGTGAGCTCCTACAATGCAATTCCTGCATTCAGTATATAGTACCTGACAGGACCTGAACTGGAAGCCTTAAGGTCCAAAAAATGTAGCCACTTGGCCACACTGGTAACAAAGTCAATGGTCACAACATGACTTTTATTTTGTAAGTAACTAAAGACAACAACTAACAGTGACACTTTAAGCCTTTCATTCATTTTATATATATTTGCTGTTGGAACCTGAAGTTTCTTCCAGGCAAAGCATGTACACAAGAAAAGATCTTGAATGGGATCCCAGTTCATTGCTAGAGTAGTCACTCACACACCCACTTTACCAGTTCAAAGTTGTCAATTACAGCAGAAAACCAGAAAACGTGATACACAAGGCAGGTATGTGTAAAGTGAGATGTAATGGTACCCAAAGCACCACTTTACAGCACAGGATTTTTAAACAGCAAATTATCATTGTTAAGTATTTTCCTCATGACCCCGAAAAGGGAAAAAAAACAGGAAAATGAGTTAGGAATCCACTCTGTTAACAAATTAGGCTAGGCAGGATATAGCATAATGGGTCGGGAAATTCTGTGTTGACATAAATACCAGATAACAAAGCTTCTGGCATGCTGGCTCATCTTTGTTTCTCACGGTTCCCTTAGGGAGAGAGTTCACCTGCAGGTTTTGGATTCCATCTAATGCCTGTAATGTATTCCACAACTAAACATAACATTAAATCTTATCTTATTACCGTATAGTCTTGGGCAGCACAGCAGTACAGTGGATAGCAAATCTTGGACCCTAGTTCAATTACTGCCTCTGTTATCAACTGTGTTATCCTCAAGATAGCCAAAAACACCTCACAATTTAACATTAAAAACATGGTTCACAAAATGGATGTAATGATACAGGAGGTATCGCAGCTTTTCAGGGGAGCAGCTCTGATGTGTAGATAGAGAGATGGAACTTTATTTGTCCCTGGGGGAAATTTGGCTTTTTACAGAAGCCCATTAAATAGATAGATAGATAGATAGATAGATAGATAGATAGATAGATAGATA